>CM035169.1:123026789-123626789 GCA_020205615.1 Panax quinquefolius
TTTTGCAAATCGCATTTCGCAAATTGCAATGTAATGAATGTTATGATGAAAGTTAAAAAGATTTCATAAATCACTTTACCTTTACTAATCATTGATGATGCCTATGCTGGTGTTGACTCCAATGGTTTGGCATTTAATCGCTGATGCTTGTTTAATGAATATAAGTTGAGATGTTTTCCACATCTCTGATGGGGATGACGTTCTGAAATCACCAGACCCTCCCGATGTATTCGCTGGTAGTTTGCAACGGTGTCTATCCTGCTGATCGCCAAACTTTTTCGGTTCCCAATCGAATGGTGGTATACGAAGCTTTCATCGCTGAACTATCATAATGTTGCGCTGAATTGATGTCAATGGTTTTAGAATATCGGATCTTTCGATACCTTTGTTCAACCTTTCTGAGGTGATTTGGAGTTTTCATTTGCTATTGGGGGTAGGTGCCCCATTTCCTTAAGCGTTTGATTCGCAACCTGGCTGAACTGATGACTTGAATGCGGCTGACATCCCTGGAGGGTGTAATTAGTTCTTTCATTTCCCAGATTTGAACTTCGGTGTAGAGGCCTCAACTTGCGAGGACTTAACGCATGTTGATGGTGTAGATTTCATTCGCTAGACCTTTCATTATTTGCCTTCTTTCTTAAGAATTTTCCCCTTCTTTTGATGAGAGGCTTTATCTCGCATTAAACTTCTTCCCTTTCCGGGAATCAAAAAATTCCCCAGTCCTTTCGCATGTTTTTGTCGGGGATTTATATAAGGAACTCTCTTTGTTGATCAAATTGCGAGTGAAAAATATCTGAATCGCCATTGAGATTATGATGGACCATGCTGATGGCGCTGACTGGTGCATTTTCGACTTTAGGATGGTTGATAAATGCCCCAGTGTTAAGTTGTCGCTGCTTCCGAGATTGCCCCAATCATATTGTAAGGGACCCAATATCCGTTTGTCGCCAATATTGAAATTTTCCCAGCCTTGCTTGTTGTCTGAGGTAGTTGCTTTGACAGATGAGCTGATAAGATGCCGAGATCGCAATAGGCTTTTACTTCTGTACCAGATGGTGAACATATAGTGGATTTGGGCTTTGATGCCCTCAATCATTGTTACTGACTTGTTCTCGCAATCGACGTTGATGGTTTTCTTCTGATTTGATGAAGACTTATAATTGAGGGTGTCGACTCTATGAAGGTTCTTATTGCTGGTTATCTTAGTGTATCATTGTTTCTTCTTTTCTGGGATTTGTGACAGATTCGATGGAATGACATTGAAGTGTTTTTGGGTCTTCTCGACATGGATCGCTGCCTTAGAGGGTTATTCTTGGGTGCAGATTTGGGATTGATGTTTGGGTTTGGATGTTTCTTTTGAGGGTTCGACCGCACCAATGATGGATGTCTACGTACTCCTGCATTTGCGGGAGATCAGGTCTGCGTAGGTTGAACTTGGTGTAAGAGGTTCAACGCTGTATGTGTCCGGAATGGTGTAGGAATTTTTTGTTGTTTTTGTTTTTGTAAGTAGAAGGGTGTAGGAATGTTTTTGTTGTTTTTGTTTTTGTAGGGGAAAGGGTGTAGAGATGTTTTTGTTGTTTTTGTTTTTGTAAGGGAAAGGGTGTAGAGATGTTCTTGTTGTTTTTAATTTATTTCTACCCGGCCATGTAAAATGGTTGCCTACGTACTTCTATTGAAGAGGAGATCAGGTCGACGTAGTTCGCCTTTCTAAGATAAATGGTTTGAAAAGTGTTTGTTTGGGGCTTTTTGGGTTTTTTGTTTAGTTTGACCGCACCATAAATGGCTGCCTACGTACTCCCATTGATGAGGGGATATCATGTTTTTCGTAGTTCAGGCTTGATGAGCTGAAACCTGACTGGTCTGATTTTTTTTCTCTCTTTTTTTTTTTTATTTTTTATTTATATGCATGGAAAATTAAAGGCATAATACGAAGAAAGTGATACCGTCCCAACATCTTTTGGAACTCGCAACTTTATCCCCTGGATCTACATCTTCTTGGCTAGTTGAGGCCTGATAGTCCAGTTGTCAGTGGTTATATTACCTTCAAAGCTCGCGATAGAGGTTACGTCTTGGTTCTGAATGTCTTCAATTATGGCCATAACTTGATCGCTTCTTGATTCAATACATTCCTCAGGGACGCTCGAATTGGACCCATAGCAAAAAAGGATGCACTCTGGATTCTTTAATGAGTTGGATTCCTCGACAATCTCACCACTTTTTTCTTCATCTATTCCTTTACCTTCTTCATGGGTTTAAGATGATTCGACCACGAAATCTCCCTCAAACTGTTGTTGCATTTCTCGCGAGGAACTTTCCTTTTTGGCTTTTTATTCTTTGGAAAGGATTAGTATTTCCTCCTCATCATCCAAGGTGATAAAATCAGGAATGTGGTTGATATCTTTGGAGCACATGATGTTTGATATTGGTGGAGGAATCTCCTTTGGGGATGCCTTTGTCTCCTCTTGCATTAGGATCAGTCCACCTTGAGTTCTGGAAGAATTGTCATTCATAGCCTTCACTACATTTGAACTGCCTGTCTCGAATGGACATCTTAATCTTTTTATTTCCTTTTCGCCTTTTTTGGTTATGCGAAGTTCTACCTCCAACTCTCCATTTTTAATGAGATCTTGGATTTTATGTCGCAAAGACCAGCATTCTTCAGTCATATGTCCAAGTGCGTTAGAATGGTAGAGACATAACTTGGTGGAATCATAACTCTTTATCTTGGGATTTATAGGAGGCAGCAACTCAGTAATCCTTCCTTCGTTTATCAGAAAGTGTAGCATTTCTTCATTTGATTTGCTCAAAGGGGTGAATTTTTGGACTCTTTTGGATGTTGTTTGATCTTTCATATTTGAGAATTTGCATTCCCTCGAGCGATTTTTCTGCTGACGAGATCTTCTAGTACATTTACCATCCCCCTTTTCTTGTACTTTCATCCTGCTTTTATCTTCTTTGTTTAGCTAGCTCATCATGGAGAGATATGGGCTTGTATTGTGATTAACCTCCATTTTCTCTTGGCTTTCTAATAGTTGAGTGAAAAACTGCCTCGTTTCCTAATGTTGGCGCACTATCAGCTTAGCCAGCAGATTTACTTGATTTTGGATCGCCTCTAATTTTTGCATTACTGGCATACCCTCCTCCAAGTTTTCCCACTCTTGGAAATTTGATCTATGCCTTTGGCGGTATTCTTCTATCCTTCGTATGAACTTATGAATTGGATACATTTCAGCGCTTCCTGACCCGATCATGTTTACTTCCTCTATATCATGCTGTACCGGAAGGTTGGTGTTAACATTTTGTTGGTCAGGTTGTTGGACCACAATACTCTCACTTTCGATCAGATTTTGAATTTTATGCTTTAAGGACCAACAATCTTGTGTATCGTGTCCTGGAGACCCTGAGTGGTAAGCACATCTTTGGCTTGGATTGTATCTTTTGCTCCCTAGTTCTAGAGGTGGGGCTAATTCGTTGATTTTCTTGTGATCCATTAATATCGCCAATACATGTTCAAGGGAATCGTCCAGTTGAGTGAATATCCGATTTTCCATTCTTTCAAATTCTCTTTTCCTGTCTGGGCATTGGTTGAATGCAGCCTGTTGTTGAGATGGCAGATTGTCTTGCATTTTCCAAATGGGGGGACTGTATGTTGGTCTCCTAGCTTGGCCCTGTACAACAAGGGATACATCTTTAATGCCTTTATCGGGTAAATCCTTGGGATCGCTCGCATATTTTCCAGTCTGTATATGCTTGGCGACTGCTTCCAAGGCAGTGAAATCTTTAATCTTACTTGCCTTCAGGCCCATCTCTGCCATTTGGCCGTGTTTGATCATTTCTAAGAATTGCTTTCCTATGCCTGCTAGGATCCTCTCGTAGTACGGAGCCACTTGAATGTCAATAAACATCACTACCATCTCAGTTTCTGTCATTGATGGAATGACTTGCGCTGTTAGATGTCTCCACCTTAGGGCATATTCTCGAAAAGATTCAGTACTTTGCTTTTTGACTTTAGTTACTTGGTATCAATCCGACGCCATTTGTGACTGAAAACTGTACTGATTTAGAAAGGCTTGGGCCAATTCTTCCCAGTTGTGGATTCTGGCATTGTCAAGTCGAGCATACCAGGCTTTAGCCTCTACAGTGAGACTCTTTTAAAAAAGTAGCATTATGAGGCTTTCATCTTCAACATAAGACCCCAGTTCGCCAATATACACTTTGAGGTGCGTATAGGGATCGCCTGCCCCATTGTACTTTTCAAACTCTGGGACTTTTAATTTGGTAGGGTATCGAGCTCCTGGGAATATGCAGAGATCTGAATAGGTGACACTCCCATAATTTCCAGTCCCTTTGATTGACCGGATGGTCTCCTCCATTTGCTGGACTTTCTTTCTTATATCCCCAATTTCTCGATCATCTTTGAGATTTGTGATTTGTTTATTGGAATGTGATTTAGGTATCTGGGTTTCCATCTTTTTGCCAATACCCTGACTGCCCCCTGGTGTGGATGACTCTGGTTGAGTAGGCATTGTTTGGTCTCGGATTTCTCCATGTGCAGAGGATTCTGTGTGGAGGGGTATTTGTGGACCCCGAGTAGATTGGTGTAGTTCCTTGAACATAACAACCAACTCTATAATTCGATAGCTTAATCTTTCGAACTCCTCGCGAGAGACAGGAGTAGGATCAGGCTGGGCATTTTTATCCATGTCTGACTGTGGGCTTAATGCCTTTTTGGACTTTAAATGGGTAACAGGACCGATTTTTTCCCTACAAAAAGACTTACGTATTTTAGGAGTATTATCCTGCAAAACAGATGTCAGTTGTTTGTATGACAAGATAGCATGCTAGATAAAAGGGAATGCATGTACACATATTCTTTCATATTTTCCATTACATTAAGATTTACATGGAAATGAATTTACAAGTAATTGAATTTACAAGTAAATGAAAAATGAAAAAGCATGAAGAGACATTCCTCAGTGTTGGGTTTATCAGAGGCTGACCTATCTTAGGTTACTCTCGCTACTTTTTGGCATGAAGGTTCCCAAATCATCGCAATTTACTCAACGGGAAATTAATTCGGTTTTTCAACTGGAGCGAATTTGGGTGGTGCCTTTCCCGAGCCTCGTGGGAATTAGTCTTCCTAAGAGTCCAGTAATCAAACACCGACAGGATAACCTCCTGGTGGAGGGACCACACAACATACATTCACATACATCGCGTCTCACCGAATGTAAATGATGACATGTGCGAAGCACTAATATCACAAGCAGATATGGTGCGAAGCACTAAGTGCAATAAATAAATGCATTCGTACGCATTCATCATAAATGTAAATGCAACATCCACACACAAGCAGATAATAGTTTTGAAAAAATTTGAAATAGCGGCTTAAATCCTCTTACTGGAGTCCCCAGCAGAGTCGCCACCTGTCGATGTCAGGATTTTTAGTTGTTCCTTTTCGTTACTTGTTCTTTAGTGTTCTCATGTTAGCTGAGATTTGTTTGAAAAAACAAATGAAAAAGGTCCGACATGTATAATGTTGACGATGGACTATTAAGCGTCGCCAGTTGGTTTTTTATATGGTTGTACCAACACAACCGAGAAAAGGTTTGCACATTGATCCAGTGATGTGACACTGCTAAACGGGTCGGTGAAACCGAGATTCATTAGGGTCTGAGGGCTTGATTACTCGGAGGGAAGGTGTTAGGCACCCCTCGACATCCGTGTTACCACGGTGACTGACACTTTTCAAGAAACTGTTATATGAATATGTGTGTGTGTGTGTGGGTCAATGTGCTGTTATTTGGAAGTAGTGCGAGTCCTCGTTCAGACATTTATCCACAGGGTTTGAATTTATGAAAAAATTCAATTTTTAGCAAGATATGGCAGTGATGTTTTATAACAGAGGACTTTTACACTTCCATTTTATTAAGTGTTCGACTTGATTGATTTTATTTTCTAGATGCAAAGCATCTATAAGAAAATAATGTACAAAATAATGTTGATTTCCTTGTGGGTATGAAAACCATCTGAGGAAATTCGGACACCGCATAATAATTTACAAGCTGCTTATAGCTGAAAACGTCCATCACGGGAACCGAAACTAGATCAAATAGGCAGAATCTGTGATCACATGATTCCTAGGCTCACATGATACCGCAATTTGTATGAAAGCAGTAAGAAGGTATATATATAAAAGTTATATATATATATATATACAGACATGATTATCCACCACGAAGCACCTCCATGGGGGATCAGAAAATGTAAATAAAGCTATAAAGCTATCAACCGCCACGGAGGAAACTCTAGGCGGGAAGAAACGTAAATAAAGCTATAAAAGTGATCAACTGCCACGAAGTAAACTCTAGGCAGGACAAAACGTAAAGAAAGCTGTAAAAACGATCAACTGCCACGAAGTAAACTCTAAGCAGGACGAAACGTAAAGAAAGTTGTAAAAGCAATCAACCACCACGAAGTAAACTCCAGGTGGGACGAATATATATAAATAAGCGATAAACGCACCGAATATAAAATCTAGGCTCATCGAACAAAGTTCGACAATAGTTCACATACACAAGTATATATATATATATATATATATATATATATATATATATATAAGTGAGTAAACGCTTCGGATGTAAAATCCAGGCTCATTAAACAAAGTCCGACACACAGTTAATATATATAAATATATATACATACATATATATATATAAGCGAATAAATGCTTCAGACTGAAGTCTAAGCTCAATCGAGGCATAACTCGATAATGTTAGTATATATATATATATATATAAATATATATATATATATATGTATATACAAACTGAAATAAAACCACGAACTGAAGTCCGGGCAAAAACACGCAATACGACTCTCAACGTGAAGAAGGGTGTGTGCAAAGATGAAGAGAAAGGCTTCAAAGTGTGGGAGAAGGCTTACAGTGGGCTACCAAAGAAGACTTCAATATTTTTAAAGTGATGAATACTCAGCTTCCATCGGTACAAAAGTAGCTATATGTGAGCTCACAAGTGTTTAAAATGAGAAAGCACTCAGTTTAGGGTGTGTACAGAGCAAATTGGACAGGGCTTCCTCGCCGTTTCTCTTACAAATATGGCCACCCCAAGACCTCTATTTATAGAGGGGGGAGCCGCAGGTGTACTTGCGACTAGCAGCAGGTGTACCTGCGACTGCCAGGGGTGCCCCGAGCAGTGTGGGTCCCACCGTATCGAAGTACGTACACTCGGACAACGCATTGTTCACTCGGTGGTTCATAACTTTCAATCTGGGAGTCCGATGGAAGCGTGCCATACCATTCCGGAAAGCTCTTTCTGAGAGCTACACAATGACATAGGATTTGCCCTTTTTGATTCCAGGAAGATGGGTCCATGACTGAAATGGAATTCCTAGGTTTCCGTCAAGTAGTCCGTTGAGTCATTTTGCGTAGTTTGTGCTCGAAAGTTATGATATGGTTCTTGTGGGACTTCTATTGAAGTAATTTTAGTTAAAATGAGTTGATTTGGTGTGAGTTGAAGTTGAGTTGGCAAAATGACCGTTTTTGCCCCTCCCGGGGTTATCTCCGATTTTTACGCACTTGTAGCAGTCTTTTCTCAAGGTTATCTCTGAGGTTGACCTGTTGTTGACTCTAAGTGTCCTCAGGGTTATCTCTGAGGTTGGCTTGACCTCCTGGGGCTATCTCCAGGCTTTGATCTTGATCCCCCAGGGCTATCTCCGGGGTTGAAACTTACTTTCCCGCGGTTATCTCCGGGTTTAGAAACTATTTTCCCGGGGTTATCTTCGGGGTTGGAAATTTGATCTCCTGTTACTATCTCCGGGGTTAGAATTGATGTTGTAGTCCTCCAGGGTTATCTCTGAAGTGCAAAAGACGCTTTTTCCTTCCTGTATGGTTAGTAAAAGGAAAAGAAAATTTCGAGTGTCTACACTAATCATTATACGTAAACCTTAAATTCTAAGAAATCACATTTTCTAACCCTTAGGTTTTAAGTCCGCAGGCAAAAAATATGTTTTCCATAACTGAAATATCATTAGATATTCCATTAAGTCTTCGTATTCTATCATTACGCGTCTTTCATAAATTCAAACCTAATCTCTGAGCAGAATCGGATGAATAGTGTTTTTATGGAAATTTCTCGGAAAATATTTATTTTCGTCTTGGTAATTTAAAACAATTAATCCTAGCACATAGCCAGAATAATAACCACATCCACACATTCTAGGTCATAGTACGACCTTCAAACATCTTACTCACATAAATAATCAATTAAATTCATTTAATTCAAGTAATCAAATAAAAATTTAATTCACATAAGGATCCAATTTTCTTGGGCGTTACCCTTCAGTATATGCCGCGCTGCGGCGGGACTTAGCAGTGAGTGGGATTTGTTTACGGCGATGCGGTACAAACTTTATAAGCTTGGGTGGCGATGTGGTTCCAACCCTGAGCCTCATAGAAAATTTTTAAGTTTTCAAATTTCTATCCTTTCTGGCCTCATAACTTAATCGTTATAAGTCGGAATTGGCTCGTTCAAAAGCTGTTATCTCACATCTCTCGTATACTACGATTTCATTAGGACAACTTACATTTTCAAATTCGTTAACACTGAATTCACAGTTTAAGTTCTTTATTACGCGTTCGTGAACGTTCATAGCTCAATTCTTCGTTTTAAGTCAAAATTCGACCATTCTTGAGTCCACAACTCTCAAATGCAAAATTCTACTATACGCCATCAAAAACTAAGGTTTTCAACTTAAACGACGACTTTTGAATTTTATTCAGAGAATTTCACGATTTCGACGATTATCGTCTAATCTCGTAAATTTCGCCATAACATGGTTACTTAAGATTTTTACACCGTTCAAAATGGATTCATTCCATCATTCTATCATCCTAACCAAACATATATCATCTAATCCTATACACGATGGTTTTAAACTTGTCCATCAACAACATATGATAAATTTCATATGTTCTTCAATAGTTCATAACTTTATGATTATGATTCCACTTGCAACATGGTTTATTAATGTTTAAGTCCACTAATAGCCATCCTTGTTACTCCTTATGATACATGCTCCACAAATAATCCACTTCTCTATCAACTAAAATGAAGAGATGAAGAGTAATGGTCTAAGGATTCATTACCTTTGAAGTTCTTGCTTTTCTTCTTCTTTTTCTTCTTGAATTAGTAAACTAGCTCTCACTTTTCTCTCAAAGTATTTTGTTCCAAGTGTTGGTGAAAGTTAATAAGAAAAAACTGACCAAAAAACTCTCATATTTATAGGCTTTCAAAGTGAGGGCAAAAGGGTCAGAAAAGCCATCTGCATCCTTACTATTCCCAGTGTAAACTGGGGCCCTGAAGCGCTGGTTAGCAGTGTTGTCCAGAAAGTTTATTTTATTTATACAATTTAGTAATTTTTGATAAGGAGTATGTTATAACTATTAAATGTGATTTTATTAATTGTGGTGTTATAGTACCAAGTGTGAGAACATTATTAACAATTAATGAGTTATGTTATTGCATTAAAAGTGTGACTTGACTATATGATTAAAACCAAGCCATACATGAAATAGGTACTTAATTGTGTATGGAGTACATGTAGTAACTAATTATGTCAGGATGACACGTGTATAGGATATTGAGAATCGAGTTATTACGATTTAGCTTACATGCAAGGAAAGTTTTCGAACTCTAACCTCTATTTAAGTTTGTTCTATTTACCTTTCTATTGAGCAAGTAATTTCTAATCCTATTTATACAACTTAATTATACTCATGCAAACTCTTTAACCTAACACTTACTTTGAGAAGGTTTCCTACTTTTAACTTTTTACTTAGTATGCGTGTTTCTAAATTCTGATACACTTATGTTGAGCAAGTTTTATCGTTCAACTTGCTATTGATTATGCATGTCCAATGTGACGCCCCCAAAATAGGTATACATCACCTATTCTGAGTCGCTAAATACGCGGTATAGAATTTAAATACAAACTTCCTTATACAATACGACAAAAACATAGCTAAGAGTTTTTACACAAATATTATCTAGTAGACAGTATTCAAACTCAAATGGAGTCCTCATTACAATTATTATCACACTATTTTATAAAATAGTGAGGACTACTACAGCCACCATCTCGGACCGTCACTCCATTCCCTGACTAGTCCCGTCTACGCTCTCATTTTTTGAAGAGAACAATGAAAGCAAAAGGGTGAGCTCAACTAGCCCAGTAAGAAATATTATGACTAAGCTAATACAGAATAAATTATCGTTAGCCTTCAACAGTGTTAAACAATAAACAACAAGTTTAACTGCAGTGGAACAAGTAATCCATTAGAAGAGTCAAGTAGAGCATGATATCTACTCTCTTCTATGATTTAAAAAGTTTATCATCAACTTTTTAGCTGAGACTCAGCTTAACAAATAATCCACATCACTGAATTATCCATGCACTACAGGCCAAGGATATTCATTAGTATCACGTCCACAAATTATCCATGCACTATGGGCCAAGGATATTCGTGTAATCACCAATGGTCATGATCATGCCAACAACTGTCCATCAATGAACTACGGGCCAATAAAGACTTTTACCACATCATTTGTAACATTACGAGTCATGATTATATCAAATAATCTTGGGTCATAATCATACCAATCAACATTCCATCTATTCACGTAAGCCAAAGATGACTTTCATCATAATATAAGCATGAGGATAATGACAATGATATAAGAATTCAATTAAATGAAAGCAAATGATAAATTTTAAGGATTTATAATTTAATTTATCCAGAATTTAATAATGTCCAAATTATCAACATGATACTACTTTGTGGAGTAAAATTTAAGAATAATATTGTATCAAAAAATGATTTGGACCTAAAAGAAATCAATTTTTTCCATGAATAGTACCCCGGGTGAATAATAACCGAGTGAATAGTACCCCATGAATAGTACTTCAGGAATAGTACCCCGTGAATAGTACTTTGTGAATAGTATTCATAAATAGTACTTCATGAATAGTACCCATGAATAGTACTTTATGAATAGTACCTCATAAATAGTACTTTGTGAATAGTACAATATAAATGAATAGTACTCATAGACAGTACTCTTAAATGAAAAGCTTAAAATTTAACAAGAATGTGCAGAAAATATCCTTGTGAAATGATACTAGATGAAGCGCAATTTTCAAGGATATTCTACTAACTTCACAGAGTATAGAAGCAATACTTTAACAAAATGAGGGTATAATCAGGAATACAAGACAAAATAATATTACTCATATACTACAGAGTATGGAAGAAAATATTATTCCTTATGAATACTGAACAAAAATAATATCCCTTACCTTAAAAGAAGACTGGATACTTGAATAGTGAATTAGAAGAATACTCTTATTCTTCCTCTCTATAGCTTCTCTCTCTATAATTCCTCTTGTGAGTCTTAGTGAATTAGTGAGAATGAAAGAAGAGTGAGCTTCTATTTATAGGAAAACGTAGTTTCGATAATTGCACGATTAGGGGCTCAAATTATTACAATATAGTACCTTCATATTTACCTCAATTTTTAATTTAGTCATGCAAGTATTATCAATCTTGCACCACCTCCCCTAATAGTAATGCATGTGAACCAATAGTTCCATTCATGTGAGCAAATAATTATATGCATGTGAACTAATAGCAATTAATTATTCATTTGTCCGATTAATTACTCGATTGGTCAATTTAACATCTAGAAATCAATTATTATTGAAATAAATGTCGATTTTCACTAACACAAATAATCCCAAGATAATGGAAATATTTTTAGGGAGAAGGTTCAAAAATGCCCCTGACGTTAAAAATCAATTATATATTAACGTTAAAAATTGATAATTTTATTAAATTATTTTTTTAATTAGTATTTGATGTAAATAAGTTATGTTTTAAATTTTAGTATTTTGATTAAATGATGTAAATATGTTATACAACTTGTTTTATTTAATTAGTTGTTTGGATTAGTTAACAAAATAATTTTAATTTTAGTATTTTGAATAAATGATGTATATATTTTATGAATCAGTAATTCAATTTGAATTATTAAACATGCACTAACTGCGAATAATGAACAATAAATTCTTGGACGTGGTATAATTAACAATAATTAACCACTATAATAATTGAATGAATATAACTCAAGGTTGAGTTAGGAAACATGCCTCTTTCGCTATTTACAGCTACACAATATACTTATCTACTTTTGAAAGACCTATATCCAATAATATCCATCTCACAATTAGCACAATATTTTATAACACGTAACACTGTAATTCACAGTCAATCTGTCTCCTAGGCACATTACCACATAGCCACATTAGTGTTTATAACCTATATAAACACTTAACAAGTCTAACTAGTTCGGTCTGGTTGGACTTTGGTCTCATCTTAGTGCTTTGATCACCTTATCCGACAATTTATACCTTTATTGTCAATTAAACTTGGTTTCTAAATTTCAATATTATTTTTAGATAAGTCAAATATCGTTTATAATATTTGGGGGTGTCACAGGTTGGTATCAAAGCTATAGTTATAAACTTTAGGAACGAGAATTCTTAGACTATAACTTAAGAGAATGTAGAGGTTAGGAAGGGATAAAACTCATGTAGAGTTTTTCCTGAGAGACTAAGCGTGTTATGAAATGTAACTTCATTCTATACAATGAACTTATGTTTATTTAATATTCTGATGGAGTTGTTGTTTGTCTTGTTTTATGTTGGTGATTGTAGGATAACTAACACGAGAGGACCTAGCCGAGTAGTTGAGGAGGAGCCGCGTGATATCCACATAGTCTATGAGGCACCCGTGATAGCGGAGCATATATCGGTAGTTGTCCTTATTAGTGATGATGATGAGGAGGAGGAGATGGTACCTCTACCTTTTTCGGTTTTGGGCAGTTAGGTAAAATGTGCCCTTCCTGGCCGCAGTTGTAGCAGACGCTGCGTCCCTTCCAGCACTCCCCTTGATTATTCCTCCCACATTTCGAATAATCTTCAGTTCTTTTCTTAAACCCTCCTTGATAACCCTCTGACTGACTGATGTTTCTATTGTTGGTATTATTGTTGTTATTGTTACGGTTATCCCATTTCCTCTTTCCCAGATGGCTTCCACCACTACTACTCCCTCCACGAGTTTCTCCCACTACATTCTTGTTTTTCTTCTCCTTGTTGTATTGGCTCAATGCCTAGCTACCTCCGTCAGCAATTATCGCCTTCTCTAACAATGTGACGAACGAGTCAATTTGAAGGACCGACACCTTGTTGAACAACCAAGGTTTTAGTCCTAGTTCGAAGCGTCGAGCTTTCCTTTCTTCGGTGTCGACTTGATATGTTGCAAATTGTGCAAGTTCATTGAACTTGGCTACGTATTGTGCCACCGTCATCTCTCCTTGTTTCAGTTCTAGAAATTTTACCTCCATCCTATTCTTCATGCTCTTCGGGAAGTAATTCTCGAAGAACAATGTCTTAAACCTTTCCCAGGGTAAAATTCCTTCTCTCGCCCTCTGTTGATTTGCTTCCCACCAGTAGTTTGCTTCACCCCTCAGCATGTTTGTAGCGAACACGATTTTTTGGTCTTCACCCACACGAGCAATGGCAAAGGCTTTCTCCATTTCCTTGATCCACGTTTGTGCTACGATATGATCGGTAGTACCCACGAATTCTGGAGGTCCTACGCTCTTAAAGTCCTTGAAGTTTGCGACCGGAGCTACTGGGAGATTGGGTGGAACTGGTTCGTTTCTTCCCCTAAGAGCTTCTCCTAACAAGTTAACAAGCCTCTATATCGGGTCCACTGGTCATCTCTCATCATTAACCGATTCTTCTGGTGCAGTTACTCTACGTCTGGGCGGCATGTTTCTGCATCATAAAATTTTTCATTTTATTATTTACTTATATTACTTGGACATTTCCTAATTAGAGAAAAGAAAAAAATAATTTTTTTTTAACACGTTTTGGAATTAAGATCATTTATATTCATATGCCAAATCATTACATCATATGGTTATCTATAGCATAGTTCTATAAATGACAACAATTATCCCCTAATATCACAAAAGACGGGGACAACACTAGCTTACTACCCCTTTAACATTTTTCAAAAGTTGGGGTTACCATCATTTTGCGGCTTACACAAAGACTAAGATTACAACAACATATTAACAACACATAATAAACTACTATACGGTTGAGATTTTCCCTCTAGACTCAATCTAACATCCCACGCTCCACGACGCTCTGATACTCCTTCTGTGTAATGCACGCCACCATATCCCGACTTATGGTATGTCGGGTCTGTTCTTGCTCAGTTGGGTAGTGATTTACCCCATCGATCAACCTCTCCATAGCCGTGCGTATAGCATAGCCCATCTTGTTCATCTTCCTCTTCTTGCACCGCACCTTTTCCTCTAGATCATCTACCCTGTCATTGGAATCTTCCCACTTCTCCTCGAAGTGAATTATATCCATCACCTCCATCTCAAACCGAGTACGGAGAGCTTCTTTCTCAGTCTTCTCACTAAGTTCCTCTGCTTTCACTCTTTCTAGTTTCCCCCCAGACTCCACATTCCTAGCCACCGACCTATGAAACAAGGTTCCCAACTGGATCCCTACCTTCCTGCGTTGAGCAATTTCCACCTCCATCATTTGTATAGCTAACTTCCTCTGATGGTCCTCGTCCATCAATTTTTGGAACTCAGACTCCCTCTCCCTAGCCTCCGTCTCTAGCTCTTCCACTCTACATCCTGACTCTAGAATATGCTCCTCATATTTTCCCAACATCCGATCCTCGAAAGTAGTCCCGTCGGAGTCCTCCATAAGCTCATCCCCCATCGGTTCCTCCTCCATAGGCTCCTCCTCCGGATCAGACTCCTCGGGTAGAGGCTCCATCTCATCCTCCTCGTCATCATCATCGATAGGGGCCACTGCCGATACGGGCTCTGCTATCAATGGTGACTCAAATACCACGTGTATATCATGCGGCTCCTCTTCTATTACTCGACTAGGTCCTCCCATGTCAGTCATCCTACAATCACCAACATAAGACAAAACAAACAACAACTCCATTAGAATGTTATATAACATAAGTTCATTATATAGAATGAAGTTATATTCTATAACACACTAAGTTATTCTCTATAAAAACTCTATTTGAGTCTCATCCCTCTCTATCTTCCAAGTTCTCCTAAGTTGTAATCTAATGACTCTTGCTCCTAAGGTTTATAACTATTGCTCTGATACCAACCTGTGACGCCCCCAAATTCAGACATTCATATCTCGAATTTGGTTCGCCACGTGCTAATTCTAACATCACCCTAAAATCATCAACAACGAAAGTAATAGAATAATTTACATTGATATAATATAAATATTTGCGTCCCAAGGTTTCGTAACCATTACTACAATAATCCAGTGATTAAACTTAAACATAATTAATCATCCTTAATACATCATAATACGCATAGAAATAATAATACTACTACTCTCAAAGAACTAAGCTACTCTGTAGCCTTGCCCTTCCCCTTGTTCTTTCCCGAGGTACCGCCTTGCTCTGCCTTAACTGTAATGTTTTTAGGGAAGAAAGAATGAGCAACAAGTTTTCCCAGCAAGTAATATAGCTAAGAGAATGAACAGTTATAACATTTGAATCTTCAAGGGTATAACAGTAAATGGTAGTTCAAGGATATGAAGAAATATCAAAAGTGTTTGATAAATGTCACTAAAGATTGAAGGATATCTATAATATTTCAAGGTTTAATTATTTCGAGGTTCAATAAGAATGAATCTTTGAAATCGAAGAAGAAGACTATGAACTCTTACTAGAATCAACAATATTACACTGCAATCCAAGATAGACGAGTACAATAGGTGATCAGCCTAAGGTACCCTACGTTATGCATAACATTTAATCATACTTGTGTGCGCACGTCGGTTTCCCGACAATATAGAATTTCCCCTTTTTACGACGGTTGTTCATCTCAGTAGATTTCAAGAGTCTGCACCAAGTTAATTGGTTTGGATAGCTTTCTAACATATGATAACGGTCTAACCGAATCAAAGGTCTAGACAACTTTTATAATGCACTTTAAGAACATTAAGTCTAATACTTGCAATAATGTCAATAATTCGGATTCATACAATGTACAATGTAGGAAATTTAGATAACTTGCATTCGATATGTGAATCAATGGAAGTTATAGAGCTCGCACAAAATCCAAAGTTGTGAGAGTTAGGAGACTTGCCTTTAGCGTTGATTACCACTTAAAGTGAAATATCACTTCAATGAACTACGTTATCCTATATATGTATGTATATGTATTCATTAGTCATATATACTTGATATGCATTTTCACATACTTCCATCACACATATCTAAATTCATGTAGGCTACACACATTCAAACTCATAGATGTGTAACTCACATTGATTTAACCTTTAAAGTCTTCTGTACCATATGTTCATCCTTTGTATTTTCAAAATCCCTCTTACCTTACGTATTTTTAAGTTGTTTCACATATTAACGAACCTTTAAGCTAGTTTTGACCCTTTATAAAAGTTACTCATACATTTCCCTCTTTCAAAGTTAAAAGAGTTCATTACATCAATCAACTAGCCATAGTATTCATTATACCACATAATATTGCCAAACAACTTCTTTTTACACATGCTTGCATAATTTATAACAATGTTTAACTAGATGTGTGAACATGTCGAATATCTCTAGAGGCATATGCATCCTATTCTAATTGTTTCTAAGTTCAAAATATAATTCATAGAGTTTGTCATCTCAATTGGTTTTCAATCACTAAGATGTCATGACTATCAATCTATACATGCAAGGTACATTGAGTCCACACTTCATATGTATTTATCAAACCAATTAAGCTATAAACATATGCTACTGATGAGGCTAGATTCAAAAGGCGTAAGGTTTTATAAACATGTTTTTCGTCTTTTAACTTTTCTTTAAAAAGGTTATGATTCAATTCCAAATCTACTAAACACCTTGTAAAATACATTGATATTTGTTTAGGGAGTATGTATGTTCTTGAAATTAAGTGGAGTGTAAGACTTCTTGCATCAAATAAGCAAACAAAAATTCTTTTCCTGTTCTAAAGACCTTCACGGCAGGTGTGTTTGTGCATCAGACCCCACGAGGCGGCATACCCCCTTCGCTAAAACACGGCGGTATTCCCTGTTAGCCCTCGTTTGGATTTTGTGGAATTTTTAACCCAATTTTCATCCAAGCAACCAAGTAATGATGTATAATTGCTATAAACTTGCTACACAACACTCCTAGCATGCTTCTAACATTCCCACACATACAAACAATAAGTTTCAAAGATCAATTCAAGGTTTTTGCCATTTTTCCAAGGTTTAACACACATAGCAATTTTCTTCCTTACGAATTCGTTACTTGATCATTTTACTTCGTTTAACTTTCATTGGATTCATTTTTAACCATATTAACAATATCTAGCATCAATTGATACATTCTAGTAAGTTTCAACTATAACATATCAACTCCGAATAAGTGTTTTTGTACTTTTTCTAAGAACTTTGCAAGGCTTGAGTGTATGAACATTTACAGGAGTTTACCTTTTCTGATGTTGAATTGCTACTCTAGCTTCAATTTGCAGATTATATAAGCTTAGCCCAACCACACTCTCACACACTAGAATTTTTTTCTCAGAGAAATCAACCACTTATATTTGGGAGAGGAACTTCTATTTATAGAGGGAGTATTATCAAATTGGAGATTTGCCCTAAGGTTTGTTTCCATGGATGATTGAAGGAACCTTTGTGCAACAAAGAGTGGGTGGAAAGCTTCACCAACTCCATCTCCTCCCCTTCCCATAGCCATCATTCCTTTCTTGATTTTCAACAAGCATAGAGCCACAGGCTTTTTTGAAGAACACGTCTGAGTCCTTTTTCTTTGAAATGAGACTATGATTTTCGGACATTTTAATACTCAGCATTTTATTAGCACACTTAGGTTTATTTTACACTTTGTTCACACTTGAGCATACATATACACCCACTCATATACTACACATAAAATCATATAATCCATGTACAATGATTTATTTCAAATAATATTTATCCTAGACTAGGATATAATTTAATTGTGTACCAATGCTACTTATTATTAATTAATTTATTTAATCAAGTTACTTTCTCTCATAGGTTTAAAATACCCATTTAATTATTCCCACACACATCAAAATGTCACATAAGACTTTTTCATACAACTTGGTCAATTACCTAAGTCAAACTTACTTTTATCACATAGTGTTATATAATAATTATTTTTATTTCAATGTCATACCTCACTTTATATTAAATGAAAAACCTTATTATATATGATATCTATTCACACACTATTATTCATGATAATTAACGAATAACAAATAAATCAACCTCATTATGAAATTATTTACTTATTAGTAATACTAATTAATTCCATCATTAGTTAAATTAGTATTTTCTCAATTCATCATCTTGCCACACTAGGCATAACTCCACAAGTTTAAACTAATCTTCTCATCACCTTTGCTTCATTGTTTAATTATCACTCAGCTTAATCAATTAAAATGCTCATCACAACACATGTCGATGCTATATAAACATTTATATTCAAATAAATATGCAAACAAATCTTTATTCTCAATATTATAATTTATTAAAATTCGCGGGTATTACAGGATGCATGGATAAAGCAGATCACCAAGATATTTGATGTCTTGGGATGCTCCGAGGAACAAAAGGTTCCCTTTGCCACCTTTATGTTGCGAGGAGAGATAGATTACTGGTGGGAATCGGTAAAGCGCACTCAACCTGCCGCACTGAAGATGTATTGGGAGAATTTCCAAGAACTATTCAACGACAAGTACTTTCCCGAAAGTATTCGTCACATAAAAGAGGTAGAGTTCATCAAGTTGGAGCAGAACAATATGACCGTGTCACAAAGACGGCTAAGTTTGCTTGAGTTGTCACGGTTCAAGGCCTCACTTGGTTGATAATGAGGAGAGAATGACGCGAATGTTTTTAAGAGGTTTGAAACCGGAGATACGTCAATATCTTATTTCTCATAAAATGTGTTTGTATTCAGATGTTGTAAATAGGGCTCAGTTATTGGAGCGCGATAACGAGTCAATGCAACCAAGAGAAAGCAGCCGGTAGAATGAAAATACCAGTGGTAACGGTCATCGAAGCGGTGACAACAAATGTGGAGGGAATCAACATGCCAGAAATGGTAACCACTTCGGTGGTAATCATGGCCAAGACAATAAGAATGGACATATCAAGAAGAGGAGATTCAACAATGATGGAAAGACGTCAGCATTAGCACCTGTGGTTAAGGAAGGAGAACGACCACCTATCATATGCTTAAAATGCGGAAGGGAGGGACATATCAGTCCAAACTGCGCGATGTCATCCAAAGCATGTTATACTTGTGGAAGAGAAGGTCACCTAGCCCGATTTTGTCGTGCACCGAAGACAAGTCCAGTTGGAACGGTGACACAAAATACCATCCTAGACAAGTTAAAACATGTAGTTCAAGGGAGAGCTTTTGTTGTGACCTCCTAGAAAGCAAGGAACCCGAACGAGGTCATCATGGGTAAACTTATCATAAACTCTAGCGAAGTCTACACCTTATTTGATACCAGTTCTACACATTCTTTTATTTCTCCTACTTGCACTCAACGATTAAATTTAACTTTAGAAAAATTAGACTTTGACTTATCTGTGGAAACTCCGTTGGGAGAAACCTTCATTACATCCACTGTTTATAAGTCTTGTTTGGTTCAAATCGGGACCTTCACATTACCTGTCGATCTTATTTCATTAAAAATACTTGCATTTGATGTGATTCTAGAGATTTATTGGTTAACTACTTATCATGCAAAAATTGATTGTTTTCTTAAGGTTTTTAGCTTTCATATTCCTAACCAACCTATTATGCGAATTCAAGCAACCAAACCATTAAAATCAATCACTGTCATCTCAAGCTATAAAGCTATTCGTTTATTGAAAAATGGATGTCAAGCTTTCTTAGCTCATGTCACGGATCTAAACAAAAATACGTCAGTTTTGAATGATATTTCTATTATTAATAAATTTCCTGATGTATTCCCTGAAGAACTTCATGGCCTACCCGCAGAGCGTGAAATTGAATTTTGTATCGACCTTGAACCCGGTACAAAACCTATTTCCAAAGCCCCATATCGAATGGCTCCTATAGAAATTCAGGAGTTAAAGACCCAAATGCAGGAATTGTTAGACATTGGCTTTATTCATCCTAGTACTTCTCCTTGGGCTGTTCCTTTTCTATTCGTGAAGAAGAAAGATGGGAGTATGCGACTTTGTATTGATTATCGGGAGTTGAATCATGTCACCATCAAAAATAGGTACCCATTGCCACATATTGATGACCTGTTCGACCAGTTGCAAGGTGCCAAATTCTTTTCAAAGATCGATCTTCGTTCTGGATATCATCAGCTAAAGGTTAAAACTGAGGATATTCCAAAGACTGCCTTCAGAACTCGGTACGGACACTATGAATTTTTAGTCATGTCTTTTGGATTGACTAATGCTCATGCTGCCTTCATGGATATGATGAACCGAGTATTCAAGGAATATTTGGATCACTTTGTGGTCGTCTTTATTGATGAAATCCTCATATATTCCAAAAGCTATGAAGATCATGAGAAACACTTGAGGCTGATACTCCAAAAGCTTCGTGAAAACAAGCTTTATGCCAAATTAAAGAAATGGGAGTTCTGACTTGAGGAAGTAGCATTCCTTGGGTACGTAGTATCAAGTCATGGAATATCTGTTGACCTAGCAAAGATTGAAGCTATTCAAAGCTGGGAGCAACCTAAATCAGTGACTGAAGTACGTAGCTTTCTCGGTTTAGCTGGTTATTATCGGAGATTCGTGGAAGGATTTTCTCGAATCGCTACTCCATTAACTCAGCTGACACGGAAAGATACAAAATTCGGTTGGAGCGAGGAATGTGAGAAGAGTTTTCAAGAACTCAAGAGGAGACTCATTTTAGAACCTGTTCTGACAATACCATTTGGCTCGGAGGGATTTGTCATCTACAGTGATGCTTCGGGCAAAGGGTTGGGATGTATTCTCATACAACATGGGAAAGTCATAGCCTATGCCTCAAGACAACTCAAAGAATATGAGAGGAATTATCCTACTCATGATCTAGAGTTGGCAGCTGTTGCCTTCACACTTAAAATATAGAGGCATTACTTGTATGGGGAGAAAGTGGAGATCTTTACAGATCATAAAAGCCTCAAATATTTCTTCACTCAAAAGGAACTCAACATGCGACAACGACGTTGGCTTGAACTGTTGAAAGATTATGATCATACCATCCAATACCATCCTGGAAAAACGAACGTGGTAGCTGACGCATTAAGTAGAAAATCATATGCAAGTACAAGTGCGATATTGTCAACGCAAAGGCCCATTTTGTGTGACTTGCAAAGGATGGAGATAGAGTTAAAGACTCCAGGGACCCATGTGATGATGGCAAATATACGAGTAGAACTGACTTTAAACAATAAAGTTAAAGCTGCTCAAGCTACAGACCTGGAGCTGATGCGTATGAGAAAGAAAGTGCAAGAAGGTGCTATGTTGGAAGCAAGAATAGATGAAGAAGGAATACTTCGAGTCAACTCCAGACTTTGTGTTCCTAACGACCCTGATTTAAAGTATAAAATCATGATGCGCCTCCGCACAACACACTGTTTACAATCCATCATGGGAGTACCAAAATGTATCATGATCTTCGACATACATTTTGGTGGGGCAATATGAAGAGAGAGATAGCGTTGTTTATCTCAAGGTGTCTAACGTGTCAATGAGTCAAGGCGGAGCATCAAGTACCAAAAGGTCCATTGAAACCACTTGAAATTCCAGAATGGAAGTGGGAGCACATTACCATGGATTTTGTTACTGGTCTTCCCAAGGTTTCTCAAGGCATAGATGCAATTTGGGTCATTGTTGATAGATTGACCAAGTCTGCTCACTTCTTACCTATAAGAGAAACTTATACACTTAAACGTCTTGCTCGAATGTACATAAACGAGGTTGTAAGATTGCATGGTATGCCAGTATCTATAGTGTCTGATCGAGACCCAAGATTCACTTCACGATTTCGGGTTAGTTTGCAAAAAGTTATGGGCACGGACGGGTAGTTGGAGAGGACTATTCAAACTCTTGAAGATCTATTAAGACTCTGTGTCCTTGACTTCAAGGGAAGTTGGGACAAGTTCTTACCATTGGTGGAGTTTTCCTACAATAACAATTATCAAGAAACTATTGGCATGGCTCCATTTGAGGCGTTGTATGGAAGAAAGTGTCCTTCTCCAGTATGCTGGGATAAGGTGGGTGAAGCAACGTTATTGGGACCGGAGTTGGTACGTATGACTACAGAAAAGATTCAAACGATACGACAACATATAAAAACCTCACAAGATCGACAAAAGAGTTATGCTGATCTTCATCGAAAGGACGTGGAATTCAATATAAGAGATCATGTGTTGTTACGTGTTTCTTCATAGAAAGGAGTTACGAGATTTGGAAAGAGAGGAAAGCTTAATCCTCGATCGAGTAGGAACTGTGGCCTATAGACTCGCTTTACCGCCAAGTATGTCTCGTGTTCATAACATTTTTCACATATCCATGTTGCGTAAATATGTGGAAGACCCGAACCACATTATTGAGTTAGAACCGAACGAAATAGAGGAAGATTTGATGTATGAAGAGGTTCTTGTTCAAATCTTGGATAAGAAGGAACATAATCTACGCTCCAAGGTTATACCTCAAGACAAAGTTTTGTGGAGAAACCACGATGTTGAGGAAATGACTTGGGAGTTAGGATCTGAAATAAAATCAAGGTATCCTTACCTCTTTGACATACCAGGTACGTACCCTAATTTCGAGGGCGAAATTTCATAAGGAGGGGAGGTTGTAAAACCCCAACTTTTATAAATAAAGATGAATTTTCTATAAATATCATTTTTGAATATTTTAGAATGAATTTGATATAATGTTATAGTTGTGGGTAATATTTATAAATTTTGCAAATTACGCAAGTTGTTATATAATATTCGATTGGTCAGGGAATATTCATGTTAACAGGGAATATTCGTACAACGGCACAATCATTGGTGGACCCCGCAATAGAATTATTGTCAGATTAAGAAAACGACAAAAATACTTTATGAAAATAACGACGAAAGTTTTACCGTTAACTATTGAAACACCCGGTGTTAAAAGTACAGTAATATGCGTAGTTGCACAGTAGCACACGGTATTGATTATTGATGCTTACGTGAGAAGTCACTCAGTTTTGTTCAATTATTGCTATAGTAATTACTGCATAGTATCTCACGTTATTTGATTCAATAATTGAGATGACAAAGTTATTAATATTATTATATGCAATATTAACGATGTCTAGAAGTTCTGTCAAAGAGAGGTTTGGTCACCTAATGTCGCGCCAATAGGGAGAAATCCTTATTGGAAAGCCCACTCTTTTCTGGGAACGACCTGGTCAATTAATATTGTGAATTATAATAAAGGTGATAAATGTTGTTCAAATTATTAAGGTGATTTTTATGAAGTTTTGCTTTTTTTTATGGACCACCATTTACTAATTTTCAAAATAATTGGTAAAAAAATATTTAAAGGTGGGGCCCACATGTGGGGGCCATGTATGTGGCCCATATGTGGGGGCCACATATGGGGCCCATTGTGTTGAAAAACTGATTTTTGAAATGGGGGTGGGAGGAAGTTACGTAAAGGGGAGGGAATTTATATATATAGGTATGTGTGTGTGTGTGTGTATATATATATATATATATATATATATATATATATATATATGATTGTGACAGGGGAGAGTGATTAGAGTGACATGTTGGTGGAGTTTAGTATGTGAGTGTGTGTGTGTGTGGTAGGAAGAAAGGGGGGTGGGGGAAGATACCTTGAAGATAAGGGAAAGTGGGTGTATGTGATTGATATAGAAATTGGTGGGTGGGTTATTGTGGGAAGTTTTTCAAAACAACATTTGTTTTTGGTTTTATTTGATGGTGGCTTTGAAATTCAGATGCTTGAATATTACATAAGACGTCCGTGAATTATAAAATTGTTGCATTCGTGAGAAAATCCTTACACAATGTCTTTCCATTCTCCTATAAATTGAAGCTCATTCCTTCATTATTTCTTACGAATTCATTGAAACTCTAGAGAGAGAAAATTATAGAGAGAAAGAAGAAAAGTATTCTACTACTTCACTACTCTTATATCCAGTTTCTTCTAAGGTAAGGGGTATTATTTCTTTCTTATTCATGAAGAGAACTTTTGTTATTCCATTATTTATTATTCTGTTAGAATAACCTGTATACGCGGGCTATCCTATACTTGGTGAAATTCTTCTGTTATACCATTTTTTTAATTTGTTGGAACATCATGTCTGTGCTTTACGCATGACCTAGTTCCATTATTTATCATTATGTTGGAACATCCTGTCTGTGCTTTACTCATGACCTGGTTCCGTTAATTATTATTCTGTTAGAATATCCTGTCTGTGCGTTTTCGCATGACCTGGTTCTGTTATTTATTATTCTATGGGAATAACCTGTCTGTGCGGTCTATCGCATACCTGGTGATTTCTTTTGTTATTCCATTCTTTATTATACTCAGTTGGTTAAAGTTTTGGCTTCTATATTCTATGAAATTAGTGGAATATCCATGATATTTACGCTTCATCCAATATCTTTTCTTGGAAATATTCTTCGGAGCATTCTTGAGTTTTACTCTACAAAGAAGTATCATTTGACAATTTGGACGTTATTAGTTCTTGGATAAATTAATTCTTGAACTTGTTTTATTGAATTCTTATATTATTGTCATCATCCTCATGTTTATATTTTGTTGAAAGTCATCTGTGGCATGTATTTCATAGATGGACTTGGTATGATTATGACCAGGGATTATTTGGTGTAATCATGACTGTAATATTACAAAAGATGTGGAAAAAGTCCTCATTGGCCCGTAGTACATTGATGGACAGTTGTTGGCATTATCATGACCATTGATGAATACACGAATATCCTTGGCCCGTAGTGCATGGATAATTTATGGTCGTGATACTGATGAATATCATTGGCCGTAGTGCAGGGATGATGTGGATTATTTAGTAAGTTGAGTCTTAGCGATAAAAGTGATGAAAACCTTTTAAATCATAGAAGATAGTAGATTTTATTCTCTACTTGGCTCTTCTAATGGATTGCTTGTTCCGCTGCAGTTAAACTTGATATTTATTATATTTTATAAATTTAACACTATTGAAGGCTAACGATAAATTATTATGTATTATCTTAGTCATAATATTTCTTACTGGGCTAGTTGAGCTCACCCTTTTGCTTTCATTATTCTCTTCAGGAAATGAGAACGTAGCAGGGACTAGTCAAGGAACAGAGTGATGGTCCTAGATGGTGCATTAGTAGTCCTCACTATTCTGTGAAATAGTGTGATAATAAATAAAATGAGGACCCCATTGAGTTCGTATATTGTCTAGATGATAATATTTGTATTAAAACTCACAGCATATGTTTAGTCAAATTTTACGCGACTGTTGTATAACTAAGTTTGTATTTGAATTTTGTACCATGTATTTGGCGACTCAAGATAGGTGATGTAAATTTATTTTGGGGGTGTCATAGTTATAGTTGTGGGTATTATTTACAAATTTAGCAAAGTAAGCAAGTGGTTATATAATATTCGATTGGTTGGGGAATATTCGTACGACGGCACGATCATTGGTGGACCCCACAACAGAAGTATTATCGTAGTTAGAAAATGACAGAATTATATTTTTATAAAAATAACGGCGAAAGTTTTACCGTTAAACTATTGAACTAACATGTGGTAAAAGTACAGTAATACGCATGGTTGCATAGTAGCACACACTATTTATTATTGATGCTTACGTGAGAAGTCACTCAGTTATACTCAATTATTGCTTTCACGATGTCACTTTGCATAATATCTCTCATATTATTGATTCAATTATTGTCACAATATCATATGCATAATATCTTATATTATTAAATAAATAATTAATACGACAAAGTTATTTATATTATTATTTGCAATATTGACAATGTCTAGAAAGTTCTGTCAAGGAGAGGTTTGGTCACCTAATTACGCGCCAATAGGGAGAAATCACCATGAAGAAAACTCCAGACAGGACGAATATATATATATAAGCGATTAACGCACTGGATGTAAAATCCAGGCTCATCGAACAGAGTTCGACAACAGTTCATATATATATAAGTATATATATCTATATAATAAAACAGAGCGACTTCAACAAAGAACGATCTAGATTAAATCTTCAACAAACAACGGTCCAGATTAAAGCTCTGCAAAAATCAGATTGGCTCATATTTACAAAATACTCCTTATACCTATTATATCAAACAGCCCGCCTCTGATTTTAAAAAAATACGCCTTATATATACACAATTCAAACAGATCGGCTCTGATTTCAAAAATTGCTACACGCCTTATTCAAAAATCACTAGAAAAATATGCCCAATTCAAAAGTCCCCCTAGACTCTACCCATTCCGCCTTTCTCTTTATCCCGCCGAGTAGAGAAAAAGTTGCAGCCGACATCTTCATCGCAGGGATTATTGATGCGATCAAGTCGGCGGACATCTTCCTTCTTTTTATTTTATTTCTGGTGGGTTTACATTTGATTAGTGCTTTGTTTCCGTAAGAGTTTGCTAAATCCCAACTTACCCAAAGCAAATCAATCTGCTCAAATTTTCATCTTTTTTAGAGACATGGAGTTGAATTAAAGAAATTTGGGATTTGGGTTTTAGTTTTTAGTTTTTTGAACTGGGTCACTTTTATTTTGAGAGAAATGCTCATAACACAAGAAATGCTAACATTTGCTTTTAGTTTTTTGTTTTCCTCTTTTATTGTAGTTGATGAGCCACTCAAGATCACATTTGAGGTATAGTTTACTTTTGGAATTGGACTACATAAAGTTTGTTCCTTTATTTATTACCCGTTAAAATGTTGACAACACATTATTGATCTTTATTGGTTTCTATCTTCTTCGAATAACAGATAATATAAATTTGTATATTCTTCTATTGTACTTCTATTCAAATTATGAGTAATTTCTGTTACTTGGGGAGGTATTCCTTTTGCACTCTGCATGTTCTCAATGAGTAATTTGGTTTTTGTGGGATAATGAGAGGAGGATATTGTGGTTACATTTTGTTTGTTTTTTCTATGTAGAAAATCATCCAACATTTTTTACATAATGTTTACAAGATTATGTAATATCCATCAAGCTAACCAGTTAACAATTTTGGGTACTAATCCTTAACATAATCAAGAGGAGTATTACATAATTTTGAGGAAAGGTATCTTTTTTTTCTTAAGTGTTCTTATTTTTCCCGTTTCATTTTGTTTTAGTTTTTTTTTGTTGTTTCAACAAATGACTCAAAATGTAAGAAATGTTTATATAGATCTTTTTTTCCCAAATGTTCTTATTTTTCCTGTTTCATTTTTTTTAGTTTTTTTTTGTTGTTGGGAATTTCCACTCTAGGGTTTTTTTTCTTCTCAAGTGTTCTTATAAATGTAAGAAGTGTTCTTATTTTTACTGTTTCATTTTTTTTTTGTTTATGAATTGTTCTTATTTTTTCTGAAGTGTCCACTGGGTTTGTGTTTTATTTTTCATGTTCAAGCAGTATGTGTTCTTACAGGTTCATGTTTAACTCATGTTAAATTTATTAAGTTTGCTCTTACAGGTTGATCGAAGTGATAGTAACAACATACCTGTGCGCCTAATCAATTACATATAGATAAGGTAACGCTACTGGTATTGTTAAAAAAAATCATTTTGATATTAGTTTGCATTTTTTGACTAATGTCTTAGTTTGTACTTCCTAGGAGAATTCACATGTGAATCACTTGAACAACCCAAATTTTATTCCATCTTCAACGAAAGGGAAAGCACAGATTGGTTGTTCTATTGGAAAAGAAAATTGGTTTCATCAATCGGTATGTTGTACTAATCATTGTTTATCTGTTGATAAAAAACGTTTGAGCATTATACACTAAATTGTCGCTGATTTTTTTTAGTTCCTCACCCCTCAGTCTCACTCTCACCCTTACCCTTCTCTCTCATTCACACATGAATTTGATTTTAAAAATTAATGCTTTTTGGTTAGAACGATATACACTATTCGTAGGACAATGAATTGATCGACTTACTCCGAAAAAGGAAAAATATAACCCAATGAAATAATCCAAGAGATTTAATAATTATAGATTATTTTTTCATGTACATTTATTTTTGCAGATTAGTACTGTAGATTTCTTTTTCATGGAAGTTTATTTTTTTCAAGCTTAGCATTAGATATAGACCGACTCCTAACAATCAATAATAAACATAATGACTAGAAGAAATTGGTCGTTTTGATGTTACCTTACTTTTCCTGTGTCCGTGGATGTCATTTATATCTTCATCTCCATCATGCTTCCTTTTCTATTATCAAAAGGAAAAATAATTTCTTTAATTATGTAAACCAATTAAAATGAGTGTTTGAGACTTTGTCTTAGGATCTAGAAATTCAAACAAAGGCTAAAGCTTTGAACTGAGTCTTAATGGAGAATAGCAAAGTCGAACCTTCTCATTAATATCAGTTTATTCAAAATTCTAAAAAAATTACTTCAGGTAGAGAAACCAGGAGAGAGAAACTTATGACAGTAGTCAAATTGAGTACTTTGTATATCATGTTTCTTTTGCTACTGCAGGGGTTTGCGACCTTTGACTAAAGAATGTCATGCTGCCAATCTTTTCTCAAAGCATATGAAGGTTGAGGATCAGGTAGTGATCTTTTCTCAAAACTTTTATTAGGACCGAGTACTAGAATAATATATTAGGTGAGGAGGTCTTTCAGAGCATTGTGTTGTTCATAAAGTAAATATGTGTGCGCTCATTTATTTTTTAGATAATTCAGGGTAAAGTAAGGGTTCTTATGTTTTGGATTTACAGTTTTTTTATTTTGACTAACATATTTCGATAATTTTTATATTTCAAATATTTTCAGGTATGCATTGAAGGATACTTGGTGTAAGCTTGCTAGAATACTTGGTGTAAGCTGTAAAGTTATGAGTCTTATGCTCAACATGTTGTTTAACTATTTTTTGCATGTTTGTATATTTTTGGTTCTATCTTTTGTAAAGTTAACTAATTATACATGGTTTTGATAATTTTTGGGTATGGAATGATTGTTTTTTTGGTAGTTTGTATATGTATTGATGATTGTAAGTTTTGTAGACAGGTTTAAAATTTTCTAGATATCTATTTTAAAGGAAACTCTGCCGAAATTTCTTGAAATTAGTACCGACTAGCTTGATGTTAATGGTGGTTGGATGTGATGATGATTGAGTATGTATTAATTGTTGTGTTGGTATATGTCTTTAGATAATGTAATATTTTTCATTACGTCTTGCCTTTATGTTGTTATATGTACATCATGTACTGGTATTAATCTAATCTAATTTCAAGATGGTTGTTATATATACATAATGCGTCTAGATTTTGTGTCTCTAGGAGATAATTCTCCACTTAGTTGCATGTGTTTGTTAAGAAAGAGCATTGCAAGTCCCAGATATCACATGTTGCCACAAAATAACTCTCATTTCAATTTTTTTTGTTCATAATTTATTTTTATTTTTTTGAGAATTATACAGTGTCTTCAGGCACGGGTTATCGCTAGCTCGATGTTTTGGTGGTTGGATATATATTGATGATTACTAGATCGATATTTTGGTGGTTGGATATGTATTGATGACTGAGTATGTATTAATTTTTGTGGTGGTATGTGTTTTTAGATAATGTAATATTTTTCAAATTTTAATTTAATTTTTTGTTGCGCCGTGCCTTAAGGCACGGGTTATCGCTAGTATATATATATATAAAAGCGAGTAAACGCACCAGATGTAAAATCCAAGCTCATCGAACAGAGTCCGACACACAATTAATATATATATATATATATATATATATATATATTAGTATATATATATATTAAAGCAGTAAACGCTATAGACCGAAATCTAGGCTCATCGAACAAAGTTTGACACACAGTTCATATATATAAATATATATATATAGAAAAGCAAATAAACGCTCCGGACCGAAGTCTAGGCTCAATCAAGGCATAACTCGATAATGTTAGTCAATATATATAAATATAAATATATATAATATATATACAAGCTAAAACAAAACCACAGACCAAAGTCCGGGCAAATGCGCGCAACACGACTCTCAACGTGAAGAAGGGTGTGTGCAGAAATGAAGAGAAAGACTCTAAAGTGTGTGAGAAGGCTTACAGTTGACTGCCAAAGAAGACTTCTATATCTTTAGAGTGAGTAAACACTGGCTTTTGTAGGTACAAAATGGCTATATATGAGCTCACAGGTGTTTAAAATGAGAAAGTACACTACACGTGGGGTGAGTCTGAGCAAATTAAGCGTGGCTTCCTCATGGTTTCTCTTGCAAAATGGGCAGCCCAAGCCCTCTATTTATAGACGATTTAGTCAGCAGTGTACTGCTGGTGAGCCACTGTGTACCGAGGGCAACCCAGTGTGGGCCCGAGTTTTTCGTGTCGGTCGTCTCTCAAGATCACGTGCACTCAGGCACCGTAATGTCCACTCGAACATTAAGAAGTGCAATTCGGGCATCCGTTTGAGGTATACAGGACCTATTTCGGACCGCTGTTGTTAAGGGTTGTACGATGGAATGGGATTAGAGTTTGTACAAAGTCATTGAAGATGGGAGTATTCCCTCCGGTCTTTAAGCTTCAACTTTCATCCGTTACCCCGCGCAATAGTTACTAGGGATTGGTTAGTCTTGTGGGACATTGTTGCATAGAGTTGTGGAGACGATGTGGTGTGGCATCATGTTGGCGAGATGACGATGTTACCCCTCATCGGGGTTATCGCCGGATTGGGCTGATAAAGCAGACGTTGCTTAGGCTTAGCTGAGATTGGACTGCTGCAATTTGTTGAAGGTCCTAATTGTCATCTTTGAGGTGTGCATGTCTTCCCGATGTTATCGCTGGGTTGGTATAGTGTATCTTGTTGTGAGCATCGAGATTGAAGCTGGTTGCATTTGAAACAAACATTTTCGGGGTTATCGCCGAAACTGCATTCCTTGGGGTTATCACCAAGGTTGGTGGCTATTCCCATGATTGGGAATGAGACTGGATACCTTGGGGTTATCTCTGAGATTAATCGATCTTCTCCGGTGTGTGTTCCGGTATTGTATCTACACGCCTTAGGGTTATCTCCGAGGTTGGATTTGTTACTCCCAGAGTAAACTGGGGTTGATGCTGAACTTCTGGTAGTAACCGGTATGGATATGGATTGTCTTTCAAGGTTCCCTCTTAAAAGACGAATATGTCCTCCTGCAATGTTAGTGACAGTTGTACAAAAAAATTTGATTGTCTACAGATGCCCCTCTTTATCATACTCATGCATGGCGATGCATGGGTAGGATAAAGAATCCTAGACACTTGAAGCGCAACAAGACAAACATGGTACTATATGTAGCAACATGATGCAAATGTATGATGCATGTGTACGGGGTTGTAACCCAACATGCTGGGGATGATTGCTGGCTCCCTATGTGTTCAACTGGGGATTGGCAATGCTAACCAGATTTGATGTGTAATCTGAATCTGTTAGGATGTTGATGTTGGAGTTATCACCAAATCCATGTGTCTTTGATAATGACTTGATCCTGAAGATGTACCTCTTATGTGTAAGAGATCTGTGGGGATAAAGCTTGGTCTGTTTGAGGATGTGTATAATATATTCCACCATCAATCCTTCTTGATAACGTTGTTCTTTCCTGGTTAGTATTGCCAGGACATGTCACGATTCTGTTGGATTTACTGCCAACAACAAATGTTGTCAGGGATGCCTGACCTTCGTTGATGTGTACTTCACCGACATGTGAATCAACGGCTGAAAAATCCTGTGGGATATAATGTCAAGGTTACTTGACCTTCGCTGACGTGTGAATCAACGGTTGATACTCTATGGGTAGATTGTCAAGGTTGCTTGACCTCCGCAGTCGTGTAGATCAACGGAGCATTGCATTGTGACCCCCGCCGGAGATCCTCTGGGGAATATGAGTAATCGAGCATGAAATCCACGAATAGCTCTAGAGCTCTGATAGGTTTAATCGCTATTGACTGAGAAAACGTCAAGGCTGCTTGACCTTTGTTGATATATGTGTCAACGACTTGAATGCACGTTGTAATCCCCTATCGGGGCTTCACGTTGTAACCCCTGTCTGGGACGTGTGTAACAGCGGCTAGTCATCGGATGGTTTCCAATGTTCTATTGGGTTTGCTTCCAATGGTTATCATGATGTCAAGGCTGCTTGACCTTCGTTAATTTGTGTGTCAACAGATGAGCATGCGTTGTAACCCCCGCCGGGGACATACGTTGTAACCCCTGTCGGGGACGCATTTAGGGTAATGACCCAGAGTTGGCGGCATCGGACCTGTATAAGGTATTACAGCATGTGATTTGTAACCAATGAGAACATTGGCAGAGTACACCTCGTGTTCGGGTGGCTACCAATGAGCGATGTACAGACTCAAAGTTTCATCTGAGAAGACTAGGATTGTATGCTGTTTTGCTCAATCGCGTGGCATTTTTATTCCCGATTTGACTTTTCTAGTCTGCAAGAACTCCTTTGCAACTCGAACTGTACCGAGCCGGAGGGGTGGGACCCACATAAAGGTGCCGCAGGTATTTGTTGGGTGTATGTCACCCATTTCCCTATATTTGTAGCTGTATAAAGATAATGTATTAGATGTTGATATACTTTGGAATGTATGCATAGTTTTTCATTCCCTATATCATATTGCCATCTATTATTTGCTATGCATGTATCATGTTATGCTTATGTATGTATGTCCAGAGATATTCGTCATTGACCCCTGGATGGTCTTATGACACGGCCCGTACAGATGTCTTCTTCGACAGTTAGCCATATTGATCATACCCCACCATCATTGGTGGGAACGGGTATGCGACTGTGGTATGATAGCATGTCACCATCGATTGTGGTGATCAGAGATCATTCTTTGCAACATACCATGACTTTATTGATGTTTCAGGTTCCCGCAGGGTTTGTAGACGGGATGCTAGAGCATTGGATACCGGATAGGTAGGTTTTCCGATTCAGGACCCATGAATTGACTCCTACTCTGGAGGATTATGCACGATTGATGATGCTGCCTTTAGACAGACCTTGCGTGCATCTGGCTTTGGGAGACATGAGTAGACGATTCATGACTCTCACTGGATTGCGGCGCAGAGTGGTACAGGATGAGCTAACATCTAGCCACGTGATATCCCAGCGTTTTTTGTATGACAGATTTGGCTCGGAGGATAGCTATTCATGATATTCTGGGGATTTCACCGCACCAGAGGATCACTGGCGTTTGGCCAAGTTTGATGTACTGTTGTTGTGCGTACTGTCATATGTCTATATGCCACGGTACATGGATAAGATAGACATTGGTGTCATCGTGGCAATGAGACCTCTTAGGGAGGGTCGCACCATTATACCTATGATTGTAGCAGAGACCCTGCGGTCAGCATCCTACTGTTGCTCTTATCCGAAAAGAGTGTTCACGGGTAGTTTGGTCATGCTGTATATGTGGTTTATGTCACACATGAGACCGATTGATACCTTTAGACGGCATGCATATTGTTTCACCCATGATGTAGCTATGTCATACTCCTTTCAGCCATCGGAGTGTATAGATGCTCTGTCCTGGTCCACATTTTTAGCAGATATCAGAGATCCTTTTAGTATATTGCCGTGTTTGGGGCTTAGCTCACCATACAGCTTCATTACTCATGCTCCGGGCATGGACTATCTTCCTCTGGCTGGTTTGAGAGGTGTGACTACTTATCACCCACTGGCCGTGATGTCCCAGTTTGACCAGTTCCAGGACTTTCATCTTTTCGAGGGGGCAATAGGTCAGCGTTCAGCTTCTCGATATCTCTCAACAGAGGACCGATCCCGTGTTTATGTTTGCTGGGATCAGCGTGAGATAGCTGCTTTTTCTGTTAGTCATCCAGGTTGTTCTGCAGAGTATTACGCATGGATGGAGACAGAGATTTTATCGATTGTGGTAGTATCCATAGTACCGGATAGTGAGTCAGATGATGTAGAGCCAATGGAGGACATCAATTCGCACCTTGAGGAGGAGCCCGCTGCTAGGTTGCCAGCATTTCTTTCGGATTCTCCTAGTACCAAGATCACAGTGATTTAGCACTTTTCGGACACGAGACCTGAAGCGAGTCTTCATCTGATGACCTTTGAGAGAGATCAGGCTCAATCTATGATGTTGACTACCCTTGATGGGAGAGACGCAACTTTATTAGAGAGAGATGAGGCATTAGCTCGCATGAGTGTCGCTGTTGTTGAGCGGGATGAGGCCAGATCAGCCAGAGATGCAGTGATAGTTGAGCGGGATATCACCATATCTGCCCAGGATGTAGCCATCACAGATAGTACTACTGTGAGGTCCCTTACCACTGGCATGATCGCAGAGATTAGCGCATATATTAACGAGCATATGGTCACCATACAGATGACTGCAGATCTGTTGGGTCATGTGGATATTATCATACAAGAGACCACATCTTCACCTCCATCTTCTGAGAGGGACGCCATGTTGGGCTTGTTAGCTCGCATATACCCTGACTTGTAGATGAGCTTGTATTTTCCTGCACAGAATAGCTTAGCCATTTTGTCATGTACAGTTTACATTGTATATATCAAACAACATTATATATGACAGGGAAATATATTTTTGGATCACTTCCCTTTTAGATATGCTTTGTTACTTGCTTGATATTTTGCCTGCTGCTTCAAGGCTTGTGGTCTTGATGCATTCTGAGTTCCTCCTGGGTGGATGGACATTGAGTTGTCTCTGGATAGTTCAGAATGGATCATCGATCTGTATGTATCCCTACCATCTTTGGTGTCTTGGAACTGGTTTCTGTATATAAATATGGAGAGGAGTGTGCCTTTCCTCTCTGAGATTGACCGCACCACAGATGGTCTCCAGTACTTCTATTTAGGAGAAGCCTAGTTAATTCCATCTCTTATGGATTGGTGTTGCTCATCAAGGTATGACCGCATCTTAGATGGTCGCCGAATCTCCTATTTGAGAGGAGTTCAGGTAATTCCATCCCTTTGGTCTGAAGCCGAATGAAATGTAATGTATTGAAGGATGATCGCAGTACCAGTTGACAATGGTTTGTATTTTAGTAGGGGTGAGACCGCACCATGAATGGCTGCCTCCGTACTCCTATTGAAGAGGAGATCAGGTCTGCGTAGTTCGAACCTGGTGTAAGAGGTTCAACGCGGTATGTGGCAGAAATGGTGTAGGAATGTTTTTGTTTGTTTTTGTTTTATTGCGAGAAGAAGAGGGTAGAAATGTTTTTGTTGTTTTTGTTTTATTGCGACCGGGCCATATGAAATGGTTGCCTACGTACTCCTATTGAAGAGGAGATCAGGTCGACGTAGTTCACCCCTAAGGGCGAGATGAAAAGCGTAATCCCATGTGCAGGTCAGAGTGCGGGGAGGAGAAAGTTTAATCCTAGGCTGAGGATAAACTGTAGGTAGGAGAAGTTTGATCCCATATGTTAGGGTAGCCAAACTGCAAACACAAGAGGTTCAATCAGTAGCGGGATGACCTAAGTCGTAGGAATACAAAGGAGAGCCAGGTTGCTGGCTTGAAAAGTATGTTTCCCTGAGGGGCATAGTGTGAAAGAGTTGTATGGTGTAAAGGGTTAAAAAAATCGGAATGACTTGTGATCTGATGGTTCCGCACCAGGGTGTTTGCGAATTACTTCAGTCATAATACCATTTCACAGTGTCCGAGTTGATGAGTTGTGGAAATTCATCGCCGTCCATTTCTTGCAATCTGAGAACGCCTCCTGTCAATACTTCTTTGACAACAAACGGGCCATCCCAGTTAGGAGCGAATTTTCCCTGAGATTGATCTTGGTTGTCAAGTATCTTCTTCAAAACCAAGTCATGTTGTTTAAATTGCCGTAGCCGGACTTTTTTGTTGTAGGATCTGGCGATCCTTTGTTGATATAACTGACTATGGAAGATAGCTGCGGTTCGCTTTTCGTCAATTAGAGACAATTGGTGAGAGGCAATAGGTCAGAGTGAGAGGCAATAGGTCAGGCCATTCTTTGTGGTTAGCGGACATCTTTTGCATAATCTTCTTGATGTTTTTGTTAACCGCTTCAACAGTACCATTCATCTTCGGATGATAGATGACAGAGTTAAGATGTTTGATGTGGAATTTACTGCATAATTCCTCCATCATTTTTTTGTTGAGGTTCTTGGCATTGTCTGACACAATCACATCTGGTTGTCCATATCGACAAATGACATTGTTTCTGATGAAAGCAATGATGACTTCTTTAGTAACCCTGGGGAAGGAGGCTGCTTCTACCCACTTGGTAAAGTAGTCGATCATGGTGAAGATAAATCGGTGACCATTACTGGCTTTAGGCTCAATGGGCCCGATAACGTCCATTCCCCACATTGAGAAGGGCCAAGGTGAACTCAGGTTGTGGAGTTCCCGTGGAGGGGCATGTATAGCATTCCCATAAATCTGGCACTGATAGCATTTCTTAACGTGGTCATGACAATCAGCTTTGAGAGATAGCCAATAATGTTCCGTCCGGAGGACTTTCTTAATAAAGAGGGGGCCACTCATGCGGGGGCCACAGACTCCACCATGGATTTCATCCATAAGCCTTTGGGCTTGATCTTTGTCTAAGCATCTGAGGAGACCTAGTCCTGCATCTCTTTTGTAGAGCGCATCTCCACTCAAGTAGAATTTCATAGCAAGTCAATGGATCCGCCTTTTCTCAATCGGGCTCGCTTCCGCGGGTATAGATCCATCTCGTAGATATTCCTTGATATGTTGATACCAAGGATGTTGGATGGGAGGTAGCTCATCCGATACTTCTCCAACGTAATTCCCATAGGCTGGGGCCTTGCGCAGGGAAATTGTGACGATTGGCAAATGTTCCTTATCTGATATGCTAATCAAGGAGGCCAAAGTGGCTAACGCGTCCGCAAAGTCATTCCTATTATGAGGAATGTGTATAAAGGAGATTTCTTCGAACTCCAAAACTATTTTAAAAACCTGCCGATGGTAAGGCAGCAAATGTAATTCCTTGGTTTGATTGATTCCGGTGGATTGTCTGATTGCCAACTCTGAATCCCCAAAGACAGTTAACCGCCTGATGCCCATTAAACGGGAAAGTTTTAGCCCCATGAGACAACCTTCACACTCAGCCGTATTATTGGTGCTCACAAACTATAATTTGACGGCAACGGGATACTGCTCCCCCGTATCAGATACTAGAATTGCTCCAGCTCCAGAACCTTCCATGTTAACAGCTCCATCAAAATACATCCTCTATGATTAGTGCGTATCGTACTGATGGTGTTGCTGTACTGTCATTACTCCTTCATCGGGGAAATATGTTTCCAAGGGTTTGAAATCCCTTGAAGGTGCGGCGGCCAGTTGATCTGCGATTCCTTGACCTTTGATGGACTTTTGAGTCACATATACGATGTCAAATTATTGTAGGATCAACTGCCATCTGGACAGCCGTCAATTTAATATGGGTTTGTTGAACACATACTTGAGAGGATCCACGCGGGATATGAGATGGTTGTGTGACCATGGAGGTAATGTTGTAACCTCATAGAAGCCCATGCTAAAGCACAACACGTCTTTTCGATCAGAGTGTACTTGTGTTCACTGCTGCTAAATCTTTTGTTGAGGTAATAGATAGCTCGTTCTTGGCCTCTATCGTCCTTCTGTCCCAGCATTCAGCCCATGGCATTGTCACTTACGAACAGGTACATGAACAGGGGAACATCATCACTGGGTGGTACCAAAATGGGAGCTTTAACTAGCTGTTTCTTGATTGTGAGGAAGGCCTTTTGACACTCATCATTCCATTTCATGGAGGAGTTCTTCCTTAATAGCTTGAATATTGGCTCACAGTTTGTTGTGAGTTGGGAGATAAACCTGCTAATGAAGTTGATTCTTCCCAAAAATTCCCGTATTTCCTTTTTTGTCTGAGGAATGGGCATTTCCGTGATGGCTTGGATTTTGGAAGGATCCAGCTCAATCCCTTTGTGGCTGACTAGACATCCTAGAAACTTGCCTGATTTAACGCCAAAGGCGCATTTGGCTGGATTCAACTTCAAGTTGTACTTACGAAACCTGTTGAACAACTTTCTGAGATGGTCTAGATGGTCATCCTCCTTTCAGAACTTAACAATGATGTCATCCATGTAGATCTCGATCTCTTTGTGCATTAAGTCAAGGAAAAGAGCCATCATAGCTCGTTAATAGGTGGCTCCGGCATTGATGAGGCCGAATGACAACCGTCTATAGCAAAAGGTTCCCCAAGGCGTGATGAAAGAAGTTTTCTCGCGATCTTCCTCAGCAACCATGATCTGATGGTACCTATGAAAGCAATCGAAGAAAGGAGTACATGTCGATTGCAGCAAGATTGTCAATGAGAATGTGGATAAATGGCACGGGAAAGCTATCTTTTAAGCAAGCTTTGTTTAAATCCTAGTAATCCACGCAAACTCGCACCTTCCCTCCAGGTTTAGGCACGGGCACAATGTTGGATATCCACTCAGGATATATAGACACCATGATGATGCCAGCTTGAAATTGTTTCACAATTTCTTCTTTCACCTTTAAACTCCACTCAAGTTTCAATCGCCTGAGCTTTTGCTTGACTGGCTTAAATCCCTCTTTAATGGGAAGGCGATGAAGGACAATGTCAGTGGACAAACCCACCATGTCTTCATGAGACCATGCAAACACATCCTGGAACTGGGTCAATAGTGTAACCATGTCATTCCGTTGGTTTGGGGTAAGGTCTGAACCAATCTGGATTAACTTAGGGCTTTTTAAGGTTCCAAGATTGAAAGAAGTTGTTTGATCAAGGTTGGGTTTGGGTTTGGGTTTGTCTTTGACCCATTCTTGAATTTTTGGAGGCACCTCAATGTCATTATGTATATCCATCAAGACTGAATTCATCTTTACATCAAATGTACAATCCTTGTGGAGAAGAGGCACCGTATTAGCAAGTACAGGCACATCTAAATTCAAAATCCTGAAAACAAATATGCTTTCACTTAGTATATATGAAATGTGTTGATCATACACAGTGTTAGCATATACTGGCAAAATAAACTGCTAATACTGTACAAAAAAGTAAGCAGTTATTATATCTACAGGGCAGAAAGAGTTTCTGCCCGCTTTACCCTTGACTACCAATGCAAAGAATGGTGTTCCAATTGGCAAGAGCAAAGTCTGGGTGGACCGCAGTGATGGAGGGATTTTCATCATCCTCCCTATCCCGAATGATAGCCATTATGCCTGGGAAATCATCGTCTGGGGTGTATCTGTTGGTATGCTCATCATGAACGATGATGCGTATGCCTGACATCATTCGGATGACGTCTTGCTTGATTCTTCGTTCCTCTTCTTCCACTGCGAGATTTGGAACAAAGACTTCTTTCTCCTTTACCGGTACCGGTTTGGGAAATAACATAGCCATTACATTGGCTGGCACCTTAACAGGAGGTTGTGCAGACTCAGATTTTGAAGGCGAAGATAAACGCCGCATAGATGAAGCTGAAGGAACCTGCTGATGCTTATGAGGATTCCTGTGACTAGAACTGGCAGAATAGCCTAGTCTAGCTGTTCCAGTTTGCCTAGTTAATCGAATAGGGTACTTGATACCCTGGCAATCTTTACCCAACCCTTGTCCCGGCTTATGACCCAACGACATCATTGCTTGAGTAGCCGACATTACCTCGGCAAAAATCTTGGGTTCGGACAATGGCATTCCAATAGCATGGTATTAGGCATTGCTTACTTCTAAAGCATGAAAACTGACTGGTTCAACGTCTGTATTGGCATGGATGAATGGCATGTCTCCGGGTTGAGGAATCTCAGGTTTAGCATTGACCGTGACCAGGATATTGTTGATAATGTATTTCAACTGTTGGTGAAGAGAAGAGGGGACTGCCCCTGCCATGTGAATCCATGGTCATCCCAGGAGCAGGTTGTATCCTGAATCTATCTTGAGCACATGGAAAGATACGCAGAATGTATGAGGACCAATTTTGATTGGCAGCTCAATTACTCCGACCGAATTTCGGTGGCCCCCATCAAAAGCTTTGATGATAGTATGGCTACTTCAAATTCGGTTGAGATTGATATTCAACTTCACCAAGGTAGCGTATGGATAGATATTTAGAGAGGAACCTCCATCTATCAAGACTCTAACTACCATGTATCTGGAGGACAAGACCACAATGTGCAACGTCTTGCAATGACTAGTCCCTTCGGGTGGTATGTCATCATCAGTGAAGGATATCACATTGTTGTTGAAAATGTGATCAACCAGATTTTGAAATTTTTCCATATCAACTGATGTTGGTAGATAGGCTTCTTCTAAAACCTTCAGCAGGACCTTCTGGTGATTCTCAGAAGTTAGGACCAAGTCCAGAATTGATATTTATTGTGGAGCTTCTTGTAAGCTTAAAACCACCTTAGCTTCGTGATGACCCATAGTGTGGAGGAATTTTTTAATCTTCTCCATGGGTATTTTCCCCTTTGATTTGATGGTAGGCTTCATCATCCGTTGGGGAAGATACAGTGGATTTTCTTTAGACACTGTAGCAGTTGTATGTGAGGTGGATCCTTTACCTTCTTCATAATTCCAAGGAACTTTGCGCAGGCTAACAATAGGATATTGTGCTCTGTACGGCAAATTGATTGGCTCGGGAGCGGCCACTTTCAAAGGATTGTTGTTTCCTTTGAGTTGAATTGTTGGCATTGCGAGTTATTTATTAACCCCATCACTTTTAGTGGATATGACTGCTACCACACTCTTCCACTTAGTAGGGCCTGAATTCTCACTTGCACGTAGCACAGTATCGTCATCTGCTAAGTGCAAGACACCACTGTCAATTAGATTTTGGATAAGGTGGCGGAGTGCCCAGCATTCTTCTGTTCTGTGGCCGCGAGACTGAGAATGATATTAACATACTCCATCAGAGTTGTACCGTCTTGAACGGGGGTTGATTAAAGGTAGAAGGGAACTGATCCTTCCTTCATTGATTAACATATGAAGAATTTCCTCCATAGGTTGGCCCAAATAGGTTAACTCCCTTTTGTTGGCAAAATCCCGACGGGCCTTGGCATATGGTCTCTTTGTCACTTTGTCTTCCAGCATTTCATTTTCTGAAAGTGACGAGGGCATATTCATGGCAAGAGATAGGAGACTGGCATGCTCCTGGCTATTTAACTGATGGGTCACTTGATGCTGATACGTCATCAGTTCTGCCAATTGCTCAATTTGTTTGCCTAAAGCTTTCATCTTTCATTCCATTATGAACTGGAACTTCACATAATCCTATTTGTCATCACCGTCTTTGGGGGTCTAGGAGGATTCACAGCTGAAATTGGAATTATATCCATTACTCCAATTTATCATGTTGACCTCTTCTTCTTTGTGCTGAGGAAGAGGATTGTCTTGAACGTGAGGCTGATCTGGTTTGGTGACCACAATCTCACCATTGTCTATCAGGTCCTGGATCTTTTGTTTCAAGGCCCAACAATCCTGAGTATCATATCCAGGTGCCCCGGCATGATAAGCACATTTTTGAGCAGCATTGAAACCCCGTCCATTAGGGCTAGCTGGTGGAAGAAGCTGCATAATTTTCTTCTATGTTGTCAGAAGAGTTAGAATGTTCTCCAGGGTATCCCCTAAGGGTGTAAACATTCGAGGGCGTTTGACTTCTCCACCTTTTGGTATTGGAGGGTTCGCAGACTGTGCTTGAAAGGGAGTGTAGTTTCTCCTTTGAATAGGCATGTTTTGATTGCCTTTTTGACCGTGTAGTATCAGGGAAAATCTTCCTCTTTCTTTTTATGGACCGTCCAGGGGTTGTTCCCATAATTTCCGGACTGGATGTGATCAACAACAGCGTTGAGTGCAGCTAGATCTTTATTTTTCTGGACTTCAATCCCATCTTAGCCATCTCCCCGTGTTTGACCATTTCAGAAAATGGTTTGCCGATGCCGGCTAAAACTCTTTTATAGAAAGGCGCTTCTTGTATGTCTATGAATGTCATGACCATCTCTGATTCTGTTATGGAAGGAATAACTTGGGCAGCCAGGCGTCTCCACCTCTGAGCATACTCTCTGAAAGACTCGTTAGACTGTTTCTTGATCTTGGTAATTTGATACCGATCAGAGCCATCCGAGACCGAAAAGTCAGATTGAGTGAGGAAAGCATGTGCTAGCTCTTCCCAACTATGGATCTTTGAATTATCTAATCTTGTGTACCACTTAACCAAGCTTCTCCAGTTAGACTCTTTTGGAATAATTGCATTCTGAGCTTTTCATCCTCTGCATAAGATCCAAGTTCTCCAATAAACACCTTTAAATGTGTGTAAGGATCTCCTAACCCGTCATATTTTTCAAAGTCAGGAGTTTTAAATTTTTCTGGATAATGAACACCAGGGAAAATACACAGATCAGCATATGAAACACTCCCGTGTGTTCCAATTCCTTTGATAGCACGAAGAGTCTCTTCCATTTGGAGGACTTTCTTTTTGATGTCACCAGTGTCTGGGTCTCCAGTGGGATGGGTAGCATCATGAGTTTTGTTGGTTGTATCTAACTACAGTTCAGGTATTGTAATGATCGGGATTCCTCCTTGTGTGGAGGATTCAGCATGTACGGGTATTTTGGGACCTTGATTAGACTGGTGTAATTCTTTGAGTTGAATAACCAAATCTGTAATTTGTTTGCTTAATTCATCGAATTCTTTATGAGAAACTGGATTAAGTTCAGTCTGGTCGGATGACGACATGATTGACTGTAGGCCTGTAACCTTTTTGGACTTTGACCGGGTAGTAGGTCTGATTGGTTCCCTGCGAAAGACTTGGATAGTTTAGTCTTTAGGGAATGTGTATAATAACATGCTATGTGATGTGTCCATTTTAGGAATTTTATCCTGCAAAATGGATATATGGAATGTAATTACAAGTAATTGTGTTTACATGTAATTTGAAATGAGAGCATGAAGAGACTTTCCTCCATTTTGGGTTTATCAGAGGCTGACCTATCTTAGGTTACTCTTGCGGCTTTTTGGCATGAAGGTTCCCAAATCATCGCAATCTACTTGATGGGAAGTTAATCCGGTCTTTCAACTGAAGCTAATTTGGGTGGTGCCTTTCCTGAGCCTCGGAGAATTAGTCTTCTCACAATTCCAGTAATCAAACACTGACGGGATAGCCTCCTAATGGAGGAACCACACAACATACATTCACATACATCACGTCTCACCGTATGAAAATGATGACATGTGCGAAGCACTAATATCACAAGCAGATATGGTGCGAAGCACTAATATCACAAGCAGATATGGTGCGAAGCACTAATATCACAAGCAGTTATGGTGCGAAGCACTAAGTGTAATAAGGAAATGCATTCGTACACATTCATCAAATATAAATGGAACATCCACACACAAGCAGATAACAGTTTTGAAAAAATTGTTGTAGCAGCTTAAGTCTTCTTACTGGAGTCCCCAGCAGAGTCGCCACCTGTCGACGTCGGGATTTTTAATTGTCCCTTTCCGTTACTTGTTCTTTGGTGTTCTCATTTTAGGTGAGATTAGTTTGAAAAAACAAGTGAGAAAGGTCCGACATGTATAATGTCGATGATGAGACTGTTAAGAGTCGCCAGTTGGTTTTTAAATGGTTGTACCAACACAACCAAGAAAAGGTTTGAACATTGACCCAGTGATGTGACACTGCTAAACGGGTCGGTGAAACCGAGATTCATTAGGGTCCGGGGACTTGGTTATGCGGGGGGGGGAGGTGTTAAGCACCCCCCGACATTCGTGTTACCACGGTGACCGCCTCTTTTCAAGAAACTATTATCTGAATGTGTGTGTGTGGGTAAAGGTGCTGTTATAGACAGGGTTTGAATTTATGTAAAAATTCAATTTTAAGCAAGATATAGCAGTGATGTTTTATAAAAGAGGTTTTTCAAACCCTGATGCTTAATAGTAATTGAGACCTTTTACACTCCAATTTTATTAAGTGTTTGGCTTGATTGATTTTATTTGACAGATGTGAAGCATCCGTACAAAAATAATGTACAAAAATAATGTCGACTTCCTCATGGGTATGGAAACCATCTGAGGAAATTCAGACATCGCAGAATAATTTACAAGCTACTTACAGCTGAAAATGTCCATCACGGGAACCGAATCTAGATCCAATGGGTTGAATCTGTGATCACATGATTCCTAGGCTATTATTATACCGCAATTTGTTTGAAAGCGATGGCGGTGTATATATATATAAAAGTCAGAATATATATATATCGCATACATGATCACCAACCACGAAGCACCTCCATGGGGGATCAGAAATGTAAATAAAGCTGTAAAAGCTATCAACCGCCATGGAGGAAATTCCAGGCAGGACAAAACGTAAATAAAGTTGTAAATACGGTCAACCGCCACGAAGGACACTCCAGACGGGAAGAAATGTAAATAAAGCTATAGAAGCGATCAACTGCCACGAAGAAAACTCCAGGCAGGACGAAACGTAAAGAAAGCTATAAAAAGTGATCAACCACCACGAAGTAAACTCTAGGTGGGACGAAAATATATATATATATATATATATATATATATAAGCGATAAATGTACCGGATGTAAAATCCAGGCTCATCGAATAGAGTTCGACAACAGTTCATATATATATATATATATAAGCGAGTAAACGCACCGGATGTAAAATCCAGGATCATCGAACAGAGTCCGACACACAATTAATATATATATATATATATATATAAGTATATATATATATATATATAAAGCAGTAAACACTCAAGACCGAAATCTAGGCTCATCGAACAAAGTTCGACACACAGTTCATATATATAAATATATATATATATAGAAAAGCAAATAAACGCTCCAGACCGAAGTCTAGGTTCAATCGAGGCATAACTCGATAATGTTAGTTAATATATATATATATATATATATATATATATATATACAAGTCAAACAAAATCACGGACCAAAGTGCTGGCAAATGCGCCATGTAACACGACTCTCAACGTGAAGAAGGGTGTGTGCAGAGATGAAGAGAAAGACTCTAAAGTGTGTGAGAAGGCTTACAGTTAACTGCCAAAGAAGACTTTTATATCTTTAGAGTGGGTAAACACTGGCTTTTGTAGAGGGCTATATATGAGCTCACAGGTGTTTAAAATGAGAAAGTACACTGCATAGGGTAAGTGCAGAGTAAATTGGGCAGGGCTTCCTCACCATTTTCTCTTGCAAAATGGGCAGCCCAAGCCCTCTATTTATAGACGATTTAGCCGCAGGTGTACCAGAGGCAACCCGGGTGGGCCCGAGTTTTTTGGGTCGGGTCATCTCAAAGTACGTGCACTCAGGCACCGTAATGTCCACTCGAACTTTAAGAAGTGCAATCCAGGCATCCGTTTGAGGTATACATAACCTATTTCAGACCGTCGTTGTAGAGAGTTGTACGATGGCATGGGATAAGAGTTTGTACGAAGTCATTGAAGATGGGACGATGCCATCAAGTCTTCAAGCTTCAACTTTCATCCATTACCCCGCACAATAGTCACTAAGGATTGGTAAGTCTTGTGGGACCATCGTTGCGTAGAGATGTTGAGACGACGTGGTGTGGCATCGTGTTGGTGAGAAGACGATGTTGCCCCTCACCGGTGTTATTGTCGGATTGGGCTGATAAAGTAGACGTTGCTCAGGCTTCGCCGAGATTGGACTGCTGCAATTTGTTGAAGGTCCTCATTGTCATCTTTGAGGTGTGCATGTCTTCCCGATGTTATCGCCGAGTTGGTGCAGTGTATCTCGCTGTGAGCACCGAGATTGAAGCTGGTCGCATTTGAAACAAACATTTCTGGGGTTATCGCCGAAACTACATTCCTTGGGGTAATCACTTAGGTTGGTGGCTATTCCAATGGTTGGAACTGAGACTGGATACCTCGAGGTTATCTCCGAGATTAATCGGTCTTCTCCGGTGTGTGTTCCGGTATTGTATCTGCACGCCTCGGGGTTATCTCCGAGGTTAGATTTGTTACTCCCAGAGTAAACTGGGGTTAATGCTGAACTTCCGGTAGTATCCGGTATGGATATGGATTGTCTTTTAGGGTTCCCTCTTAAAAGACGAATATGTCCTCCTACAATGTTAGTGACAGTAGTACAGAAAATTTTGAGTGTCTACAGTCATCATCCTCATGCTTATATTGTGATAAAAGTCATATGTGGCTTACGTGCATAGATGTACTATTGATTGGTATGATTATGACCAGGGATTATTCGGTATAATCATGATCGTAATGTTACAAATGATGTTGTAAAATAATTCCCATTGGCCTTTAGTGCATTGATGGACAGTTGTTGGTATGAGTATGACCAAGGATTAATCGGTATAATCATGACCATTGATGATTACATGAATATCCTTAGCCTGTAGTGCAGGGATTATTTGATGATGTGGTTTATTTTTTAAGCTGAGTCTCAGCGATAAAATTGATGATAAACTTTTTAAATCATAGAAGATAGTAGATATCATGCTCTACTTGACTCTTCTAATGGATTTCTTGTTACGCTGCAGTTAAACTTGATGTTTATTATATTTTATCAATTTAACACTGTTGAAGGCTAACGATAATTTATTATGCATTATCTTAGTCATAATATTTCTTACTGGGCTAGTGGATCTCAACCATTTGCTTTCATTGTTCTTTTTAAGAAATGAGAACGTTGTTGGGACTAGTCAGGAAATAGATTGACAGTCCAGATGTTTGCATTAGTAGTCCTCACTATTCAATGAAATAGTGTGATAATAATGAGGACTTTATTTGAGTTTGGATACTCTCTACGAGACATTATCCGTTTTGAAACTCTCAGCTACGTTTTGTCGTACTGTATAAAATAAGTTTGTATTTAACTTCTGTACCATGTATTTGGCGACTCAAGATGGGTGATGTATACCTATTTTGGGGGTGTCACATCATTAATATCCAAATAATTATAAATATTAATGAAAAATGTCCCAAATAATTAAAAGTTATTTTTCAGAATTTAAAATGATTTTTAAAACCATTTTTGTTATTTTTAGAATTTATTTTCTATTTTTAATTACTTTTTGGAAAATTGGAAATTAAAATAAATAGAAACCATCGCTGAAGCCTATAGCTACACTTGTCTGTTGTCTTAGGTGTTCTTGAGCTCAAGAACACTGTTAGATCCGAGTTCAAGGGTCATGGTTTGACCGGCTTTAAATCACCAATTTGATCATGTTCTAGGCTAGGTTAAGTATTGATCATGTAGTGTTTATGTAACACTACATGAATTAATGTTCATCTCAGTCATACAATAACATATCAAGACAATTTGTGTTTGCAAATAAGCTGTCAGAGCATTCCTGGGTTTTCCTGAAACCTAGGTAGTCGACCAGTCACTTTCATACTGCATTTATTCTAGGTTCCAGTCATGATTTATGTGTTATTATGGTTCAAATCTATAGCACACCTATGAAGGAAAATTTTTAGATCAACATACCAGTTTGAATATAACACAATATCCATATCTATCCTGGTCAAACGCTGTGAGAAAGCGTGTTCTTCATGTTTCTGGAAAATTCCTAGAAATGCAAATCAGTGTAAATGGCCTACTTTGACCACTTTCTACGAACGATATGTTGATTGTTTATGGGATCTTAAGGCATGGGACTACACTCCATATTACCAGCTACAACATGCTCATAACAAAAACATCATAACACTAAATAAACTGACAGATCCATGAGCATAAAAAGGTTGTCAGACACTGAAATCAATTTCTGGGTTACCCATAATGTACTCGGTCATGGTGAGTCAACCGACTTTGACCGTTAATAACTTACGACCTTGATATCCAATGACCCTGATTCCACTTGCAGATTAAAGACCACATGAAGCTACATATTCCAACTTTAAAACAACAAAAATCATAAACGAACAAGAATCTGTGGCTCCTGACATTGGCTTGTCAGACCATAAAATTTGTTCTTGGACAGTTTTTCAAAATCATTTTAAAGCATTTTGATGCTATGGATATATGTTTGATCATCATAGATCAACATAAAACATCCTCTAGTATGAATCTAAACATATAAACATAATTTTTTTTCATAGTATGTAGGATCAAAATAGGTTTTAGGGTTTATACCTTCTTGCTAAATCTTTGATCTTAGATCTCCTTATCTGATATTGGTTGATCTAGGGGCTGTATTTAGGACTGATTCACTTGATATTTTCGGAGGGTTAGAGAGAAAAAGAGTTGGTGAGAGCTTGTAAGAAAAATGGCTAGGTTTTATGAACTTTCTCTCTCTAATTCTCTTATATATGATGATATGTTGTTAGGATCTGATATTTTTGGCTAGTTGGCTGGAGATTTGTACTCACAAAATCAAATGAGTTGGTGAACCACTAAAGTTGATGGCCATTTTACAAGTTACATAAATAAAAATCCAAAAAGGGCATGTTGGTCTTTTGTATAATAATTTTAATGGCATTCTTGACTTTTGTCCAACCCCTTAGGGTTTAACCCTGAGGTTCTAACCCTTAGGTTTTACAAACTCCAATTCTAGAATTTTCTAATTAGGGTTTTAAAATAGAAAATTAAGAATTTTGAAAATGTAATTAGGGTTTTAAATAGAAATTAACAATTCTAAAGTATAATTAGGGGTTCCTAATTATATTTAGACATACTAATCACTTTAGGCTTGCTAATTAGGATTAGGGTTTCCTAATTGGGGTTTAGGATTCCCGAATTTAAAATTAGGGTTTCCCGACTTTCGATTAGGATTTCTAACGGTACGTTAGGGTTTCTAATCCGAAGATTAAGGTTTCTAATCCCTTATTAGGGTTTACTAATATTGTACCCTACCCGATCAATCATTGATCAATAAATCTATACAGTACAAACACGTACTCATTAATATAATTATTTTAATTATATTTTCTATTGAATCCTTATCCAGACTTTGGGTTAGGGTTTCTAATCTTGTTAAGCACAAATCTACTCGTATTTCTCAATCAATACACAAATTAACTTATCTCGAAACTCGTATCACAGATACCCAACACAATATTAATAGTCAATATTAAATATAAAAAAAATGTATTTGTAAAATTTTGATTATTCGAAATCCCGGGTTATCACAATTTCTCCTTATTGGCGCACAATTAGGTGACCAAACCCCTTTCCTCGATAGAACTTTCTAGACATCGTCAATAATGTAAATAATAATATGAATAACATTTTCGTCTTAATTATTGATTTAATAATTTAAAATATTATGCAGATGATATTATGACAATAATTGAATCAATAATATGAGAGATATTATGCAGCGATTACTGTAGCAATAATTGAGTATAATTGAGTGACTTCTCACGCAAGAATCAAAAATCAATACTGTGTGCTACTATGCAACCACGCGTATTACAGTACTTTTACCACCGGGTAGTTCAACAGTTTAACGGTAAAACTTTTGCCGTTATTTTTATAAAAAGACATTTCCGTCGTTTTCTAACTCCGATAATACTTTCATTGTGGGGTCCACTAATGATTCTCTCGTCATACGAATATTTCCTGTTAAAACAAATATTTCCGGACCAATCGAATATTTTATAACAACTTGCTTACTTTGCAAAATTTGTAAATATTACCCACAACTATAACATTATATCAAATCCACACCATAATATTTAAAATATATTTCGTGAAAAAATTAATCTTTATTCATAAAAGTTGGGATCTTACATTCAATAACTCAATTATGTTACTAAACAAAATTCTAGCCTTAGCTTAATATTGTTCAAGCAAGGTATGTTATGTTATTCAATGCTTTGCTTTTAGTTCATTTCTAAAGTATGACCTTAATGTACAATGTTGATTCATTTATGAATTATTCCATAACATATTGTTATTATATTTTTATTGAACTAATCCTTAGATGATATTCGTTAAACTCTAAATTACCTTAAAACTTATCCAAGCCAAACTTACTTTGGTGCAGACTTGTATTCTAAATACTGAGATGAACAACCCTATTACAGGAGATAAATTACGCAAAGCGTTTAGATGGTTGTGCACAATACATTGTACGAAGGGCTGATCCCCGTAAGTACGAGAAGTCCCTATAGTTTTATAACTGTTTAGGTTTAAGTTGAAAGAACACTTATAACTTTGGACATAGTTCGTGGTCTTGTGACCCTCAGGTACATATATTTCAAATATTGTTCCTGATTATTATTGATAGAGAATATTATTCAGTTCTATTGAGCCTATTCATTTGGCAGTTGTTATGATATTTTTATTCATTATCACTTCAAGTGAGCATTTGTTTGCTTACTCTTGCTTATATAACCATTACAGCTAAAGTTGAGAAGGTCAATGAACCTACCACAAATAATGGTAAAGGAAAGATGAACAAGTGTTGAAGACTTGTAAATCTGCGATTTCTATATTATCAGACTTTGTTTTTAATTGTTGAGATGTAATTATTTAATTTTCCGCACTTGATGTTTGTATTTAAAAGTTAGATAACTTGGGAGATTTTATTTTACTTATTGATGTAATCCTTTAATGGGAAGGTTTATTGTTAAATTTTATTATATTTGGGTAGTTAGAAATGAATGTTTAGACAGTGAACACCAGATCTTGTGGGAATGAAGTACCCATATTTGGGGGTGTCACAAGTTGGAAATACCGGAATACTACAACCGTTGGAAATACCGAAATGGAAATGGGAACACATTGTGACGCCCCCAAAATAGGTATACACAACACCCATTCTGAGTCGCCAAATTTGATAAAAACTTCAGATCAACATTTCAGCATAATGATATTGAAGAAATAATATCATTACAAAAAAAATAATATCCCTTACCTCGAAAGATCAAGATTCTAGAATCTAATAATGGTATAGTCTTTGAAGGAACTTGCACCGCCTAGCAATACTCAAAGTATACTCAAAATACTCACAAGAATACGCTCAAAATATCGAGAGAAATAGAGAAAAACTTCAGTTTATTGTGTGATTTTCAATTCTAACCTAAGCACCCTATTTATAGGAAAATGCTTAGAACACCAAAGCGTAAAATTTAATATAATATTAATATAATTATACAAATTTTCCTTAGCCCACCTTTTGGTCAAAACACCAGCCACACATGTTAATGATGTCCAAAAAAATACAAAAACGTTTTTCTTAACAAAAATAATTTAAACTCCCAAAATCAATTATTTTGAGCTTGAACTTCAATAATTCATAATAAATAGCCCTTTCATCAGAAAATTCAATCTCGAGAGTTTTTATAGGAAATTCAATTCTCTACAACTTTGCGAAGAAAGTTTTTCCAAATTCCAAACAAAAATCGAATCAAATCCACAAACGGGCAATTTTACGTGCTATAATCAAATTTCTATTAATAATTGTGTCCACCAACACACAAAACATGTGTTAAACATTTAATGCCACAAAATACTCTTCCTCCTCATATACTCATATATCCCACATTCATTGTAAAATATCACCGTTAATATATTATTAAAATAATATATTTAAATGAATTATTTTATCGTAAAAGATAAAATATTAATTTTCAACAATTGTCATTTTAAAAATTTTCCATCTATATCCACATAAAATCAATATTTTCCTCATCATATAAATCAATAATTAATTATTCACAAATAATATTACGTAATCACAATATTGACAACCGTGCGCCTCAGAGAAAGAGGGGCTTTCCAATAAGAATTTCTTCTTCGGGCAAGCCGCAATTAGATGACTAAACCTCTCCTTAGATAGAACTTTCTAGACATTGCCAATAATGTTATCTAATAATATTATTCAGATAATATGAATTATTGCTTCGATAATGAAAGATACCGTGTAATGACAATTATTGAAACAACAAAGAATATAAAATATCAACACAAAGAATTATTAACTCAATAAAATATCTTTGATAAAGTAATTATCGTAACCATTATTGAGTAAAGCCTTCTCACGTAAGAATCAATAATTGGTGCAATACTGGTAGCTACTTTTCAACAACGCCAGATTAGTGTGTTTTAACCACCGGGTATTCCAACAAAGGCAACAACTACGCCGTTATTTAAAAACAACTTATATTTGTCGCTTTTCTTCATCCAATCGCTTTCACATGGGGCCCACACATGGTCACTACGGCATCGCATTTAATATTCCCCGATAAGACGAATATTCCACGACCAAACGAATATTCTCCCACAACAATGAATATTTTATAACCACTTGCTTATTTTGAAATATTTGCGTATTTAACCCTTAACTATCCACATTAATCAAATCAACCCTTACTATTTCAAAATAAAGGAAATTCCTTTTATTTAAAAATTTCTGGTCTTACAACCTCCCTCCTTATGAAATTTCGTCCTCGAAATTGACGACGTATTCGTGTTTTTGAAAGGTGAGGATACCTCGCTTTCATTTTCGCTTTCAATTCCCTGTGTCATTTCCTCTATAGCATGATTCTTCCACAAAACTTTAACTTGTGGTATAACCTTTGCTGCAGTAGGGACATGCTCCTTCCTATCCAAAATCTTGACAGTACCTCCTCATACGCTAAGTCTTCTACTATCTCGTCCCGGCTTCTAACTCTATAACGTGGTTCGGGTCTTTCACATATTTATGAAAGTACGATATGTGAAACACATTATGAACACGAGACATACTTTCGAGGTAACGCAAGTCTATAGGCTATATTTCCTACTCGGTCAAGAATTTGAAATGGACCGATAAATCGTGGATTGAGCTTTCCTCTCTTCCCAAATCTTGTAACTCCTTCCATGGAGCAACTCGCAACAATACATGATCCCCTACACTAAATTCCACGTCCTTTCGATGAAGATTCGCATAACTCTTTTGTCGATCTTGTGCCGCTTTGTATACGCTTGTCGAATCATTAGTCATACGTATTAACTCGGGTCCCAACAATGTTGCTTCACCCACCTCATCCCAACATATCGAGAACGACATTTTGTCCATATAATGCTTGAATGGAACCATGCCTATATTTGTTTAATAACTATTGTTGTATGAGAATTCCACCAATGGCAAGTACTTATCCCAACTTCCTTTGAAATCTAGGACACGTAGTTTTAATATATCTTCAAGAGTTTGAGTAGTCCTTTCTCGATTGCCCATCCGTTTTGAGGATGGTATGCCAAATCAATCGTAAAATTCATGCCCATAGCTTTTCTACAAAACTAACCCAAAATCATGAAGTGAATCTTGGGTCACGATCTAAAACTATGGATACTTGGCATGCCATGCAATCTCACAATCTCATTTACGTATATACGAGAAAAAGACGTTCAAGGAATAAGTCTCTCAGACGATAAGAAATGAGCAGACTTGGTTAATCTATCAACAATAACCCAAATAGCATTGATGCCTTGAGAAACCGTAGGAAGACCCGTAAACGAAATCCATAGTAATGTGTTCCCACTTCCATTCCTAATCTCAAGTGGTTGCAACGGACCCTTAGGTACAAGATGCTCCGCCTTTACACACCGGCAAGTTAAACACATCGAGATAAACTTTGCAATCTCTCTCTTCATATTGCTCCACCAAAATGTATGTTGAAGATCATAATACATTTTGGTACTCCTGTGATGGATTGCAAATGGCGATTGTGTGCCTCCATCATAATCTTGTACTTCAAATCGTAGTCTTTAGGAACACAAAGTCTAGAGTGGACTCAAGTATTCCTTCTTCATCAATTCTCGCTCCTAATAGCTCCTTCTTGTACTTTCTTCTTCATACGCACGCATCAGCCCGAGTGGGTGGCTTGAGCAATCTTAACTTTTTCTATTAAGGTTGGCTCTGTCGTGATACTTGACATCATCGCACTCGCTCTCAAGCATATGATCTTCTACTCAACGCGTCACCTACCACGTTCGCTTTTCCAGGATGGCATGGTTAGAATATGTAATTAAATGAGTCTCCTCTTGAGTTCTTGGAAAATCTTCTCGCATTCCTCGCTCCATAAGAATTTTGTATCTTTTCGAGTCAACTAAGTTAATCTAATAGCGACTCGAGAATATCCTTCAACGAATCTCCGATAATAACCAACTAAGCCTGAAAGCTACGTATTTCGATAATCGACTTAGGTTGCTCTCAACCGCGACTCATATCCCAATCTTGGATAGCACGTCACAATGACACCTATCGCTTTACTATCGCATCGAATATGACGTCCCCTACAGAGAGTTCCGCTTAGTGAATTCCACAAAGGAAGTCACAAGATAAAGGCTCAGTACCAAATTTATAGTTGAATTTTTAACTCCCGAAGTTCAATAGAGCCATTCGATATGAGATTTTAGAAATGAGTTTTGTACCGGGTTCAAAGTCGATACAAAATTTAATATCGTGCTTTGGGAGTAAGCCAAGAAATTCTTCGTAAAAATACGCCGTGAAAAATCAATAACAACAGAATATTATTCAAATCGACGTGTCTTTATTCAAATCCATAACATGGACTAAGAAAATTTGACATCCGTAATAAACGAATGACTTCATGGCTTGATATGAAAATGTTTGACTACAATGGTTTGATTGCTTGAATTCAATAACAAAGTTGCTTAGGAATATGAAAACTAACAACCTTACGAAAATAATCAATTTCGGCATGATGAGTAGTTAACCTTAAAATCACATCAAAAACAAATATCTCTATAGAAATAAGGTTAATGTGTAATGTGATAGTGCCAACTCAATCAAGCAAGATTTATAAACAAAGGATGTGATGAAAGTTTCTCCTAACGGAGTTTCCACAGATAGGTCAAAGTCTAATTTCTCCGGAGTCAAGTTTAAACGTTGAGCGCAAGCAAGAGAGATAAAAGAATGGGTAGAACCGATATCTAGTAAGGTATATACTTCGCAAGAATTTATAATTGACTAACCTGCGTGCTAACTTCGTCGTTCCTTGCATTTTGACCGGCCACGACAAACGCTCTTCCCGAAATCGTTGACTTTGACTTTTCTCGGGACATCTTTTGAGTCACCGTCCCCCAATCGAACTAGGTTTCGCCATCAGATAATCTCGAGCGATATGTCCTTCCTTTCCACAACTATAGCATACCTTAAACTGTTGTGGCGGTTTGGTGATATGTCCCTCTTTCCGCATTTTGTAACATACGACCGGTGGTCGCTCTCCTCCCTAAAAACTAGTTGCTATCAAGTACCGACGCCTTCACATGGTCGTTGTTGAATCTCCTCTTTTTAAAATCTCCTCCCACTCGCTTCTTCTATTTTCATGGCCACGATTACCACCGTAGTGGTTACCGCTTTTGTCCAGTATTCTTCTTTCTCCGCCGGTTATCGTTATTCGATGATCGCTATCTTCTGTATGATCCTCGGTTATGGTCCCTCGGTTGAACGTACTCGTTATCTCGCTTCTAATAATCGAGCCCCGCTGACAACATCCTGAATAGAGAGAAAATTTATGAGAAATGAGATACGACGTATGTCGGGTTTCAAACCTCTCGAAACATCCGCCATATCGCTCCTCATTCTCCACCAAATGAGGTGCAACTCGATAACTCCGCCGAACTTCGCCAGATCGACACACCGCCATGTTATTCTCGCTTCTAGTCTAATAAACTCCACTTCCTTCATATGACGAAATACTTTCGTGGAAGTACTTGTCATTGATCTGCTTCAAACGTCTCCCACGACATACGCCGAAAAGCAAATGGATGGGTACGCTTCACGATTCCCACCAAAGAATCCTCCGCCCACTAACATAAATGTGGCGAATGGAACTTTCTGTTCTCCGCATCCCAAGACATCGAATATCTTGGTAATTTGTTTGACCCACGCCTCCGCCTTTAATCGGATCCGGCTTTCCCCAGAACTCGTGGTCCCAACTCTTTGAATCGCTTGGTTGTGACCACTGTGAATTGCTATCATTTCCTCCTCAGATTTTGAACACGAGTCTCCCTCGCCCCGATTTTTGCATGAACTGCAAAAAAGCTTCTAAACATCCCCTCGCTCATCATCCGCTTTCAAAAGGTGTTGTTTCATGGAGGAACATTGCCACTGCTGCACGCTCTCCTCGTTGGTGAGTACAGGCATCTCCACGGTCTCATTTACTCCAATCGATAATATTCTCAATGACATTCTCAAATACTCATCATAAAATAAGGGTTAATTAAGGAAATCAATATATCACATAATATCCCTATATATCGACTAACTAACAAATAAGCTTAGGTAGGACACACTAGCGAAGGATTTACTGCCTCTCCCTCCTAGTTCTATTCCCCGATCTCCGCCAGAGATCATATCCTAAAGCTCGATATTAACCGTGACGCCCCCAAAATAGGTATACACAACACCCATTCTCGAGTCGCCAAATTTGATAAAAACTTCAGATCAACATTTCAAAGATAATGATATTGAAGAAATAATATCATTACAAAAAAATAATATCCCTTACCTCGAAAGATCAAGATTCTACTAGAATAATGTATATAGTCTTCAAGGAACTTGCCGCCTAGCAATACTCAAAGTATACTCAAAATACTCACAAGAATACGCTCAAAATATCGAGAGAGAAATAGAGAGAAAACTTCAGTTTACTGTGATTTTCAATTCTAACCTAAGCACCTATTTATAGGAAAATGCTTAGAACACCAAAAGCGTAAAATTTAATATAATATTAATATAATTATACAAATTTTCCTTAGCCCACCTTTTGGTCAAAACACCAGCCACACATGTTAATGATGTCCAAAAAAACAAAAAAAACGTTTTTCTTAACAAAAATAATTTAAACTCCCAAAATCAATTATTTTGAGCTTCGAACTTCAATAATTCATAATAAATAGCCCTTTCATCAGAAAATTCGAATCTCATGAGTTTTTATAGGAAATTCAATTCTCTACAACTTTGCAGAAGAAAGTTTTTCCAAATTCCAAACAAAAATCGACCGAAATCCACAAACGGGCGATTTTATAAAGCTATAATCAAATTTCTACCCATAATTGTGTCCACCAACACACAAAACATGTGTTAAACATTTAATGCCACAAAAATACTCTTCCTCCTCATATACTCATATATCCCACATTCATTATAAAATATCACCGCTAATATATTATTAAAATAATATATTTAAATGAATTATTTTATCGTAAAAGATAAAATATTAATTTTCAACAATTGTCATTTTAAAAATTTTCTCCATCTATATCCACATAAAATCAATATTTTCCTCATCATATAAATCAATAATTAATTATTCACAAATAATATTACGTAATCACAATATTGACAACCAGTGCGCTTCCTGAAAGAGGGGCTTTCCAATAAGAATTTCTTCTTCTTGGCAAGCCGCAATTAGATGACCAAACCTCTCCTTGTATGTAACTTTCTAGACATCGCCAATAATGTTATCTAATAATATTATTCAGATAATATGAATTATTGCTTCGATAATGAAAGATACTATGTAATGACAATTATTGAAACAACAAAGAATATAAAATATCAACACAAAGAATTATTAACTCAATAAAATACTCGAATAAGAATTATCGTAACCATTATTGAGTAGTGCCTTCTTCACGTAAGAATCAATAATTGGTGCAATACCGCAGTGCTACTCGCTCAACAACGCCAGATTAGTGTGTTTTAACCACCGGTATTCCAACAAAGGGCAACAACTACGCCAAGTATTTAAAAACAACTTATATTTGTCGTTTTCTTCATCCAATCGCTTTTCACATGGGGCCCACACATGGTCAAGCACTGTCATTTTTAATATTCCCCACAAATTTAATATTCCACGACCAAAACGAATATTCCCAACAACAATGAATATTTTATAACCACTTGCTTATTTTGAAATATTTGCGATTTAACCCTTAACTATCCACATTAATCAAATCAACCCTTACTATTTCAAAATAAAGGAAATTCCTTTTTATTTAAAAATTTCGGGGTCTTACACACATCATAATGGATTTTGTGGTAGGTCTTCCAACTACTCAAAGAGGATACGATGCGATTTGGGTGATAGTGGACAGGCTGACAAAATCAGCACACTTTTTGCCAATAAAGATTAGATTCAATCTGGATCAGTTGGCAAAGTTGTACGTTAAGGAGATCATTTCGAGATATGGAGTTCCAGTGTCAATTGTGTCAGATAGAGATCCACGATTCACGTCAAACTTCTAAAACAGACTACAAGAATGCATGGGAACACAATTGATATTGAGTACGACATACTATCCACAAACAGACGGCCAAAGAGAACGAACAATCCAAACGTTGGAAGATATGCTCAGAGCATGCATCATGGATTTCAAAGGGAACTGGGATGAACATTTACCATTGACAAAATTCGCCTACAACAACAGTTACGCAAGCATCGACAAGCCAAGTATCAGAGACCAAGCGGATTACTACAACCATTGGAAATACCGGAATAGAAGTGGGAGCACATCACAATGGATTTTGTGGTAGGTCTTCCAACTACTCATCGAGGATACGATGCGATTTGGGTTATAGTGGACAGGCTGACAAAATTAGGACACTTTTTGCCAATAAAGATTAGATTCAATCTGGATCAGTTGGCAAAGTTGTACATTAAGGAGATCGTTTCGAGACATGGAGTTCCAATGTCAATTGTGTCAGATAGAGATCCACGATTCACGTCAAACTTCTGGAAGAGACTACAAGAATGCATGGGAACACAATTGAGAATGAGTACGTTATACCATCCATCAATAGACGGCCAAATCGAATAAACAATCCAGACATTGGAAGATATGCTCAGAGCATGCATCATGGATTTGAAAGGGAACTGAGATGAACATTTACCATTAGCAAAATTCTCCTACAACAATAGTTACCACGCAAGCATCGACATGCCGCCTTACGAAGCAATGTACAACATAAAGTGCAGTACTCCACTGTGCTGGGATGAAGTCGGTGAACGTCAACTATTAGGACTTGAATTGGTACAACAAACTGCTGAGGTTGTCAAACTCATCAGGATAAGATTGGTAGCTGCTCAAGACAGAAAGAAGAAGTATGATGATCAACACAGACAAGATCGTGAGTTCGATGTAGGAAATTTCGTGTTCTGAAAAGTTTCTCTTTGGAAGGGGAAAATTCATTTTGGTAAAAAGGGAAAGCTAAGCCCGATGTTTATTGGACCCTTCGAGGTGCTGCGAAGAGTAGGAGAAGTGGCTTATGAGGTAGCTCTACCTCTAGGGTTGGAACACGTTCATAATGTTTTTCATGTTTTGGTGTTACGACTGTATAAACTTGATTACAAGCATGTGATCAAGTACGAACCATTACAGTTCGATAAGGACTTATCTTATGAGGAAATTCCTATCCAGATAGTTGACAGGAAAGAACAAGTGCTCAGGAATAAAGTAATACCTTTCGTGAAGGTGATATGGAGGAACCACAATATTGAAGAAGCTACGTGGGAACTCGAAGATAAAATGATGAAAGATTATCCTGAATTATTTGTTTAACTATGTCTTCGATTCTAGGGACATAATACTTGTAAGAAGGGAATAATATGATGAATGATTTATTTGAGTTGTGATTCTGGGGACAGAATCCTTGTAAGGAGGGAAGGATGTAACAATCCAGTATTTTAAATTATAATTCTAAATATTTATTGAATTATATAAATATTTTAATTGATGTGTTTATAATTGAATAAATATTTGTTTAATTTGGTTTGATTTGATTATTTATTTGTTAAATAAATAATTTATGAGTTCAGGAAATTAATTATTATGATAATAATAATAAATTAGAGAGTTGACAGGATTAAATGAATTATTATAATGTTTTAAATTTAATTTGGCGATTAAAGTGATGTATTAATTTATTAAATGAAATTATAATGAAAATTATAATTTTTAGTAATATAATTATGTGATAAATAGATTTAATAAGTATTTATTAGCTTTGGTATAATTAAATTTGAATATGGGAATTTAATTAAATAAAGTGTGACCATAAACTATAGTATAAAAGATTTATTGAAATGAATTAATGTAGTTTTAAATGAATTTTACCAAACAAGGCTTAAATATATTAAGCCTTTATTTTTTTAAGAAAAATATTTCACCAAACAAAGCCTTATGGCTTTCGAATTTGAATTTTGATTTTTAATAAAATCAAAATAAAATAAAAAATTAATATTTTATAACTGCTAATTAATTATTATAATTATTACAACCTCAGGTTTAAACATTTAGTTTTGTACGTGGGTTTTATTTTATTTTACATAGAAAGGTTTGGCCTAAGCATGAGAAAGAGAGAAGGGAGAGTTTACAAAGAAAATTTGAGAAAGTTTGTGAAAGCTTGAGAGAGGATTTCTATGATTCCAAGCAATTCTCTGTGTTTTAACAAGGATTACCAAGTAATTGAAGGTATACTTCCAAAACCTTAATATCATATATATGATTGTTCTATGTTCACGAGTTTCAAATTTTTCGTGAATTCAAATTGGATGAATTGTTGTTATATAAAGTGTTAATTGTGTTAGTGTGTATTTGTGATGTTAGAATTAGCACGTTGAGAAGGAATTAATGTGTTAATTACGTTCAAAAGAACGAAAAAAATTGTTTACAGTGTATGTGTATATGTATGTCTTGTGAAAGTACAAAAATTGGTAGTTAATTTGTGAAATAATCTGTAAATTAAGCCTTGAATATTTTAATTCAGTAAGAAACAAAGAGAATGCAATTTGAATGAGTTAATTTGGTGTATTATTGAGACCTCGGTGTTAATTTTTGTCAAGGATGTCAAAAATGGAGTTTTTGCATAAAGCATGGAATTCAAAGGTTTTAAATTTGATATGTATATTCTTTATATAGGTAAAAACATGTTAGAGACCTTAAGTTATGTTTCTGTGAGGTCTATGTATATATTACATGTTAAATTGGTTGCTAGAAAGTAAGTTGTAGGCCAAATTGGCTTTGTTTGTGTTCTTCGCAAAAATTGGTTGTCCAGAATCAGATTGGTTTTGCAGCCGCCACCTCGTAGTCTGATTCTCTCGCAGTAGTGCCGGATGTGAGAACCCAGCGCAATACCAATTATAGGATCAGTGTCACGTCATAGTACCATGGCCAGTGTTGTGTGAATGCCATTTCCTAGTGGTAATTTAAATCTGGAAATGACTAGCAGCCAGCTTAGCAATGTTAGTCGAAAAGTTTATTTTATTTATACAATTCAGTAATTTTTGATAAGGATTATGTTATAACTATTAAATGTGATTTTGTTAATTGTGGTGTTATAGTACCACCAAGTGTGAGAACATTATTAACAATTAATGAGTTATGTTATTGCATTAAAAGTGTGACTTGACTATATGATTAAAACCAAGCCATACATGAAATAAGTACTTAATTGTGTACGGAGTACATGTAGTAAATAATTATGTCATGATGACATTTGTATAAGATACTGAGAATCGAGTTATTACGGTTTAGCTTACACGCAAGGCAAGTTTCCGAACTCTAACCTCTATTTGAGTTTGTTCTATTTACGTTTCTATTGAGCAAGTAATTTCTAATCCTATTTATACAATATAATTACACTCATGCAAGCTCTTTAACTGAACTCTTACTTTGAGAAGGTTTTCTACTTTTAACTTGTTACTTAGTATGCAGGTTTCTAAATTCTGATACACTTACGTTGAGCAAGTTTTATCGTTCAACTTGCTATTGATTATGCATGTTCAATAACACAATTCTGTTAAGCAAGGTATGTTATGTTATTCAATGCTTATGCTTTTAGTTCATTTCTAAATCATAACCTTAATGTACAATATTGATTCATTTATGACTTATTCCGTAACATATTATTATTACATTTTTATTGAACTAATCCTTAGTTGATATTCGTTAAACTCTAAATTACCTTGAAACTTATCCAAGCCCAACTTAGATTATAAATACTGAGATGAACAACCCTATTACAAGGGATAAATTATGCAAGGCGTTTAGATTGTTGTGCACAATACATTGTACAAACGGCTGATTCCCCTAAGTACGAGAAGTCCCTACAGTCTTATGACTGTTTAGGTTTAAGTTGAAAGAACACATAAAACTTTGGACATAGTTTGTGGTCTTGTGACCCTCATATATATATATATATATATATATATATATATATATATTCAAATTATGTTCCTGATTATTATTGATAGAGAATATTATTCAGTTCTATTGAGCCTATTCATTTGGTAGTTGTTATGCTATTTGTATTCATTGTCACTTCAAGTGAGCATTTGTTTCCTCACTCTTGCTTATATAACCATTACATCTAAAGTTGAGAAGGTCGATGAACCTACCACCAGTAAAGGAAAAGGAAAGATGAACAAGTGTTGAAGACTTGTAAATCTATGATTTCTATATTGTCAAACTTTGTTTTTAATTATTGAGATGTAATTATTTAATTTTCCGCACTTGATGTTTGTATTTAAAGGTTAGATAACCTGAGAGATTTTATTGAACTTATTGATGTAATCCTTTAATGGCAAGGTTTATTGTTAAATTTTATTATATTTGGGTAGTTAGAAATGAATGTTTTGACAGTGAACACCAGATCTTGTGGTAATGAAGTACCCAGAGTTGGGGGTGTAAAATAAGATACATGAAGTATAAAGCTTGTCCAAAATAAGCATAGAAAAGGGTTTAGAGCACTTGCCTTCAGTGTCTTCTACAGTTAATTCACTTCTCTTTTGTGTCTTTACCGATTCTACAATACATAATTACATAACATACCACATTAGGTCAAAAACAATCAAGTATTGTCACTAACCTATCTTCCTCTTCTTCTCGGTCTAATCATTCATTAGACTAGTTAACGTTCGCTACGGTTTATCGTATCACTTTGTGTTTACATTCTCGTAACCTTTCGTCAACTTCTAATCATTAAAATTATGGTTATAATTATCCTTAATAATGTTACTTTAAGTTATTTAAGGTAATAATTCACCTTCAATCAACTTCTTTTCCTTTACATTCATTATCTTTCTTTACTATCTTTTTCTAATAATCGGTGATCCGCGCCAGTCTAATGTATGTGTTCCATTATGTGCGCGCGAAGTTATCGATGTCTTGGACTCGTTATTTACGCGTTATGACGCCAAACCTTTCAAGATATGCTACATATGCTGCCGACTTAGCAAAGATGAGTGGGATTTGGTTATGGCGGACTGCTATTCCAACTTTATAAGCTTAGGTGGCGCTACGGCGACAACCCTGAGCCTCAGAGAACTTTTTTTAAGTTATCAAATTTCTATCCTTTCCGGCCTCAGAACTTAATCGTTATAAGTTGGAATTGGCTCATACAAAAGCCGTTATCTCACATATCCCGTATACTACAATTTCATTATGACAACTTACGTTTTCGAATCCCTTAACAATGAATTCACATTTTAAGTTCTTTATTACGCGTTCGTGAACTTTCATATCTCGTTTCATCGTTTTAAGTTGAAATTCGACCATTCTTAAGTTTGCAACTCTCAAATGAAAAATTCTACTATACGCCATCGAAAATTAAGGTTTCCGAGATAAACAGAGACTTTTTACTCTCATTCCAAAAATTTCACGATTTCGACGATTATCGTTTAATCTCGTAAATTTAGCCATAACTTCGTTAGTTGAGATTTTTACTCCGTTCAAAATGGATTCATTCCATCATTCTATCATCCTAACCAAGCATATATCATCTAATCCTATACACGATGGTTTTAAACTTGTCCATCAACAACATATGATACATTTTCATGTGCTCTTCAATAGTTCATAACTTTGTGATTATGATTCCACTTCCAACATGGTTTATTAATGTTTAAGTTCACTAATAGCCATCCTTGTTACTCCTTATGTTACGTGCTGCACTAATAATCCACTTCTCTATCAACTAAAATGAATAGATGAAGAGTAATGGTCTAAGGATTCATTACCTTTGAAGTTCTTGCTTTTCTTCTTCTTCTTCTTCTTCTTCTTCTTCTTCTTCTTCTTCTTCTTCTTCTTCTTCTTCTTCTTCTTCTCCTTGAATTAGTAAACTAGCTCTCACTTTTCTCTCAAAGTATTTGTTCTAAGTGTTGGTGAAAGTTAACAAGCAACAAGTGACCAACAAACTCTCATATTTATAGTCTTTCAAAGTTAGGGAAAAAGGGTCAAAAACGTTATCTACCTCATTACTATTCAAATTTTGCTAACAAAAATCTTATCCTTTACTTGGCAATCAAGTTGGCCGGCCATGACTCACCGTGGGGGGCCCGCTTGGGTTACCCCATGGGTTTTTCTCACTTGGTGACCCATCGGTTCGATCTACGGGTTCGGTTCTTCGTTCGGGCTTAGGTTTAATTAACTTTGGGCCTAATGTTGGGCTTGCATTACTTATCTTTGGGCCTTAACAATAATTTACTTGGGCTTACCCAATACATAAGTAATCCTATTAGTCCATTACAAAAGGCTTAAACTTTTAACGTATAATTCTCGTATTCTTTTCGTATACTAGTTCGTATAACCATTCATCATATACGTCATATTACCTTTCGTATATACTTGTACAATACCTCGTATCATACTCATTTTATTACCTCGTATAATAACTTTCTTATTATACGATCATTATTTCTTCGAATTTTCACTTTCCTTAACATTCTCGAACTTAGTACGCAGGCGAGAAACTGCGTTTGTCATAACTGAATTATTATTAAATAATCCATCTTTCCTTATCATTCTATCATTACGTATTTCCCGGAAGTTCAAAAATAAATCCCTAGCAGAAATGGATGAATAGTGTTTTTAGAAAATTTCTCGGAAAGCTTTTATTTTCGTCTTGGAAATTCAAACACCTTAATTCTATCACGTAGCCAGAATACTACAACATTATTCCACTTTTAGGTTATAGAATACCTTCATCTTGCTTACTATTTATATATAACATATATTATTCTTTTATTCATTATTTATTCAAATAAAAATTATTTTACAATTAATCTGGTTTTCTCGGTTGTTAAATTCTTCCACCCTTATAAGGATTTTGTCCCCAGAATCTCGCCATATTTAGTCAAACAACTGACGGTAATTATTCTTCATCTTTTCTTCAAGTTCCCATGTTGCTTCTTCGATATCGTGGTTCCTCCATACTACCTTCACTGAAGTTATGACTTTATTCCTTAGAACTTGCTCTTTTTATCAACGATTTGAACATGCATTTCTTTGTACGTCAAATCTTTCTCCACATGAATAGGTTCATACTCTATTACGTGTTTATAATCAGGCTTATAAAGACATAACACATATACAAGAAATACATTGTGTATACATTCTAGGTCTGGAGGTAATGCTAACATGTAAGCTACTTCTCTTACCCTTTTTAATATCTCAAAAGGTCATATAAATCTTGGACTTAACTTTTCCTTCTTTCCAAAGCGTATCTTTCCTTTCTAGGGAGACACCTTTAGAAATACGTACGAGCCGTCTTCAAACTCTCTTCTCATTCGATGAACATCTGCATACTTTTCTGTCTTTCTTGAGCTACTACTAGTCGCAGTAGTATCAACTTAACTATATCTGTCATTTGTTGTACCAATTCAGGTCCTAGCATTCGACGTTCTCCTACTTCATCCCAACAAAATGATGTTCTACACTTCCTTCCATATAAAGCTTCGTAAGGCGGCATGCCTATGCGTGCATGAAAACTGTTGTTATATGCAAACTCTACTAACGGTAGATGATCATCCCAACTACCTTTAAAATCCATAACGCAACATCTCAATATATCTTCTAACGTTTGAATTGTTCTTTCGCTCTGCCCATCTGTCTGTGGATAATAAGTTGTACTTAACTTTAACTGCATTCCCATCTGTTCTTGCAGACTTCTCCAGAAATTTGATGTGAATCGTGGATCACGATCTGACACTATCGAAACTGGTACCCCAAGTCTTGAAATAATTTCCTTAACATATAGTTTAGCTAACTTATCTAAGTTAAACTTGACTCTTATTGGAAAAAAGTGAGCCGACTTCGTTAACCTGTCCACTAATACCCAAATAGCGTGGTACCCTTTCTGTGTAGTTAGAAGTCCCCCCACAAAATCCATTGTGATATGCTCCCACTTCCATTCTGTAATTTCCAATGACGGTAACAAGTCGTTTGGTTGTTGATGTTCGGCCTTAACTTTTTGACAAGTTAAGCACCTACTTACATATTCTGATATCTCTCTCATCATGTTTGGCCACCAAAGCCTCTGTCGAAGGTTTTAATACATCTTACTACTACTAGGATGAATCGAGTACCTTGAACTATGAGCTTCTTGTAATATTTCTTCCTTCAACTCCGTTTCACTTGGAACCCAAATTTTTCCTTCAAATTTTAATAATCCCTCATTATCAAGACTATATTTTATCTCTTTTTCATCTGCTAGTCGCTTCCTCATCAGGTCACACTCATCATTTATGAGTTGTACCTCTTTGACTCTCTCTACAATGGTTGATCGAATCTTCATTGTAAACAATTTCTGACCCGACTCACTCGGTAACTTCACCTCTAACTCCATTCTAGTCATCTCTGTTATTAACTCATCTTGAGCCGTTAACATAGACAACTTTTCCCGACCCTTCCTACTTAAGGCGTCGACCACTACATTGGCTTTTCTTGGGTGATACAGGATATCGCAGTGGTAATCCTTTATCAACTCCAACCATCTTCTTTGTCTCATATTTAAGTCTTTTTTTGTGAATATATATTTTAGACTTTTATGGTCCGTGTATATCTCACATTTTTCACCATATAGGTAATGCCTCCATATCTTTAAGGCAAATACCACCGCTGCCAGTTCCAGATCATGAGGAGGATAAACTTTCTCATAATCCTTTAACTGTCGTGATGCATACGCAATGGTCTTTCCATGTTGTATGAGCACGTAACCTAGTCCTCTATGTGAAGCACCGCTATAAACTACAAAATTCCTTGTATCATAGGGTAAAGATAATACATGTGCTTCACTAACCTTCTCTTCCGTTCTTGAAAACTATCTTCACACTTCTCAGTCCACACGTACTTCACTGTCTTCTATGTCAAATTAGTCAACGGAGTAGCTATCTTCGAAAAATCTTGGATAAACCTTCGATAGTATCTCGCAAACCCTAGGAAACTCCGTACCTCAGTTGGTGCTTTCGGTTGTTTCCAATTAATCACTGCTTCCACCTTCGCTGGATCCACTAAAATTCCATCTTTATCAATAACGTGACCTAAAAACTGTAACCTTTCTAGCCAAAATTCACATTTAGTGAATTTCATGTATAACTTCTCTTTCCTTAGTGTCTCCAACACTAATCTTAGGTGTTCAACGTGACCTTCTGGCGTCTTAGAATAGACTAGAATATCATCGATAAACACTACGATAAATTTGTCCAAATATTATTTGAACACTCTGTTCAGCATATCCATAAATACAGTTGGTGCATTCGTAAACCCAAATGACATTACAAAAAACTCATAATGGTCGTAACGAGTCATGAATGTCGTCTTAGGTACATCCTCCTTCCTAACCTGTAACTGATGATACCCTGTTCGCAAATATATCTTAGAAAAATACTTTTCCCTTTCAATTGATCAAAGAGATCATCGATCTTGGCCAATGGGTATTTATTCTTTATCGTTAACTTGTTCAACTCTCGGTAGTCGATAAAAAGTCTCAACGATCTGTCCTTCTTCTTTACAAATAGTATTGGTGCTCCCCACAGTGAAACACTCGATTGAATGTATTTTCTATCCAACAACTCTTGTAACTGAACCATCAACTCCTTCATTTCTACTGGCGCCATACGATACGGTGCCCTTAAAACTGGTGCCGCTCCTGGCATAATATCTATTACGAATTCGATCTCCCTGTTTGGTGGAAGACCTGGTAATTCTCTTGGAAATACATTCATGAATTCTTTGACTACAGGTATTTGTTCCATCTTTACCCCCTATCTCTGGGTATCAACAACATGACACAAATAACCTATACAAACCTTCTTCAATAATTTCCTAGTTTGTGTCATGGTGAGACAGCACGAACGCCCCAACGATTTATTATTGTAAAACACTACATGAGGTTGTCTCAACGTTCTAATGTTTACACATTTCTTTTGACAATCTATAATTGCACCATGGTTAAACAATCAATCCATCCCGAGAATTACATCGACTTCTCCCAACTTTATCTGTATCAAAACTACTGATAATTTATAACCTCGTATTTCTACACAACAACGCCTATGAATATTTTCAATAGGAATTGTTTATTCATTTTCTACCTTAATATTCAAAGGTATAGGGAATCTTTCTGGAAGTAATCCTAATCGTCTAGCAAAATCATATTCTATAACAGAACAAGTAGCACCCGAATCAAACAACACATAAGCATTTATATTGTTTATTGGGATAATACCTGCAACTACAATTATTGATGCAACTGCATCATGGACCTTCATATTAAAGGTGCAGGTCGTTGGCCTACTCGTCTGACCTGGACCACTAATAGCTAACTTACCACTATTAGTGCCCTTATTCCCATCCATCCTCTTCTTCGGGCAATTCTTCGCCATGTGATCAATTGATCAACATACGAGGCATCCATGATTCTTCTTTGGACTTGGACAGTTAGGCAAAATGTGCTCCTCTTGTCCACAGTTGTAACACATCGCTTTACCCTTGAGATAGACTCCTAAGTGAGTCTTCCCATAATTCTTGCACGTCTCCATCCTCTTCTTAGGATCTCCTTGCTTTACCATGGTATTCCCAGAGTTAAAAGTCTTCCTCTTTTGTCTGTTGCCACTCCTGCTGGCTTCTTCCATTTTCACTCCCCCATCTACCTTATTCTTGTTCTTCTTCTCTCCGTGGTATTGGCTTAAAGCCTCATTACCACCCTCAGCAATTATTGCCTTCTCTAGAATGGTTGAAACAATGATATCCGTCTATAGAGCCAGGGTTTCAAGCCTTGCTCTAATCTTCTTGCCTTCCTCACCTCCGTATCCACCTGATGTGGAGCAAACCTCGCCAATTCATTGAACTTGGCAGCATATTGGGGAACCGTCATGTCCCCTTATTTTAGCTCTAGAAACCTCATCTCCATCCTACCCTGAATACTCATGGGAAAATAGTTCTCGAAGAAAATCTCCTTAAACCTAGTCCACATTATATTCTCCACTACAGCCCTTGCCTGGTTTGCCTCCTACCAGAAGTTGGCCTCTCCCATCATCATGTAGGTGGCAAAAGAAACCTTCTGCCCCTCTTCGACATTTGCAATAACAAATGCCTTCTCCATCTCTTTTACCCATGTTTGGGCTTCTATAGGGTTTGTAGTTCCTTTGAACTCTGGTGAACCTTCACTTTTAAAATCCTTAAACGTAGTAACACGTACTACTGTAAGATTTACATGTATATTAGCCCTATTTCGATTAATGGCAGCTGTTAATAAATTAACAAACTCCTACATCGGGTTAACCAGTCCCCCTTCCGGTTGATTCACCTTTGCTTCTTGATTTCGGTGTCTTCTTCTTTGCAGCATCTTTCTGTTAAAATAAATAACACTTCATTATTACTTTCTTTTTGTTAATTAGTTATTATTCATTTTTAAATAATAACTCATTGCACAACATGTTCAATAAAAGGCTTATATTGATATGCTTCTTCCTTGTAGTATAATTCTACATCGTTCATCATTACACAGCCTTGGCTGATTACATTACTTTCCCGCAATTACTTTCCAAAAATTAGGATTTACAAAAGACTACCTTTTTATTATACAAAAGAGGGTTTTACGTCACTACATAGATACAACATATTTACATATCTAACTCTACTTTAGTTACTAAGTAGATTACATTTGTCGAATGGCATTCTCATAATCTGAATTGGCAAGACTGGCTATCACATCTTGATTGATAGTATGCCGAGTCTGCCCTACCTCCACAGGATACTCAGCCACTTGGCACTGATAATCCTCGTGAGAACTCCTATGTACATAGGACATTCTACTGATCTTCTGCTTCTTACCCTTTAGCTCTTGCCTAAGCTCAAAGGCCTCGTGTTTTAGTTAATGGACCTTGTTCTTTGCTAAAACTTTCTCATCATGCTCTTTCTCCCACATCGTCTCCATGTTTTTCTTGTTTACCAAGATGTCACGGATTTCCTCCTTCAATTCTTTCACTTCTTTCCCCAACTGGATATTCTGATCCAATACCATCATGAAAAATGCCTTCAATTACTCCCCCTGAGTCATCTCCTCTGTAGGTACTACCGTATTAAATGACACCACCTTAATCTCTTCCTCTGACATACTGATAAGTGGATTTTATATCCGCGAATCGATGTCCATTTTAAGCATAATCATTGTTAAATCTTTGTGTTCATGTTCATTCTTACTTGTTTCTTGTTATTTAATGTGTAGGGTGGTTGGTGTAGTGAATAATAAGAAAAGGAGGCATTTGGAGCATAATTGGAGCAAGAATTGAAATTGGCCAAAGTCAGTTAACAGGAGGGTAGCTCGCCGGGGCAGGCCTCTTTTGCCTATATACCCCCACCAGGGCAGGCGGTCCCGATTTCTAGCAATCCTGGTTTGATTCGAATACTGTTGGAAAGAGGATTTTGTGATTTTTCACGGCACATGGACTCTAATATACATGGGATTTCGGCCAGGACTTCAAGGGGGATATATATGGCTCAACAAACAACGAATTAGAGGAGGAGCAGAGCAATTAACATATGAGAGAGAGGATTCCATTAGATTAGATTAGAATAGATTAGATCAAAACACTAGTTCTTGTTAGATTTGGAGATTGAAGCAACTTGGAGACCATTGAAGATTCAAAGTAGGAGCCAGGAGAGAGCATCAAATCTACAGACAATAGATTCTATCTTCTCATCTTCTTCTATCTTTGGCTTTTATTGTCTATTCAAGTGTGGATTCTTAGTTTTAATTTAATGAACTAATTCTTTGTTTGAGATTACAATGGATCTTATTGTGTAGTTTATTTTAATATGTTGTGCTATCAATTATTATGTTCTATCGTGAGGATTGTCTATTGTGATTTGGACTTAATTGCTTAATTGCCTAACTAACAATTACCGTGATAATCTATATGAACTCGAGAGATGAAGTATACATTTAGATCTGACCATGATAACATGTGTTTGTGATTTCTGCATAGATGGACTTCATGATTCGTGTTTAGGATAGAGATATGCCTTTACGCCATATGTAATCTTATAGAGAACTTGTGATTTAAATCCTTTTTAATTGTAATTCACATAGAGATGTAGTGGATTAGTTAATTAGGGTGTCTTACTTAATTCTATCATCTATGGATTTAAGTGAGTATGGGTATTATGCATCGAGATGTGGTTTTATATGTTTTAGTGTTCTTGATTAACAATTGAGGATAGAGAATAATTGATGAGAAGTGTGTTAACTTAAATGAAGCAATAAGTGAAGTTGTGATCTTAAATCTCCGTAATCTTAATTTAATTAGTGGTAATTAGAATTAGCTTACTTATAAATTGAAATTCATTCGTTTAAAAAAGATTGAGTTGGTTACGGGTTAGTACTTGGTGATTTTTATTAAACAATTCCTCGTGGGAACGATACTCTACTTTCACTTTATTACTTGTTGACCACGTATACTTGCATGTTGTGCATAATTAGATTTTACCCAACACATACCATCGAACAAGGATATAAATCCTAAGTTCCCAAAATCTTCAGACTCAACCATCAACACCACTGGCAACTCAGCTACGGGTGTCGGTAAAATCTTTACCTGGTTTACAGACTCTTCACTAACCACATGTATGTCCCTATACATCATGTTATCTCCTGACATCTACAACAAAACAAATTATCTTGATTAGTACACATCATTAGAATTGTATAAATACATATCGCATTTAATGCATTTTTAGGGTTAATTTCATCTTTTACTTCTTTAACTCTTCTTAAGGTTATGGCTTGTTCTCTTCCCCCCTTAAGTTTTATAACCTCATGTACTCGATACCAACATGTGATGCCCCCAAATTTGGGTATCTTCCAACCCGACAGATGGTGTTACATGGTGCTACAGTTTACACATACATTCAATTGAAATACCTCAAAAGAGTGAATATGTCTTCTATATATTACAAAATAATATTTCCCTTCCCAAGTTCTTTGTAAACATTGCATATGTTCATTGTCATAGTATCAGATAATTACAAAGTTCATACTATGCTATTACAAAGACGACTACTTTTCCACCTTAACCTTTCCTTTATCCTTACTGGATCCTTCGATCCATTTAATCTTAGTTGCATTCATATGGTTCAAGCAAGGGTGAGCATAAGTAGCTCAGCAAGTATGACAATTTCATTTAAGCAATATGTTTGAATCATATTATTAATATATATACCTTCTATAACTGAATCAATAGTTATGAAGTACTATAGATAATTCAAAATAGCACTTCTCTTTTCTTAAAAATGTTTAACAATGCACAACATACAGTAAACATCGATTTTGGTCTAAGACCTTAAGCATTCATTTTTTCTTTGAAAATGAAAACCTGACACCAAGTCCGTAAGTCCAACATTTCTTACGAGCACGTCTAGGTGATCAACCTATAGTACTCTATGTTGTACAACACTACTTCATTAAACGTATTTACGTTTAAGTTTTGGCAACCTCACGTGCCTGTCTACTGACGACAAAACATTTGTTTATCCATACTCAGTCTTTCTTTGAAATTCATACCAAAACAGTTGGCATAAAATAATAACATTAATATGATTTTGATAGATTATAAGGAAATCCACAAAACATATTAAGTCTAGCCGAAGGAATTGTCTTTGACTTCTTTGTACATCAATTCATGTGCAAGATACATGAAGTATAAAGCTTGTCCAAAATAAGCATAGAAAAGGGTTTAGAACACTTGCCTTCAGTGTCTTCTACAGTTTATTCACTTCTCTTTTGTGTCTTTACCGATTCTACAATACATAATTACATAACATACCACATTAGGTCATAAACAATCAAGTATTGTCACTAACCTATCTTCCTCTTCTTCTCGGTCTAATCATTAATTAGATTAGTTAACGTTCGTTAGAGTTTATCGTATCACTTTGTGTTTACATTCTCGTAACCTTTTGTCAACTTCTAATCGTTAAACTTAAGGTTATAATAATCCTTAATAATGCTACTTTAAGTTATTTAAGGTAATAATTCACCTTCAATCAACTTCCTTTCCTAAACATTCATTATCTTTCTTTACTATCTTTTTTCTAGTACTGCATCAAGCGCTTCGGTCTCCTATGTCCCGCTACCGTGTGGCGTGAGTTAACAATGTCTTGGACTCGGTTACGGTGCTACGGCGCCAAACCCTTCAGTATATGCCGTGCTGCGGCACGACTTAGCAGTGAGTGGGATTCAGTTACGGCGATGCGGCGCCAACTGTATAAGCTTGGGTGGCGTTGCGGCGCCAACCCTGAGCCTCAGAGAAAATTTTTAGGTTTTCAAATTTCTATCCTTTCCGGCCTCATAACTTAATCGTTATAAGTTGGAATTGGCTCGTTCAAAATCCGTTATCTCACATATCTCGTATACTACGATTTCATTAGGACAACTTACGTTTTCGAATCCGTTAACACTGAATTCGCAGTTTAAGTTCTTTATTACGCGTTTGTGAACGTTCATAGCTCGTTTCTTTGTTTTAAGTCAAAATTCGACAATTTTTTAATCCACAACTCTCAAATGCAAATTTCTACTATACGCCCTGGAAAACTAAGGTTTCCAAGTTAAACGACGAATTTTGACTTTCATTCCAAGAAATTCACGATTTCGACGATTTTCGTCTAATCTCGTAAATTTTCCCATAACTTCGTTACTTGAGATTTTTACTCCGTTCAAAATGGATTCATTCCATCATTATATAATCCTAACCAAGTATATATCATCTAATCCTATAAACGATGGTTTTAAACTTGTCCATCAACAACATATGATAAATTTTCATGTGTTCTTTAATAGTTCATAACTATGTGATTATGATTCCACTTGCAACATGGTTAACTAATAGCCATCCTTGTTACTCCTAATGATACATGCTCCACCAATAATCCACTTCTCTATCAACTAAAATGAAGAGATGAAGAGTAATGGTCTAAGGATTCATTACCTTTGAAGTTCTTGCTTTTCTTCTTCTTCTTCTTTAATTAGTAAACTAGCTCTCATTTTCTCTCTAAGTATTTAAGGTAATAATTCACCTTCAATCAACTTCCTTTCCTAAACATTCATTATCTTTCTTTACTATCTTTTTTCTAGTACTGGCACTGCGGCGCCAGTCTCCTATGTATGTCCCGCGCTGTGGCGTGAGTTAACAATGTCTTGGACTTGCCACTGCGGTGCTTTCTGGCCAAAACCTTTCAAGATATGCCGTCTTCACAAGACGACTTAGCATGAAGTGGGATTCGATTCTACGATGCTGGCCTAATCAGTATAAGCTTGGGTGGCGTTATACGCCCAATTTCGAGCCTCGAGAGAAAATTTTTAGGTTTTCAAATTTCTATCCTTTCCGGCCTCATAACTTAATCGTTATAAGTTAGAATTGGCTCGTTCAAAATCCGTTATCTCACATATCTCGTATACTACGATTTCATTAGGACAACTTACGTTTTCGAATCCGTTAACACTGAATTCGCAGTTTAAGTTCTTTATTACGCGTTTGTGAACGTTCATAGCTCGTTTCTTTGTTTTAAGTCAAAATTCGACAATTTTTTAGTCCACAACTCTCAAATGCAAATTTCTCCTATACGCCCTGGAAAACTAAGGTTTCCAAGTTAAACGACGAATTTTGACTTTCATTCCAAGAAATTCACGATTTCGACGATTTTCGTCTAATCTCGTAAATTTTCCCATAACTTCGTTACTTGAGATTTTTACTCCGTTCAAAATGGATTCATTCCATCATTATATAATCCTAACCAAGTATATATCATCTAATCCTATAAACAATGGTTTTAAACTTGTCCATCAACAACATATGATAAATTTTCATGTGTTCTTTAATAGTTCATAACTATGTGATTATGATTCCACTTGCAACATGGTTTACTAATAGCCATCCTTGTTACTCCTAATGATACATGCTCCACCAATAATCCACTTCTCTATCAACTAAAATGAAGAGATGAAGAGTAATGATCTAAGGATTCATTACCTTTGAAGTTCTTGCTTTTCTTCTTCTTCTTCTTTAATTAGTAAACTAGCTCTCATTTTCTCTCTAAGTATTTGTTCTAAGTGTTGGTGAAAGTTAACAAGCAATAAATGACCAACAAACTCTCATATTTATAGGCTTTCAAAGTGAGAGAAAAAGGGTTAAACAAGCCATCCACCTCCTTACTATTCCAAATTTGCTAACAAAAATCTTATCCTTTGCTTGGCCATCAAGTTTGCCGCCCATGACTCACCATGGGGGGCCCACATGGGTTGCCCCATGGGTTTTTCTCACCCGGTGACCCATCGGTTCGATCTACGGGTTCGGTTCTTGGTTCGGGCTTAGGTTTAATTAACTTTGGGCTTAACGTTGGGCTTGCATTACTTATCTTTGGGCCTTAAAAATATTTTACTTGGGCTTGCCTAATACATGAGAAATCCTATTAGACCGTTACAAATGGCTTAAAATTTTAATGTACAATCCTCGTATTCTTTTCGTATACTAGTTCGTATAACCATTCATCATATACGTCATATTACCATTCGTATATACTTGTACAATACCTCGTATCATACTCGTATTCATTACCTCGTATAATAACTTTTTTATTATACGATCATCATTTCTTCGAATTTTCACTTTCCTTAACATTCTTGAACTTAGTATGCAGACGAAAAACTGCGTTTGTCATAACTGAATTATTATTAAATAATCCATCTTTCCTTATCATTCTATCATTTACGTATTTCCCCGAAGTTCAAAAATAATTCCCAAGCAGAAATGGATGAATAATGTTTTTCAGAAAATTTCTCAGAAATCTTTTATTTTCGTCTTGGAAATTCAAACACCTTAATTCTATCACGTAGTCAGAATACTACGACATTATTCCACTTTTAGGTTATAGAATACCTTCATCTTGCTTACTCTTTATAAATAACATATATTACTCTTTTATTCATTATTTATTCAAATAAAAATTATTTTATAATTAATCCGATTTTCTCGGTTGTAACATTCTCTCTTATTTAACTAGGCAAGTTTTTCCTTATTTTCTTAATTGACGAAAGAATAGTTATGACAATACAAATCAATTCTAATGAAAAATATAATAATAAATAATTTTTTTAATAAATGTGCAACACTCTAACATGTCAAATAAATAATAATGGAGGAAGTACATATAAATTTAGGCAAGATGATTTTTGTTTGCTTCTAAAATTATATTGTCCGCAAAACTAAGATTTATTCCATTGTAATTAACATTGTTTGTGCAATACGCTACTATACTTTTGAAAATTGTAATCACACAACTAAACAAATTAAAAACATAAAATCAAGACATGTTGTCAACAAAAAAAAGAGACGATGTTCATCAATTCACTTCCTATGTGGCAGTTTAAGGGGGGAAAAAGTCATATGACGTAGATAAAAAATAGTGATTTTTAAAATGCTTTACGTTTTTGTTCTTTTTTTTTTCTTCTTCGTAATTATATGCACGTACATACGTAGAAACTAGAAACCAATCATAAATACTATTTTCCCAAAATTAGTCCAATTACTCGAAAAGAATGGTGTTAACGTCAAAATTCGTACGCGCGCCTCAATCACCAAAAGTGTGAGACCCCAGATTTTATGAATAAATATTTAATTTTCTCGAAATAATTTTTTTAATATTATGATATTGATTTGATGTAATGTTATAGTTGTGGGTAATATTTATAAATTTTACAAAGTAAGCAAGTGGTTATATAATATTCGATTGGTCGGGAAAAATTCTTTTTGTCGGGGAATATTCGTACGACGGTACAATTATTGGTGGACCCCGTAACGGAATTATTGTCGAATTGAGAAAACGATAAAAATACTTTATGAAAATAACGGCGGAGGTGTTACCGTTAAAACTGTTGAACTACCCTAGAGTAAAAGTACAAGAATATGGCGTAGAGTCATTACAAGAGATGTACATGGTATTGATTATTGATGCTTACGTTAGAAGTCACCACCTATACTCAATTATTGCTATAGTAATTCTTTGCATCATATTTCTCATATTATTGATTCATTATTATTACGATGATCATCTCGCATTATATGATATATTATTAAATCAATAATTGAGGCGACAAAAGTTATTCATATTACTATTTGCAATATCGATGATGTCTAGAAGTTCCATCGAGGAGAAGTTTGGTCACCTAATCATGCGCCAATAAGGAGAAATCCTTATCGAAAGCCCTATCTTTCCGGGAACAACCCGGTTGTTAAATATTGTGAATTATAATATTAATGATGAATAAGTTCGTATTGATTAAAGATGAATTTTATAGTTCCATTGTGTTGGACTTATTTGTTTTAGTATAATTGATGTCTGGAGGATATATTGTTCAATTGGGTATTCGGGACACTTTTCGTGTCGGAGTTACTATTCACGAGTTACTATTCACCCGGTTACTATTCACTCTAGTATTGTGCATTCGGGTATTTGGGTACAATATTATTCCATGAGGAGATGTGCTAATTTTTTAGACCGTTGGTTGAAGATATAATAGTAAGTCAATATGGACCGCTAGTGGAGTAATAATAGTAAATCAATATGGATCGCTAATTTAAAGTTTTAATAGTAAATAGGTATGGACCGTTGTTTTAAGTTTTAATAATAAACCAACATGGACCGTCCATTTAATAGTAAATCAATCTGGACCGTTCATGAATTAGTTACTATTCATTCCATTTTCCTATAAATAGAAGCTCATTCCTTCATTATTTCTTACGAATTCACTGAAACTCTAGGGAGAGAATTATAAGAGAACCTATAGAAAAGTATTCTGCTACTTCCCTACTCGTATATTCAGTTTCTTTTACGGTAAGGGATATTATTTGTTGTACTTGTAAGGGGTATTATTTCTTTTGTATTCATGAAGAGAACTTCTATTATTCCATTATTTATTATTCTGTTGGAATAAACTGTATACGCGGGCTACCCTATACATGGTGACATTCTTCTAATATTCCGTTCTTTATTATTCGTTTTAATATCCTGCATGTGCGTTCTGTGCGGACCGGTTCCATTATTTATTATTATGTCGGAATATCCCGTGCATGCGTTTACGCACGGACCGGTTCCATTATTTATTATTCTGTCGAAATATCCTGTATGTGCATTTACGCCAGACTTGGTTCCATCCTTTATTATTCTGTTGGAATAACCTGCCTATGCGGTCTATCCCATGCATGGTGATTTCTTTTGTTATTCCATTCTTTATTATACTCAGTTAGTTAAAACTTTGACTTCTATACCCATGAAATTAGTGGAATATCTTTAATATTTGCGCTTCATCCAGTATCTTTTCATGGAAATATTCTTTTGAGCATTCTTGAATTTTACTCTATAAAGCAGTATCAAGTTGACAATTTGGACGTTATCATTTCCTAGATAAATTAATTCTTGAACTTGTTTTATTGAATTCTTATATCATTGTCATCATCCTCATGTTTATATTTTATTGAAAGTCATCTATGGCCTGTAGTGCATAGATGGACTTGGTATGATTATGACCAGGGATTATTCGGTGTAATCATGACCGTAATATTACAAATGATGTGGAAAAAAGTCCCCATTGGCCCGTAGTGCATTGATGAACAGTTTTTGGTATGATTATGGCTATAGATTCTCTTTGGCCGTAGTGCAAAGATGAATTATTTTATGGCATGATCAGGACCATTGATGAAAACATGATTATCTTTAGCCGTAGTGCATGGATAATTCGTGGTCATAATACTAAAGAATATCCTTTGCCGTAGTGCAGGGGTGATTTGATGATGTAGATTATTTATTAAGCTGAGACCCAGCAATAAATGTGATGAAAAACCTTTTAAATCATAGAAGATAGTAGATTTTATTCCCTATTTGACAATTCTAATGGATTGCTTGTTCCGCTGCAGTTAAACTTGATAGTTATTATATTCTATCAGTTTAACACTGTTGAAGGCTAACGATAAATTATTCTGCATTATCTTAGTCATAATATTTCTTACTGGGCTAGTTGAGCTCACCCTTTCTTTCAGTGTTCTCTTCAGGAAATGAGAACGTAGCTAGGACTAGTCGGGGAACAGAGTGATGGTCCCAGATGGTGCATTAGTAGTCCTCACTATTCTGTGAAATAGTGTGATAATATTTATAATGAGGACTCCTTTTGAGTTTGTATAATCTCTAGTAGACAATATTTGTATTCAAACTCACAATTTATGTTTTGTCGTATTGTACACGACAGTTGTATTATTAAGTTGTATTTGAATTCTGTACCATGTATCTGGCGACTCAAGATGGGTGATGTATACCTAATTTTGTGGGCGTCACAAAAAGCGCGTCTAATCCTGCACAGAAATGGTAAGTACCCCAAAAGCTTGACGACTTGTGTCACCGGTGATAGCTCCGGTGTGAGAATAAGTACAGGCTGAACAAGGTTTAACAATGGAGGCAAAAAACTCTAGTGCTGAATAATAATCATGAGTTGTGTGTACCTTAGAATCAGTGCAGAGCCTTATATTTATAGTGATCTAACCACCTCTTCAGAGTCATTCCCCGTATTGGATTAAGTTTCCTTATTAGGTATAATTCCTTAATGAGATTGTATAAGATTTCCTAAAAATAAGGAAGTTGGTTCAAATCCCAATATCTCCTTCTGGATTTAGAAACCAAATATAAATAGGAATATTTGATTCCTTAAAATACTCCAACTATCAAACAGAATCCTTCATGGACTCAAACCTTTTTTGGACTGCAACCCACCATGCAAATCGTGTGATACCCCCAAATTCGTGTACTTCATTCCCACATAATTTGGTGCTCACTATCAAAATAATTACATCTAACTACCAATAATAAAGGATAAAAACATCAATTAATTTAAACAATAATCTTTCCCATTAAAGGGTTACATCATCTCAAAAACAATCACAGGTAATCTAAACTTAAATTAGTATATAAGTTTGCGGAATACATCATAAAATATAACAAATCTTATAACATAATTCATTTAAATAAATTCTCATAAATCTTCAACACTTGGACATCTTGCCCTTTCCTTTCCTAGTAAATGGCTCATCGACTCTTTCGACTTTAGCTGCAGTGTTAATTGCAAGAGTGGGCAAACAATTTCTCACTGATATAAAGAGTAGTAATGATAACAACATGAGAATGAACAACAAATGCTGAACAATAATGAACTTGTTCTACGAATCAAAAATAGAAAACAAGTTCGAATTTAATATCTGAGGGTCTTAAGACCACGAACTATGTGCCCGTTGATTAGGTATTACTACCCCAGCCTTAACAGTCATTTAGACTATACAGACCCTTCTTAACGTACTTAGGGGGATCAGCCCTTTGTACTATGTATTATGCACAAACATCTAAACGTTACACATACAAAACCCCCTATGTTAGGGTTGTTCGTCTTAGTTTGAATTTAAAATTTCCGCACTAAAGAAAGTTTAGCTTGGAACTAACTTATCAGTGGTTCTAGAATTTTAGAACACTATTCCATAATAGACTAGTTCAATCAATAAGAGTTTGCTTACTACTTGAAAGTTTAATACAACAATATTGAATTGAACAAGGTTATCAAGGACAAAGATCGAATAACAAAAATATATAATTGAGTAAACATAATATACATGAAAAGTGCTATATTCAAAAGAGTTAGAAAAATCTCCTTTGAATCGATGTATTAGAACAATATATGCTTTGAATAATAATAGTAAGATTTAGAAAAGTAAAACTCGCTCGAGGTAACGAATTAGGTTACAAGAGCATGTATAATCATACACAAGATAGATTAGTTTTGCTCAACTGTAACATAGAATTTATAAAGTTGTACAATGATAATTTAGGAATAGAAAGCTTGTATTCTTATAAAGAGAACGAAGTTAGGAAACTTGCCTTGTATGTAAGCTACACAAGTATAATAATGTTCGCCAATTACCCTACATATATCATTGAAATCGCAATAACAATTAGTTGTATTAATATTAGCTTTAGGGGTTTAAACCACCTTTTAAGTCATACCCTTAACTTAACACCTAACCATGTTGGTTAATATCCTTAATGAAACTAAAATTACACTATAAACTAACATAAAATTTATCATTTATCTTTAACTTTTAAAAACATCACATTTGGTTTCATTACATAACTTATTCAAATGATTACTTAAAATCTTCACACTTAGTATTATAACACATTACAATCTGATGATGTAGTCCATATTATGTTTTAACATCATTATCTTGCATGTTAAACTAGATTAGACCCTTGTATAACAACCTACAAATAAACAGTCTTCACCGCTTGAGCTCGAGCACAACAAGAATCAACGTTATCCTAAGACTTAGCACTGCACCGCCACTGCTGCTAGATTCACAGAAGGCTACAAATAGCAATTGCGTTGTTTCTACATGTGGTAACGAGCAATTGCTGCCATGCACGCACGTAAAAACTATAAGCAAGAATTTCACTACACTACCGACCTCACCGCCAACCCGAAACCATAGAAATTCACAAACCTAAACATCTAAAACTTTGTAATAACATAGTTAAGCATGCAATACATCATTCTTACTACATAAACAACACATATACACAAATTTGAAGAATCAAAACCATAATTTTCCCAATTTATTCATTTTTTACACTTTTAGCGAATTCGATCGCCATGACTGTGTTTCTTAACCAATTGACACAATTCAAACTACACCGCTTTCATTTCTTAACATACTAACATAATCCAACATCAATTTATAGATTATAACATATGTTGAGCATGCAATTTTTTACTTTCTTAAGCCATTTTTTCATATATAACCACTGTTATTTCAATTTCTTCCTATAAACCCAATTTACATGAATTTGAACACCAACATAGAATTATATAGGATAACTAACAGATTTAGCAAGAGAATACATACATATAAACAACATCTTCTACAATAATTCAACAAAACCCAATTTCAGAGAATAGAAAATTACAAAAACTAAATATTAGAATTAGGGGTAGATTATACCTTAACCCTTTAATGTTAACAAGGTTCTAGCAAATCCTTCTCAATCCTACTCCTTATTCTCCAACTCTCAATTCTTTGTATTCTTTCTCTCTACCTCTCTGTTCTTCTTAGTTAGCCATCAGGAAAAATAGGCGTAATATAACTGATATGGCCTTACCTCCCACATACTTATCAGTTAAAAAAATAAAAAGGCGTCAGTTAAATAAACCAAAGGCCACAAGGCCTTGTTTGGCCATACACCAATTCCCTCATTCCAATTTATTTTAATAGTCTTATATTATATAGTTTACATTTGTCACACCTTAGTTAATTTAAATAACTTACAATAATAGTTATAATAATTATAATTTTTCTATTATAATTATACTTAGGATTAATAAATAATTATATATCTAATTTTAATTATTAAATTAGACCAAAACATTACTTTATTTAATTTACTTATTTCCTTTAATATTAAACAATTCATATAATTTAATTATTTCATTAAATTAAATCTTCAAATAATAAAATACCATTCATTAATTTAGTTAGCATACATACTCAACTAAATTATTACCTCACAATTTATCAAATTTAATTTATCTCAATAAATAAATTATTAAAAATACTTATTTAATTTAATAAATATTTAATTTAAATTACAAATTTCTCAATCGTTGCATCCTTCCCTCCTTAAAAGGATTCTGTCCCCAGAATCACAACTCAAAAAATTCATTCGTCACAAATCGGACCCGATGTATCATAGCCCAACATTGCCCCCCAATATTTCGTTCTAATAAAATATTTAATGGAAGAGTATTCCATACATAGTCCATTGATAACGAACTAAAACAAACCCAAGAATTTGTAAAGCCCATACAACATCCAACAAACCAACCCTTAAACTCAAACCCACGTGCCCCATCATGACACTCATTAATGAGCCGCCCCTAAATGTTCACGAACAACCGAATAGTCGCGCTTCTTCAAATTCTAATCCCCCAACAAAACATCCCTTACCCCCAAAACAGACTGTTGGGAATTGTATATTAAAATTTGATATTAAAAGTAAATAAACATGTGCAAGGACTGTCGACGTCAGGATTTTTATTTGTTCCTTTCTGTTCTTGTCTTTTGGTGTTCTCATTTTAGGTGAGATTTGTTGGAAAAAAATAAGTATGAAATGATCCAACATTTATATGTCGACGATTTGACTGTAAGAGTCGTAAGTTGGTATTTTTTAATGGTTGTACTAACTCAACCGAGAAAGCGTTTACACAAAGACCCATGTATTTGACAATGTTCAACTGGTTTGTAAAATTTAAATTCATTAGGGTCCGGGGGCTTGATTAAGCAGAGGGAAGATGTTAGCCACCCCTCGACTTCCGTGATAACACAATTACCGCCACTCTTCATTAACTTTTATTTGTGAATGTGTGTGTGTGTTAGGTCTATATGTAGTTGTTTGGAAGTAGTGTTATGCCTCGTTTGCACCTATATACAAAGGGTTTGACTTTTGTATAAAAGTTCAATTTTAACAAGATATAGCAATGTTGTTTTGTAAAATAGGTTTTTCAAACCCTTGTGCTCAATAATAATTGAGGCCTTTGATATATAGAACTGCCGACATCCTTGTGGGCATGAAAGCCATCTAAGGATATTCAGGCACCGTAGATAATTTACAAGCTGGCTGCAACTAAAAATTCCATCACGCGAACCAAATCTAGATTCAGAGGCTGAATCTGTGATCACATGATTCCTAGGCTCACATGATAAAGCAATATATACAAAAGCTAAAAAAAAGAACTAGATTTGAGTAAATCTAAACTATTCCAGCTTTAACGGTTCCAATTTAGTGACCATGAACCGGTCAAAGTGAGAAATAGCCAGATTTAGGCAAATCTAGCCCACAGGCTGAATGATTAAATATCTTAATATAAAAGCAGATAAAACAGTTATATATATATAAAAGATGTATATATATATATACACACAGGAAGTGGATCCAAATCCTACTCTCACTTTCTACTAAAATCTGGATTTTTTTTAAAACAACTAAAAAATAATTAATATTTTATGGGCCAATTTTTTATATATAATACAGATATTTTGGGTGTGATTTGGATACATATAAAAAACATGTCCTGCATGCATTGTACATACATATTTTGTTATATGTATCCAAATCACACCCAAAACACTGTATTATGAAAAAAATTACAGTTCCATAAAATATTAAACTTTATTTTTAGTTGTTTTAAAAAAAACAAAAAAAAAAAAATTGGTCCGTATTTTATTCAGGTTCGGGAGTCCGAACCTGATCCTTATTCTATATATAATAATAATAATAATAATAATAATAATAATAATAATAATAACAATAATAATAATAAAAAGCCATTGATCGACGATCCGGGCATATCCACACAACGCGACTCTCCACATTAGTAGATATATATACATAAATGATAAAAAAAACCTTAAAAATCTGAAATATCTTATAGTGGGATGCCAAGAAGACTTCAGATAGCTTTAAACGCCTGAAAACTCGGTCTCCACTGGTTAAATTTCATTATGTAGCAAAACACGAGCTTACAAGTATTTAAAAAGAAGAATCACTTAGTTTAGAGCACTCTAGAAGTGTTTACAGATTGAAATGGACAGAGGTTTCTCTCTTTTTTTTAAATGAGCTGACAAAGGCTCATATTTATAGACCAAGGAGACACGGGTTTACCCGCGGAAGTCGCGAGTCTACTTGCGGCTGCCTGGGGTGCCCCAGGCTCTGTGGGTCCCGTTGTCTCGAAGTACGTTCACTCTAGCAAAATGTTGTCTACTCGAACCTTCATAACTTTCAATCCAGGCATCCGATAAAGGTGTGTTGTACCTTTTCGGAATGGTATTATCGAGAGATACACAATGAAATGGGATTAGAGTTTATATGAAGCCGGGAAGATGGGTCCATGACCAGATCTTCAAGTCTTTAGATTCTATCCGGTGTGCTGTCTTGTGTAGTAGTCACTCGGGATTTGAGCAATTGTTCTTGTGGGATACCTTGTATGAAGTGTTGATTGAAATATGTTGAGACGACGTGAATGTAGTATCGAGGTGGAAAAATGATGATTTTGCCCCTCATTGAGGTTATCTCCGGCTTTGCGCAGATGTAGCAGTCGTTGATCAAGGTTATCTCTTAGATTGGGCTACTATGAATGCTGAATGTCCTCAGGATTATCTCTGAGGTGTGATTGACCTCCCGGGGTTTCTCCGGGGTTTGAACGGAGTGTCCCAGGGTTGTCTCCGGGTTGAAAGTGACTTTTCTGGGGTTATCTCTGAAACTGGAACTGCATCCCTCGGGGTTATCTCCGAGGTTGGAACTGAATCTCCCGGGGTTTGTCTTCGGGATTGAAACTGAATATCTCAGGGATTTTTCCTAGATTGAAAACTGAGTCTCCCGGGGTTATCTTCGGGATTGAGCTGATTTGACTTCCAGGGTTATCTCTAGAAGACGATTTTGCCCTCTTGCAAGGTTAACAAGAATGCAAAATTTCAAGTGTCTACAGCTCTTTATCATATTCATGCAATGTAATGGCATGTATATGATAAAGTGTTAGAGTTTATGTCCTAGAGGCCAATTATTTGATATAATTTCTTAACATTTTGTTATTATATTTGATTGAATAAATGAATAATTTTATTATGGTTTTATTTAATGTGTTATATAAATGTTAACATAATAAAATTCCTTATAATAGTGATACAAATTGTATAGTTTCAAGTATGTGACTTGAACATGAGATTATATAATTACAATTAGTAATATTGCTCTTAAATGTCACTAGTCGAGTATCATTGTTGATGGGACAACAATGATACATTGAGACTAGTATGTGGATTGACTGATGACCAAATCTCATTGGTCATAAATATAAGAGATATTGAGTCAATGCATAGGTACATATTAGAGAATGATGTACTGGACAGACCCTGTGACGCCCCCAAATCTGGGTTACCTGACCCCTTTGGTGTTCACTATCCACAATATAATACCATCTAACTACCCATTAAAATATAAATAGGAATACATAACTCAATAACATAAGTTGTTAATACATAAGTCCCAGGTTTTCTAACCTTAATATTACAAACATACCTTTTTAGATATACAAAAAGGGTTCACAATACAACATAATAATAATGTTTATTAAAAACTAATCCAGCATTTTGCATTTGCCTTTGTTCTTCTTCGATCCGCTGGCCTCTTCGTTCCTAGCTGAAATGTTTTATTTAGCAAGGGTGAGCAACAAATTTGCCCCGCAAGTTAAGATATACAATAAATGTATACGAATCAATAAGAACAGACTATCTATTTTTATAGAATAAAACCAAAGTTCGGGGAACTTTGAAATAGCTGAACAAAGATTTTATAATTAACAAGTCTTCTCACAATCTATGCAACACAATAATTTGATAATGAAAGAGTACAACGCTTTCAAAGTTTCTACGATATTCTAATTGTGACACCCCAAAATCTCGGTACTTCATTACCTCAACATTTGGTGTTCACGTAATCAAAATATTCATTTATAACTACCCAATCATAAATAAAATTGAATAAATAAACATGCCCATACAAGGATTTCATGAAATAATATCTCCCAGGTTATCTAACCTTTACAAACAATCATTCATGCGGAAAATTTAAATAAACTTCATTACATTCTTTAAACCAAAGTCTGATAATAAAACTATCAAAATTATTATAAGTCTTCAAGATTTGTTCATCTTTCCTTTCTTTCTTCGGTGTGCTAGGTACATCACCCTTTCCATCTTTAGCTGTAAGGATTTTATAGGCAAGAATGAGCAAACAAGGCTCACTTGAAATATCAATGAATAAAACTTTTACATTATTTGCCCATTCAGGGGCTCAATAGAACTGAACAATAAGTTCTATTAAATTCTTAAACATTCCTTGCCCATTCAGGGGCTCAATAGAACTAAATAATAAGTCCTATTAACATCTTAACATTCCTTGCCCATTCTGGGGCTCAATAGAACTGAACAATGAGTTCTATTAATATTTTAAACTTTCACTGAGGGTCTAATGACTACGACCCTTGTCCACAGTCATAAGTAATCTTTCAACTTAAACTTTTACGGTCATACGACCATAATGACTTTAAGGTACTTAGGGGGATCAACCCTTCATACATGTATTGTATACAAACATTTCAGCGCAAAGTACAAAACTAAGCGTAACCCCTATAAATAGGGTTGTTCATCTCAGTATTTTGAGTAAAAGTCCGCCCCAAAGATAGTTTGGTTTGGATACACTTCAAGGTAATTTGGAGTTCAACGGACATCAACTAAGGATTAGTTGAATAAAAGATAATAATACTATGTTATTGAATGATCATACTAAATAAACATTTCATTCTAAGTTCATGCTTTAGGAATAATCTATTAGCATAACAATTGAATAATCTATCATACCTTGCTTTGAACAACATTAAGCTAAGGTTACAACTTGGAATTTAATATCAAGCATGCAGAACAACAATAATTGGAACGATAAACTGAGTTAATAGAATAAAGGTACTTGCACGCTAATATAACAAGTTTAGAGTTAGGGAAAACATGCATAATCATAATAACTATATCAACGAAAGTGTGGAGATGGGAAGCTTGTATCATCATGAATAACTGGATACAATTAAATTGCTTAAATGGAAATACTTTACTCAATAAAGTATAGCATATGAAATTTTCATAACGAAGCTTTTGGATTAGAAAATTTGCTCAATGTAAAAAGATAGGGATTTAGAATCTTGCCTTGTGCGTAGATTAAACCGTTATAATCCAAACCACAATTATCCTATATATATATATGTTAACATGACATACATAATCAATTAAGAACACATACTATATCTCTATATTACGTGATGCTTTGATTATAAATTACATTATCAAATTCTATCCATTAAAACTAATAACAATATTTGTTAATTAGTAATTTATGTTCACTCATAGTATTAATATACTATAATACTAGAAATACATAATCAACATTTATCATATATCATTCCTTTAAATTATCGACTTTTGTGCAAGACAAAAAATGTGGTTTCTAACTTTTCATTAAGTGGCGCTACATACCATAGTTTGAATCAGGCATATGCATTGCATGGCTACGACATATATGCGCTTCCCACATGAGACATATATAGGGACTCGACGTCACAAGCAAAAGTCCGGCTTTTCGCACGACTTTTCAATTGTATGGCAAAGTCCTACTGGGCGACATTTTGGCGCTATATGCTAGATTTGATTACCGGGCGTGAATTTTGACGCTGGAGCGCCGAAACTCACACAACCAAAAACGAAGAACAGAGCCAAAGCTACTATCTTAAATCTTAACAATGATTCACCCAAAACAACATGTATAACTAATATAAATTACACATAATTGCTAACAATCATCCATATACCAATTACCAACAACTAATTAACAATATCATAGACTAATTCTTTGAAAACACCGTGTTTTAAAAAATTAAACTCCATTGATGAAATATCAATTTACAAAGAACGTAATTTACACCGTTATTATCAACCAATTTTGATTCCTTTGACATACAAGTATACCAATATATATCCCAATTAACATGTATAGTCTAATTTCTCAGTTAGCATACAAATATATATATATAACCTTTTATAAATTCTACACTCAAGTTCGTACTCACATGTTTCCACTGTAAAAGAAAACAATTTCTTAAATACGCAATTTAGCATACCATCATATTTATATATTAAGCATACAATTATATACAAATATATATATGCTAGTATAACAATTACCAACACATAGTTTACAAGAATTTTGTAAAAACTTATACATAGTGAAGTTGAAGAACACAGACTATCAAATTCACAGTAAGTATATGGCGTAAAACATATATGATTACGTACACATAAATTAAGGTTATAAGTACCTACCTTTTTGTTGTTAAGAAACACTTGTTTACAAAATCTATTTTGAACAATCACGCACTTGGCTTCTTCTCAAACTCTCTGAATTTTTTTCTTTCTCTTTTCTTACTTCTCACAACAATAGACTAGGTACTAACACTGAGCGTAAAATTGATAATCATATACGTAAAATAACTGTTATGGCAATAATAAGCCTATTTATTCTTATCAGTTACCAACATATAACGTATAATCTTATAAATATAAATATATTTTATTTATATATTTGTTTTATTCTATTAGTAATATAATTTAAAATTAACAAGAATTTCAAAAGCCATAAGGCCTTGTTTGGCAAAACATTTATAAAATAAAGGATTACTATACTTACACCTTGTTTGGCAAAACTAAATTAAAATTACTTTAATTTATTTTAATAACTCTTTATCACATAGTAATTTGTCACTTTATTTAATAACAATTTATTAAATAAATCACTTAATCACATAACTCAATCGACATAACATATTAATTATTTAACAAATAAATAATTAACTAATCACATTAATTATTTAACAAATAAATAACTAACTAAATAAACTCAATCAAATTGAACAATTACTTATTCAAAAACACGTCCAATAAATATTTATATAAATCAATAAATATTTATAACTTACACTTAAAAATCTTGAATGTTACATCATTCCCCTCTTAAAAGGATTCTGTCCTCAGAATCACAACTCAAACAACACATTCGTTACATTCTTCCCTACTTATAAAGATTCTCATCCCCCGTAATCAAGACACGATTAAAACAAATAACTCTGTGGTACTCTTTCATTATTTTCTCTTCAAGTTCCCATGTTGCTTCTTCAGCATTGTGGTTTCTCCATATTACCTTCACAGAAGGTATCACTTTATTCCTGAGCACTTGTTCTTTCCTCGTCGACTATCCGGATAGAACCTCTTCATAAGACAAATCTTTCTCGAATCGCAACGGTTCAGACTTTCGATCACGTGATTGTAATCGGGTTTATATGGTCGTAATAATCAAAATATGAAAAAATTGTGAATGTTTTCCAACTCGGAGGTAGAGCTACCTCGTAAGCTACCTCTCCAACTTTTCGCAAAGACTTCAAAGGGTCCAATAAACCTCGCTTAGTTTTCCTTCTTCAAAAACGAATTTTCCCTTCCAAGGAGAAACTTTTAGGAATACATAGCTTCCTACGCCAAATGCACGATCTTGTCTCATGTTGATCGAATATACTTCTTCTTCGGTCTTGACCGCTACCAATCTTGTCCCCGATAAGTTTGATAACCTCAGCAGTTTGTTGCACTAGTTCTGGTCCTAGCAGTTGACGTTCACCAACTTCATCCCAGCATAGTGGGGTTCTGCACTTTCTGTCGTATAACGCTTCGTAAGGCGGCATGCCGATGCTCGCGTGATAACTATTATTGTAGGCGAATTCCACCAATGGTAGTTGTTCTTCCCAGCTTCCTTTGAAATCTATGATGCATGCTCTCAGCATATCTTCCAATGTCTGGATCGTTCATTCACTTTGGCCATCTATTTGTGGATGATAAGTCGTACTCATTTGCAATTGAGTTCCCATGCATTCTTGTAGTCTCTTCCAGAAATTTGAAGTGAATCACGGTTCTCTATCGGACACAATTGACACTGGCACTCCATGTCTCAAAACGATCTCCTTGATGTACAATCTTGCCAACTGATCAAGATTGAACCTAATCTTTATTGGTAAAAGTGCTACCGATTTCACATCGATCCACTATCACCCAAATTGCATCGCATCCTCTCGGAGTAGTTGGAAGCCCCACCACAAAATCCATCGTGATGTGTTCCCACTTCCATTCCGGTATTTCCAACGGTTGAAGTAATCCATTGGGTCTTTGATGTTCAGCTTTTACTCTTTGACATGTCAAACATTTAGCCACGCATTGTGCAACATCCCTTTTCATATTCGGCCACCAAAAATGTAGGCATAAATCTTGATACATCTTCGTGCTTCCTGGATGAATTGAATATCTTGAGCTATGAGCTTCGGTCAAGATTTCGTCTTTCAGTTCTGGTGTTGCTGGAACCCAGATTCTTCCCTCATACCGTAGTAATCCTTCGGTAACGACCTTGTATTTCGTATCGCTACCATCAACCATATTCTCTTTTATCTTCCCACATTCTTCATCTTGTAACTGAGTGTTCTTCACCTTGTCCAGTAAAGTTGGACCTGCTTCTAATTGAAATAGTCGTTCGTCGGATTCTTGTGGAAATTTTATTTCTAGTTCCAACTTTGTCATTGCTGAAATGAGCTCCTCCTGAGTTGTTATCAGCATCAATTTCTCCCAACCTTTCCTGCTTAAAGCATCTCAGAACCACATTCGCTTTGCTTCGGATGATAAAAGATCTCACAATCATAATCTTTTATCAATTCCATCCACCTTCTCTGACGCATGTTCAGATCTTTCTGAGTGAAAATATACTTCAGACTTCTGTGGTCTGTGTAGATCTCACATTTCTCTCCAAACAGATAGTGTCTCCATATCTTGAGAGCAAATACTACTGCAGCCAATTCCAAATCATGAGTTGGATAACCTTTCTCATAATCCTTCAGTTGTCTTGATGCATAGGCAATAACTTTGTCGTTTTGCATAAAAACACAACCCAATCCTTTGTGTGAGGCATCACTATACACCACAAAATTTCTTGTACTATCTGGTAGTGTTAACACAGGTGCCAGACTTAGTTTCTTCTTTAAACCTTGGAAACTCTCTTCACATTTCTCCGTCCAAACGAATTTCACAGCTTTCCGTGTCAAATTTGTTAATGGAGTGGCTATCTTGGAAAAATCTTGTATAAATCTTCTATAATAACCGGACAGTCCCAAGAAACTCCTCACCTCCGAAGGAGTCCTTGGTTGTTCCCAATTTATTACAGCTTCCACTTTCAATGGATCCACTGAAATCCCATCTTTGTCAATCACATGACCCAAAAATTGTACACGATCGAGCCAAAATTCACACTTATAGAACTTCGCGTACAATTTTTCCTTTCTTAGTGTCTCCAATGTCAGACGTAAATGTTCCATGTGTTCTTCTTGAGTTTTGGAATACACCAGAATGTCGTCGATAAACACCACTACGAACTTGTCTAAGAATGGTTTAAATACCCTGTTCATCAAATCCATGAACGCGGCAGGGACATTTGTTAAACCAAAAGACATCAACAGAAACTCGTAATGTCTGTACCGAGTTCTGAATGCCATTCTAGGTATATCCTCCTTTCTTACCTTCAATTGGTGATACCCACTTCTCAAATCTATTTTGAGAAGTACTTAAGCCCTTCAACCGATCAAACAAGTCATCTATTCTAGGCAACGGATACCTATTCTTAATAGTGACCTTGTTTAACTCCCTATAATCAATGCAAAGACGCATTGATCCGTCCTTCTTCTTCACGAATAATACTGGCGCTCTCCACGGTGATACGCTTGGTTGAATATACTTCTTGTCCAAAGCAGCTTCTTGCGGTTGCACCATCGCCTTTCATTTCTACCACGGCCCATTCTCAGACGGGGCCTTCGATATAGGTGCGCTTCAAGCGCTAAGTCGATTACTTAACTCAATCTCTCTCGCAAAGTGAAGTCCTGGCAAATCATCCGGAAATACATCTACGAATTCTCTAACCACTGGTATCTCCTCTAATTTTACACCCTTCTTTTGAGTATCGACTATGTAAGCCAAATAACCCACACAGCCTTTACTTAACAACTTCTTGGCCTACATAATCGTCAGACATTTCATTTGTCTAGGCGATTTGCTACCATGGAAAACTACCTTTGACGGAGTCATAAGGTTTACACACTTTTTGTGACAATCAATTACTGCTCCATATTTGAACAGCCAATCCATTCCCAAAATTACATCAAATTCCCCGAGTCTAATCAAAATTAAATCTACCATCATTATATTCCCTTTTATGTTTGCTCTACAGTTCTTGTATACGAACCTAACAGGAATCACCTCCCTATTCGCAATTTCTATCTTCAAAGGGAAATTCAGTTCTTCTCTAGACAATTCTAACCTCTTAGCAAATTCATCATATATAAACGAGCAAGTAGCACCCGAATCAAATAATACATAAGCATTAATATCGTTGATTGGGATAATACCTGACACCACATCTTTTGATTGCACAAAGATCTTGCACGTCCATGTTGAAAGTTCGGTCAGTGGGTTTGTTTGACGTCAGAGGTCCAAAGAATGGCCCAAGTACCTCCACTGCTGCCTCCCTTACTTATTACTATTTCTCGGACCTTCTTCTGAGGGCATTCACGAGCCAAATGATCCTTAGATCCACATGTGAAATGACATTCTTCTTGGGTTGGAGTGCAATTTGAGGCGATGTGACCCTCCCGCCACAAATTGAAACATGCATGTTTCCCCATCAAGCACACACCCCCTTATGAAACCTCCCGCATGTAGCACATGCTTCAAACTTCCTAAATCGCTTGGTTACCTGCCGGTTTCTTTCTAGTACCCCCATTTTCGTTCCATTTCCTCTTCAAGTTGTTGTTGTTGTTGTTGCCATTTCCATTGCCTCCGCTACTACTCTTCACTTCCACCTCATTCTTCTTCTTCTTCTGCTCTTGATTGAATTTTGTCACTGCCTCGCCTCCACCTTCAAATGAGTAGTGACCTTCTCTCATCATCGCTTGCAAACGTCTTTCAATCGAACAGGAAACCCTACTATACTGACCTGTGGCTTCAATCCTGCTTTGAATCTCTTTTCCTTACGCTCGTCTGTGCTAACTTGATATGGCACAAACCTCGCCAATTCGTTGAACTTCACTGCATACTCAGACACCGTCATCGCTCCCTGCTTCAATTCCAAAAATTGAACCTCAAACTGACTCTTTGAACTCTCTGGAAAGTAGGTCTCGAAGAATAACTCCTTAAACTTATCCCAGGTTATCACCCCTGGTCCTTCCTGGGTTTTATTGGCTTGCCACCAATAACAAGCTTCTGCTTTCAACATAAATGTTGCAAAAGTAGTCTTCTGTTCATCTACTACCCTAGCGACTTCAAATACTTTCTCTATTTCCATAATCAAGGTCTGTGCCTCGACCGGATTCGTTGACCAACGGAATTCAGGTGGTCCAACCGCCTTAAACTCTTTAAACGTTGTGCCTTGGTTTTGAGGTTTATTCTGCAATGCTCCTGTTAGTAATGTCACTAGTTTTTGGACAAAATTATCCTCAACGTCGTTATTGTTAGTTCTCGCATTGGTTCTCTGACGGGGTGGTTCACGTCTGGGAGGCATTTTCTGCTAGAAAAAAAAACATCTATTAGACTATTACCCAACTTCTTTAAGTATTTTCTAATTAACTTGCCTCCATAAAAGAAATAACCACATAACACTTTTGAATAAAATAATAACTTTTATGTATTCATCATCTCTTCGAAAACATAAAAACAATAGCATCTCTGCTATTTATAGGACAACATCATCATTCTCATATCCCATGGTTACTTAACACCAGGGATTTACACATTATTTAACACTTATTACGTGCAAAATAGACACATTTCCTACGATGATCTATTAAGATACTCCATAGCCTTTTGACGCTCTTCTTCCATAACACGGAACATGGTTCGACGATCTAACACGTGTGATGGCAGAGTCTCAAACTGAATTGGATAACCCATGACCCGATCTTGAGCTCGATTGATCACGGTATTGAATACTTTATCCATCTTTTCCATCTTCATCCTCTTTGCTTGTGCATCCCTTACTGCTCTTCCATTTCATTGATAAGCTTCCTCGCATGCGTCTTCAGCTCTCGTCCTTTTGGTAGCTTCTTCATTCAGCTTGTTCTTCAGTTCCACGACCATCTCGATTAGCTGTTCCTTCTCTCCTTCAGTCTGCATCAGCTTCTCTTCAACATTAGTTAGACGTTCATCTCGATCCTGGATGTCGTCGTCCTTCTATGTCATTGCAGTCTGTTGTTCAGCTACTATCTCCTGCAACTCCTCTACTGTGTCCTAAAGTTCCACGTTATGGTCATAGACTTCATCATACATACGAGCAGCCATCGAGGTTAGTGGAGTCTCCTCCTCCTCATCCTCGTTATCGTCATCCTCTTGTGGCAACTCCACGGGATCCTCCTCATCCGTCTCCACATCATCATCCTCATCTTCAACCACTGAGACCAACGGGGCTGACTCCCGTGGCACTAGTTGTTCCCAAACAACCTGAATCTCGTGTGGCTCCTCCTCTATAGGCATTTGAGGTCCCTCCACCCTAGCCTGACTGGATTCTCCGACATTAGTCATCCTGACAACAAAATTTTAAAGTTTTAGTTATTAATCATTCTACTCGACACTCGTGAGCACATAAGTTATAAACATATAAGCACATAAGTGTTTTATTACTTCTTCCTTAAAACTCGATAAGAGTCATCTCCACTATCTTTTCAAAGGTTACTTCCTAAGGCTTTTCCCCCCACCTAAGGTTAATAACCTAAAGCTTTGATACCAACCTGTGACACCCCCAAATCCCGGTACTTCATTACCTCAAGATTTGGTGTTCACCTAATCAAAATATTCATTTATAACTACCCAATCATAAATAAAATTGAATAAATAAACTTGCCCATACAAGTATTTCATGAAATAATATCTCCCAGGTTATCTAACCTTTACAAACAATCATTCATGCGGAAAATTTAAATAAACTTTATTACATTCTTTAAACCAATGTCTGATAATAAAACTATCAAAACTATTACAAGTCTTCAGTACTTGTTCATCTTTCTCTTTCCTTTACTGGTGCTAGGTACGTCACACTTTCCATCTTTAGCTGTAAGGATTTTACAGGCAAGAGTGAGCAAACAAGGCTCACTTGAAATATCAATGAATAAAACTTTTACATTCTTTGCCCATTCAAGGGCTCAATAGAACTGAACAATAAGTTCTATTAAATTCTTAAACATTCCTTGCCCATTCAGGGGCTCAATAGAACTAAATAATAAGTCCTATTAACATCTTAACATTCCTTGCCCATTAAGGGGCTCAATAGAATTGAACAATGAGTTCTATTAATATTTTAAACATTCACTGAGGGTCTAATGACCACGAACCTTGTCCACAGTTATAAGTAATCTTTCAACTTAAACTTTTACGGTCATACGACCATAATGACTTTAAGGTACTTAGGGGGATCAACCCTTCGTACATGTATTGTATACAAACATTTCAGCACAAAGTAAAAAACTAAGCGTAACCCTTATAAATATGGTTGTTCATCTCAGTATTTTGAGTACAAGTCCGCCCCAAAGATAGTTTGGTTTGGATACACTTCAAGGTAATTTGGAGTTCAATGGACATCAACTAAGGATTAGTTGAATAAAAGATAATAACACTATGTTATTGAATGATCATACTGAATAAACATTTCGTTCTAAGTTCATGCTTTAGGAATAATCTATTAGCATAACAATTGAATAATCTATCATACCTTGCTTTGAACAACATTAAGCTAAGGTTACAACTTAGAATTTAATATCAAGCATGCAAAACAACAATAATTGGAACGATAAACTGAGTTAACAAAATAAAGGTACTTGCATGCTAATATAACAAGTTTAGAATTAAGAAAAACTTGTATAATCATAATAACTATCTCAACGAAAGTGTGGAGATGGGAAGCTTGTATCATCATGAATAACTGGATACCATTAAATTGCTTAAATGGAAATACTTTACTCAATAAAGTATAGCATATGAAATTTTCATAACGAAGCTTTAGGATTAGAAAATTTGCTTAATGTAAAAATATAGGGATTTAGAATCTTGCCTTGTGCATAAATTAAACCGTTATAATCCAAACCACAATTATCCTATATACATATGTTAACATGACATAATCAGTCAGTAACACATACTATATCTCTACATTACGTATGCTTTGTGTGACGCCCCCAAAATAGGTATACATCACCTATTCTGAGTTGTCAATACATGGTACAGAAACAACTACAACTTTATTATTACAACAGTAAAACTGTGAGTTTAAATACAAATATTATCTTCTAGACAATATCTATACTCAAATAAATCCTCATCACATTTATTGATACATTATTTTACAAAAATGGTGAGGACTACTAAACAATCCTTTCTAAAACCTTCATTCCATACCCCACTGTACTCGCTATATTCTCGCCTCCACGAGAAAAATGGAACAAAAGGAAAAGGGTGAGCTCAACTAGCTCAAGAAGAATATTATGACTAAGATAATATACAACAAATTATCGTTAGTCTTCAACAGGAAAAATCTAATAGAATACAATAGACAACAAATTTTAAATCAATATTATGGCGAAATAATAATTCATTAGAAGAGTTAAGTAGAGAATGCAAACTACTATCTTCTATGTATGAATTTAAAAGTTCATCGTCTATCTTTTATCCTGTAACATCAATCAATATACATCCGGAATCAAATATTCATCTTTGCACTACAGCCAAAGATATTCATCACCGGTCATGTTCATTTAAACACTGTTCATCTTTGCACTACGGGCAAAGATATTCTTCAGAAATCATTCATCTTTGCACTACTCTGGGCCAAAAGATATTCTTAAGAAATCATTCATCTTTGCACCATGAAGCCAAAGATATTCTATAATATCATCATTTAAGACCGAGGATGATGAAAATATTTTTTTTAAAGAAACGAATCCAAAGGAAACAAAATGACAAGGATTAAGGATTAAGGATTAGTACTTGGTTTTATCCACGTCCAAAAATACCTCAAAAATAATCATAGTGGTGTAAAATTCAAGAATGATCAAAACATGGATACAATCGAGTTAGTATCCGTAATAGATGTTTTAGACGAAAAGAAGAAATTTTATTTTTAGATTGAATAATACCAGTATCGTGAATAGTGCCATATATCGTGAATAGTGTCGATATCGTGAATAGTAACTCAGACACCAAAAGATAGAAATTCCACAAAAACATCTTCACGCTTCATGAATAGTACTCGTGAATAGTAACTCGTGAATAAGAACTCATGAATAGTAACTCGTGAATAGTAACTCATGAATAGTAACCCATGAATAGTAACCCCAGACATGAAAAATTTCCAAATTTGATAAAAACTTGGATCAACATTTCAATATAATGATATTGAAGAAATAATATCATTCTGAAAAAAATAATATCCCTTACCTCGAAAGATCAAGATTTCTAGCTAGAATCTAGGGTATAGTCTTTGAAGGGAACATGCACCGCTAGCAATACTCAAAGTATACTCAAAATACTCACAAGAATACGCTCGATAATATAGAGAGAAAAACTTGATTTAAATTGTGTGATTTTCAATTCTAACCTAAGCACCTATTTATAGGAAAATCTTTAGAACACCAAAGCGTAAAATTTAATAAAATAATAATATTTCTTAAAATATTCAAACCCACCTTAGAAATCTGATTTCAGATCATTTATAACACATGTGAGCCACTCAATTACAACAAAAAACGTTTTTCTTACAAAAAATATTTTAAACTCCCAAAAATCAATTATTTCGGAGCTTCGGAACTTCAATAATTCATAATAAATAGCCCTTTCATCAGAAAATTCAAATCTCGCGAGTTTTTATAGGAATTTCAATTCTCTACAACTTTGCAGAAGAAAGTTTTTCCAAATTCCAAATAGAAATTGACCGAAATCCACAAACGGGCGATTTTACAGGCTATAATCAAATTTCAGTCAATAAATGGGGTCCACCAACATGTTTAACATGTTTTAAACATTTATTGCAACAAAAATACTCTTCCTCCTCGTATACTCATATATCCCACATTCGTTGTAAAAAATATCACCGCTAATATATTATTAAAATAATATATTTAAATGAATTATTTTATCGTAAAAGATAAAATATTAATTTTCAACAATTGTCATTTTAAAATTTTCTCCATCTATATCCACATAAAATCAATATTTTCCTCATCATATAAATCAATAATTAATTATTCACAAATAATATTACTGAGAATCACAATATTGACAACCGTGCGGTTCCCGAAGAGGGGCTTTCCAATAAGAATTTCTTCTTCTTGTGGCGCAATTAGGTGACCAAACCTCTCCTTAGATGTAACTTTCTAGACATTGCCAATAATGTTATCTAATAATATTATTCGAGATAATATGAATTATTGCTTCGATAATGAAAAATACTTGTGCGATGACAATTATTGAAACAACGTGAATATAAAATATCAACGCAAAGAATTATTAACTCAATAAAATAATCTTTGAATAAAGAATTATCGTAACCATTATTGAGTAGTGCCTTCTTACGTAAGAATCAATAATTGGTGCAATACCGTGTAATCTTCTTGTTCAACAACGCGTATTAGTGTGTTTTAACCACCGGTATTCCAACAATATAATCTTGAATAACTACGCTCTAGTTATTTAAAACAACTTATATTTGTCGTTTTCTTCATCCAATCGCTTTCCATTATGGGGCCCACACATGGTCTAGCACCGTCGCATTTAATATTCCCCGACAAGCAGATCTAATATTCCACGACAAACCGAATATTCCCAAATAATAATGAATATTTTATAACCACTTGCTTATTTTGAAATATTTGCGTATTTAACCCTTAACTATCCACATTAATCAAATCAACCCTTACTATTTCAAAATAATAAATAAAGGAAATTCCTTTTTATTTAAAAATTCCGGGGTCTTACACTTTGATTATAAATTGCATTATCAAATTCTATCCATTAAAACTAATAACAATATTTGTTAATTAGTAATTCTATGTTCACTCATAGTATTAATATACTATAATACTAGAAATACATAATCAATATTTATCATATATCATTCCTTTAAAATATCAGACTTTTATGCAAGACAAAAAGTCGTTTTAACTTTACATTAAGTGGCGCATACACAAGCTAACGGTTTTGAATCGTAAATGATCATGGCCGGCGATATGACCTTCGGCGCGAGAGACATATATAGGGACTCGAGATCACAGCACAATGTCCTTTCGGTAAAGACTTGATTTCTGCTGGCTGAAAGTCCTATTGAAGCGACATTTGGCGCTAAGGCTCGAGATTTGACGCTGAAGCGTGAATTACGACGTTTGAAGTATAAAACTCACAAAACCAAAAGCGAAGAATGTAGCCAAAAGCTACTGTCTTAAATCTTAACAATGATTCACCCAAAACAACATGTATAACTAATACAAATTACACATAATTGCTAACAATCATCCATATACCAATTACCAACCACTAATTAACAATATCATAGAATAATTCTTTGAAAACACTGTGTTTTAAAAATTAAACTCCATTGATGAAATATCAATTTACAAAGAACGTAATTTACAATCGTTATCAACCAATTTTAATTCCTTTGACATACAAGTATACCAATATATATCCCAATTAACATGTATAGTCTAATTTCTCAGTTAACATACAAATATATATATATATATATAACCTTTGATAAATTCTACACTCAAGTTCGTACTCACAGGTTTCCACTGTAAAAGAAAACAATTTCTTAAATACGTACTTTAGCATACCATCATATTTATATACTAAGCATACAATTATATACAAATATATATATATATGCTAGTATAACAATTACCAACACATAGTTTACAAGAATTTTGTAAAAACTTATACACAGTGAAGTTGAAGAACACAGACTATCAAATTCACAATAAGTATATGGCGTAAAACATATATGATTACATACACATAAATTAAGGTTATAAGCACCTACCTTTTTGTTGTTAAGAAACACATATTTACAAAATCTGTTTTGAACAATCACGCACTTGGCTTCTTCTCAAACTCTCTGAATTTTTTTCTTTTTCTTTTCTTACTTCTCTCAACAATAGACTAGGTACTAACACTGAGCGTAAAAAATCCCGATAATCATATAATAAAATAAGCATTATGGCAATAATAAGCCTATTTATTCTTATCGAGCTTACTAACATATAACGTATAATCTTATAAATACAAATATATTTTATTTATATATTTGTTTTATTCTATTGATAATATAATTTAAAATTATCAAGAATTTCAAAAGCCATAAGGCCTTGTTTGGCAAAAGCATTTATAAAATAAAGGATTACTATACTTACACTTGTTTGGCAAAACTAAATTAAAATTACTTTAATTTATTTTAATAACTCTTTATCACATAGTAATTTGCCGCTTTATTTAATAACAATTTATTAAATAAATCACTTAATCACATAACTCAATCGATCATAACACATTAATTATTTAACAAATAAATAATTAACTAATCACATTAATCATTTAACAAATAAATAACTAACTAAATAAACTCAATCAAATTGAACAATTACTTATTCAAAAACACATCCAATAAATATTTATATAAATCAATAAATATTTATAACTTACACTTAAAAATCTGGAATGTTACACTAATGAATAATCAAGAATCAATTCTACGCAATTACAAAGTGGAATATTTTCCAGATTTATGTTGAGTGATCTCACAAGATCTTGAACTTCTCTTCTCGGGTATATATTAAAGTTTTACTTTGACATATACGCAGGTGTATCAGATAACCATAAAGATTAAATCATACCCCTCTGCAAGTACTTAGAGCCGGCCAACTCCTTGTACCCTATATTATGCATAATACTTAACAGTACGCAATGGTCGAATATACGACCTAAAATGTTCCCTTTTTATATAAAAGGTTGTTCTTCTCAGAATTTGATTTAACTACAAAATTCAATGATTTCAATTTCTATTTACTTATCGATCTAGCCGAAATAATTGGCATCGATCTATCAATAACAATTGAATTCTCTTCTCGAATTTATCAAGTTCTAACAAATGGTCATCTAGGCAGAATAATTCTCTAAGACGTTTCTCAACATAATTGGACAATAAGCAGGAATTATCTATACTGTCAATTCTATCTTCTACGAATATGAATATCAAACAACAGTTATTCTACAATTGTATATTCTCCGAATTAGTAATTCAATTTGATTTAATAAACATGCACTAATTGCGAATAATCAACAATAAATCCCTGAACATGGTATAATTAGCAATAATTAACTACTATAATAATTGAATGAATATAACTCAAGGTTGAGTTAGGGAACTTTCCTTCCAAGTTAATTACAGCTACAGAATAAACTTATCTGTGTTCGTAAGACCTATAACAAATAATACCGGTCTCATAATTATCACAATAATTTATAACACATAACACTGTATTCTACAGTCAAACTTCTCCTAGGCACATTACCACATAGCCACATTAGTGTTTATAACCTATATAAACACTTAACGAGTCTAACTAGTTCGGTCTGGTTGGACTTCGGTCTCATCTCGGTGTTTTGGTCACCCTATCCAATAATTAACACATTGATTGTCAATTAAACTTGGTCTCTAAGCTTCAATATTAATTTAGATAAGTCATATATCATTTATAATATTTTTCGGAAGCTTTTAATAATTCATAAACAATTATTATAATTTATAATAATTTTTCAAACACTTAAATCATTTTTAAATGATTTAATTATCAAATAATCTTATCATCATTAATATTTAATAATATAAAAATATTAATGTTATATTTGTCAAAATATTAAAGTTATTATTAATAACTTCAAATATTTTAAATAATCAATATTCTACTTAAATAATTTTTAAAATAATTAAAATCATTTTTAAATCATCACCATTAATATCTAAATATTAATGAAATTATTATCAAGTATTAAAAGTCATTAATTATAACTTCAAATATTTTTAAATTATTTTCTCATTTTAAATCAATAAAGTCATTTTAATTCATTTATTTAATATAATAATTAAATAAATCTATTATCATTAATATTAATTTATTAATGAAAATTCTTCAAAAATATTGAAATATATATTTTATAATTCAAAATATTTTCTAACACTTTATTCTTATTTAAAATGATTTTTAAATCAATAAAATCATTTTAACTTATTTATTTAATTTAATAATTAAATAAATCTAATATCATTGATATTAATTTATTAATGAAAACTCCAAAAAATATTAAAAGTCACATTTTATAACTCATAATATATTTTAAATACAAGATTCTTATTTAAAATGATTTTTCATATAATTAAAATCATTTTCTCAAATTTATTTAATACACTAATTAAATAAATTAAATATCATTTGTAAGACCCCAACTTATTATTAATGAAATTTAATTTTCTCTATTTATTATTTTGAAATAGTAAGGGTTGATTTGATTAATGTGGATAGTTATGGGTAAAATACTGTGAAATATTTCAAAATAAGCAAGTGGTTATAAAATATTCATTGTTGTCAGGGAATATTCGTTTGGTCGTGGAATATTCTTCTTTGTCAGGAATATTAATTGTATGGCATTGCAGTCTTTTATGGGCCCCATAACTGGAAAGTGATTGGATGAAGAAAACGACAAATATAAGTTGTTTAAAAATAATCTACGTAGTTGTTACAGATTATCTTGTTAAAATACTCTGGTGGTTAAAACACACGATGTAGCACCACGGTATTGCACCAATTATTGATTCTTACGTGAAGGCACTACTCAATAATGGTTATAGTAATTCTTATTCAATATTTTATTGATTTAATAATTCTTTGCGTTGATATTTTATATTCTTTGTTGTTTGATAATTGTCATTACACGGTATTTTTTATTATCGAAGCAATAATTCATATTATCTGAATAATATTATTAGATAACATTATTGGCAATGTCTAGAAAGTTACGTCTAAGGAGAGGTTTGGTCACCTAATTGCGGCCAAGAAGAGAGAAATTCTTATTGGAAAGCCCCTCTTTCTGAACCGCTGCACATTGTCGATATTGTGATTCTCATAATATTATTTGTGAATAATTAATTATTGATTCATATGATGAGGAAAATATTGATTTTATGTGGATATAGATGGAGAAAATTTTTAATGTGACAATTGTTGAAAATTGAAATTTTATCTTTTTTACGATAAAATAATTCATTTAAATATATTATTATATTTTAATAATATAATAATGGTGATATTTTTACAACGAATGTGGGATATATGAGTATCTGAGGAGGAAGAGTATTTTGGTTGCAATAAATGTTTAAAACATGTTAAACATGTCTGTGGACCCCATTTATTGACCGAAATTTGATTATAGCACAGTAAAATCGCTTGGTTTGTGGATTTCGGTCAATTTCATTTGGAATTGGGAAAACTTTCTTCTGCAAAGTTGTAGAGAATTGAATTTCCTATAAAAATTCGCGAGTTTCAAATTTTCTGACAAAAGGGCTATTTATTGTGAATTATTGAAGTTTCGAAGCTCCGAAATAATTGATTTTTGGAAGTATAAAATATTTAAAATGACAAAAATGTTTTTTGTCATTATTGTGGGTCTTGCATGTGTTAGAAGTGGCTGAATTTAGATCTCTAAATGTGGGCGTAGGAATAAAAATTAATAAATTAATATTTTAATAAATTTTCTGCTTTGGTGTTCTAAGCATTTTCCTATAAATAGGGTGCTTAGGTTAGAATTGAAAATCACACCAGAAACTGAAGTTTTCTCTCTCTATATTATTGAGCGTATTCTTGTGAGTATTTTGAGTATATTTTGAGTATTGCTATACGGTGCAAGTTCAAGTCATATCCTATATCCGGTGTTTCAAATGAAGATCGATCTTCGAGAGGTAAGGGATATTATTATTTTTCAGTAATGATATTATTTCTTCAATATCATTATCTTTGAAATATTGATCTGAAGTTTTATCAAATTTGGAACTTTTGGTGTCGAGATTCTTACTCACGTGATACTTGGTCTTATTCACGAATCACGACACTTATCATCGAAAATAAAAATTTTCCTTTTCGCCTAAAATATCTATTGTGGATACTAGCTTTGATTGTATCCATGTTTTGATCATTCTTGAATTTTACACCACTATGATTATTTTTGAGGTATTTTTGGACATGGATAAAACAAAGTACGAATCCTTAATCCTTAATCCTTGTCATTTTGTTTCAATTTGGATTCGTTTTTTTAAAATATTTTCATCATCCTCGATCTTAAATGATGATATTATTGAATATCTTTGGCTTTAGGTCTGAACGATGAATGATTTCGATGAATATCTTTGGCCCGTAGTGCAAAGATGAGCAGTGTTTAGATGAACATGACCAATGATGAATATCTTTGGCACAGTAGTGCAAAGATGAATATTTGATTCGGATGTATATTGATTGATGTTACGGGGATAAAAGATAGAGCGATGAACTTTTTAAATTCATACATAGAAGATAGTAGTTTGCATTCTCTACTTAACTCTTCTAATGAATTATTATTTCATTGCGAATATTGATTTAAAATTTGTTGTCTATTGTATTCTATTAGATTTTTCCCTGTTGAAGACTAACGATAATTTGTTGTATATTATCTTAGTCATAATATTCTTTACTGAGCTAGTTGAGCTCACCCTTTTCCTTTTTGTTCCATTTTTCTCAGGAGGCGAGAATATAGCGAGTACGAGTCGGGGTATGGAATGAAGGTTCTAGAGAGAGTTGTTTAGTAGTCCTCACCATTTTTATAAAATAAAGTATCAATAAATGTGATGAGGATTTATTTGAGTATAGATATTGTCTAGAAGATAATATTTGTATTTAAACTCACAGTTTTACTGTTGTAATAATAAAGTTGTAGTTGTTTCTGTACCATGTATTGACAACTCAAAATGGGTGATGTATACCTATTTTGGGGGGCGTCACGATTGGTATCGAGCTTAGGAATATGATCTCTGGCGGAGATCGGGGAATAGAACTAGGAGGAGAGGCAGGTAAATCCTTCGCTAGTGTGTCCTACCTAAGCTTATTTGTTAGTTGGTTAGTATATAGGGATATTATGTGATATATTGATTTCCTTAATTAACCCTTGTTTTATGGCGGTGTTTGAGAATGTCGAATCGAGAATATTAACAATGGAGTAAATGAGACCATGGAGATGCCTGTCTTTACCAACGAGGATTACGTGCAACAGTGGCAATGTTCCTCCCGCGTGAACAACACCACCGAAAGCGAGATGATGAACGAGGGATGTTTAGAAGCTTTTTGCGCTTCATGCAAAATCGACGAGGAGACTCGTGTTCAAAATACTGAGGAGGAAATGATAGCAATTCAAGGGTTGTCACAAAGCGGTTTAAAGAGTTGGGACCACCGAATTTAAGGGAAAGCCGATCCGATCATAGGCGGAAACATGGGTCAAGCAAATTACCAAGATATTCGATGTCTTGGGATGCACGAAGGAATAGAAGGTTCCATTCGCCACCTTTATGTTCCGTGGCGAAGCGGATCTCTTTGGTGGGAGTCTATGAAGCGTACCCATCCAAATACTTTCAAGATGTCTTAGGAGACGTTTCAGAAACTATTTAATGATAAATACTTTCCTGAAAGTGTTCGTCATATGAAGGAATATTCAGAAAATAAAATAATTCAAAACTGTAGCTAATTGCCTATAGCGACAATAAGCGTCGCTGTTGGTGTTCTTGAGCCTCAAGAACACTGACAGTCGGCAGTGCAAGAGTCAACGTTTGACCACACTTAATTCTCTGTGTATCTCGTTTTCGGGCTTTCTTGAGCATCAATCTTGTAGTAGAAATGTAGTACTACAAGTTCTAATCAACATTGGAATCAAAGAACCAAACATCACGAAGATCTAAACTCACAAAGTTACTGTCAGACCAAATCTGGGGTTTCTGGGTAACCTAGAAACCCAGACATGTGTCGACCCAGCACTTTCCATCTCATTTTAATATAGGTTCTATTCATTAACAAGTCGATATTATGGTTCGAACATGTAGTACATATGTCAAAGAACATATAGGAATCAACAGATCAGTTAATCAACAACACATTCGCCAGATTAGCTTGTCAGACCACAAATTCTGTTCTTTAGCAGTTTTTGAAAAACACCAAATTAAGGCACTTTGATGCTATGGATATATGTTTGATCATCATAGATCAACATAAAACATCCTCTAGCATGAATCGAAACACATAAACACAATTTTTTTCCTTAACATGTAAAATAAAAAATTGAATTAGGGTTTATACCTCTCTTGTTCAAATTTTGATCTTGATCTTCCAAACTGATATTGGATAATCTAAGGGTTGATTTTAGGACTGATATACTTAAGGAATTCAGAGCTTTTAGTGAGAGAGGGAGTTGGTGAGAGCAAAAGAGAAAAATGACAAAGTTTATGAATTTTCTCTCTCTTAATCTATATATATTGCTTGATATGTTGCTCTAGATCTGATATTTTCGGCTGGTGGCTGAATTATTAAGTCACCAAAGTCAACTTAGTTGGTAAACCACTAAAGGTTGCTAGCATTTTTACAAGTTACCATTTAAAATATACTAAAAGGGCATTTTTGTCATTAGCAAAATATTTTTAATGGCATATATGGAATTTGTCACACCCTTAGGGTTTAACCCTAAGGTTTTAACCCTTAGGTTTTACAACATCAATTCTAGAATTTTCTAATTAGGGTTTCTAAAAAGAAAAAAATTATATTTCTTAAATAAAATTAGGGTTTTAAATAGAAATTAATATTTCTAAAGTATAATTAGGGTTTCCTAATTATATTAACACATACTAATCACTTTAGGCTTGCTAATTAGGATTAGAGTTTCCTAATTAGGGGTTTTAATTAGAAAAATTAAAAATTAAATTTCTAAATTACTATTAGGGTTTCCTAATGAAATTAACATTTATTAAACACATTAAGCTCACTAATAAGGATTAGGGTTTCCTAATTAGGGTTTAGGATTTTTGAATTTAAAATTAGGGTTTCTCGACCTTCGTTTAGGGTTTTTACCGGTACGTTAGGGTTTCTAATCCTGAGATTAAGGTTTCTAATCTCTTATTAGGGTTTACTACTATTGTACCCTACCTGATCAATCATTAATCAATAATTCTATACGGTACAAACACATACATATTAATATAATTATTTTAATTATATTTTCTATCGAATTCCTATCTGTAACTAGGATTAGGGTTTCTATTTTCCGTTAAGCACAACTCTACTCTTAATTTTATTAGTCAATACACAAATTAACCTTCTCGATACACGTATCACAGATACTTGTCACAAAATGATAATCAATATTAATATTAATTAAAAAAATAATTATTCATAAAATTTGCTTATTCAAAATCTCGGGTTATCACATTCACCCCTCCTTAAAAGAATTCCGTCCTCGGAATCACCGCTTTCTTATTCTCTATAATCTTTTAAAGTTGTATCATCAATTCATTTTTATCAACACAATATTCATTTGTGTTTCAAATTCTAACTTGTGACTTAAATCTATAAAAGAAAACAATTCACAGTAATTATCTAACTCAATATTACTCGCGTAATTTAAGTATTAAGCGAAATCGTTACCTACTACCACCTCCTGAGCAGCCACTGCATCCTGCGTCGTCATGTTGAATGTACGGGCTGTTGATCTTCCTAGTTGTGTAGGTCCTCGAATTGCCAAGGTTCCGCCACTGGGTCCCTTGTTGCCACTTTCCTTCTCCGTATTTTGCTTCGGACAGTTTCGTACCATATGGTCAGTTGATCCACAGGCATAACAACCTTGTATCTTCTTCGGACTGGACAATTGGGCGATATGTGCCCCTCTTGCCCACAGTTATAACAGACTTCCTTCTTCTTCAAGCAAACTCCAGCATGGTTCTTCCCACAATTTGAATATGGCTCCCTTGTTTTCCTATTATCTTCTGTCTTATTACCCGACTGGGTATTCTCATTCCATTTCCTCTTATTTGGATTACTACCACCACTGCTTCCTCCGTCGTTTATCTTCTTCTTCATATCCTAATGAAATTGAGATGTAGCTTCGCTCCCTCCTTTAGCAATTAATGCTTTCTCCATCAAAACCGCGAACGTATTGATCTGCAATACTGCTACCTTGTTGAATATCCCCGGCTTCAGTCCGTTCTCAAATCTTCTCGCCTTTCTCGCCTCTGTGTCCACCTGATGTGGTGCAAATCTTGCCAACTCGTTGAATTTGGCAGCATATTCAAATACCGACATGTTCTCCTTCTTAAGTTCTAAGAATTTGACTTCCATTCTGGATTGCATACTCGGTGAGAAGTAGTTCTCAAAGAATAACTCCTTGAATCTTGTCCACAACACCACCGTTGTACCAGCTCTGACCTGATTAGTCTCCCACCAGTAATTGGCTTCTCCCTTCATTAAGTATGTCGCAAAAGCTTTCTTCTGCTCTTCTGCCACTCGCGCAATGACGAATGCTTTCTCATCTCCTTCACCCAAGTTTCGGCTTGAATCGGATCTGTGGTTCCTTTAAATTCAGGCGGTCCTATCGCTTTAAAGTCTTTGAAGTTAGCCAATCTATCGGCTGTCTGATTCCTCACTCTTCCTCTTGTAGCTGGAGCTCTATTCTCCATAGCTTCGGCTATCATATCCGCAAAGTTTTGCATCGGGTCAGCTTGACCTCCTTCATTATTCACCTATTGTTCTTCCCTTTGATTTCGATTTTGTCGTCTAAGCTGCATGATCTGATTTAAATAAAAATCTTATATTAATTCTCTTTCTTTACACAAATTCTGAACACAATAAGAATTCAACACATAATTCTCATATAATTGCATATTTATTCAAATAGCACATAATACATTTAGTACTCAACACATATTACTATCCCTTTTTAAATCATATCAGGATTAACAACACAACTTTACACAAAAAGTTGCAATTCTCCTTTCACACATAGTTATTACCAGTTCGTCAAACTTACTACACTTATGAGTTCATGAACTTGCCACAATTATATGAGTGTATGAACTTATCCTAGTCAAATCTTTGGCATCCATTCGCTGAGGGGTTCAAAACATTTCATATAATTATGAGTCATTAACTTACCATAAGTATGAGTTTTAAGAACACACAAATTAATCTTAATCTTATATTCATATAGAAAATAAATATTTCATTCATAAAACATATATATATTTACATATGCTTAAACATCGTTCTCGATATTACAACTTTTAACATCATAATCTTTTACCAAAAGCTACTATTACATATATCTAAGTTGTCTACCGACCACTCACTTCACCGGTCTTCTTCTTGTTGGGACACTTGTTAAATTCGTGACCCGTCCTCCCATATGAAAAACACTTCCTCATGTTCGGCTTAGGATAATGCAAAGAAATATGTCCTTCCTGCTTACAGTTAAAACACACGTTCTTCCACATCATGCATTCTCCCGCGTAAGTCTTCCCACACTTGCTATAGGCTTGCTTCTTCTTCGGATTTGACTTTTCAGAATTAGGGTTGTCGTTGTCCCTCTTTCTCTTATTCTTGTCTTTCTGCTGCTTGATTGTCCCTTCAGACGATCCACCACCTTCAGTCTTCATCCTTTCCACTTGCGCCTTGAGCTCGTTCCATTCTTCAGTTATTTCGCGTAACGCTCGCTCTGTCTTCCATAACTCCTCCAAGAAAAATACCTTACTCCGGAGTTCTTGAACTTCTGCAGATAGTTGATCTTGTTCTCCAACTTTAGTCTTATTCCCTTTCTCCATCTTAGCTGGCTCAGACTCTACCTCCTCATCACCACTCAGATACATCTCAGGATAATCGTCATGATCGCTCCCCAGATTGACCATAGGTTCATCTTCTCCCACCTTCTCAACTGATTCGCTTTACGTTGGCACCTCGGCTTTTGGCATTGGTGCAACAGTTGCTAGCATCTTCGCACTCATTTAATCTTCTCCAGACATCCTACAATCAGTTTAAATAACTTGATTAGTACTTCACCAATACAAAAATTCTCACCCTATGTGTCCACATATCTCACTATTGATGCACTTCGGTAATCCCTCACTTAGAACTCTACATGAGTTTTCTCTATCTCGCGTATGGTTATAATCCTAGGGTTTTCCCCCACCCCACTTATGGTTTATAACCTACAGATCTTCTACCAACTTGTGACACCTTGGTCAATACAGCTTTGATACCAACCTGTGACGCCCCCAAATCCTGGTTACCTGACCCTCGAGTTTAGTGTTCACGATCCACAATATAATACCATCTAACTACCCATTAAAATATAAATAAGAATACATAACTCAATAACATAAGTTGTTAATACATAAGTCCCATGTTTTCTAACCTTAATATTACAAACATACACTTTAGATATACAAAAAGGGTTCACAATACAACATAATAATAATGTTTATTAAAAACTAATATAGCATTTTGCCTTTGCCTTTGTTCTTCTTCGATCCGCTGGCCTCTTCGTTCCTAGCTGAAATGTTTTATTTAGCAAGGGTGAGCAACAAATTTGCCCCGCAAGTTAAGATATATAATAAGTGTATACGAATCAATAAGAACAAACTATCTATTTTGATAGAATGAAACCAAAGTTTGGGAAACTTTGAAATAGCTGAACAAAGCTTTAATAATTAGCAAGTCTTCTCACAATCTATGCAACACAATAATTTGATAATGAAATAGTACAACGCTTTCAAAGTTTCTGCGATATTCTAATGAATAATCAAGAATCAATTCTACGTAATTACAAAGTGGAATGTTTTCCAGATTTATGTTGACTAATCTCAGAAGATCTTGAACTTCTCTTCTCGGGTATATATTAAAGTTTTATTTTGACATATACGCAGGTGTATCAGATAACCATAAAGATTAAATCATACCCCTCTGCAAGTACTTAGAGCCGGCCAACTCCTTGTACCCGATATTATGCATAATACGACCTAAAATGTTCCCCTTTTATATAAAAGGTTGTTCTTCTCAGTCTTTGAATCAGAATTTGATTTAACTACGAAATTCAATGATTTCAATTTCTACTTACTTGTCGATCTAGCCGAAATAATTGGCATCGATCTATCAATAACAATTGAATTCTCTTCTCGAATTTATCAAGTTCTAACAAATGTTCATCTAGTGAGAAATAATTAGCTAAGACATTTCTCAACATAATTTGACAATAAACAGGAATTATCTGAACTGTCAATTCTATCTTCTACGAATATGAATATCCAACAACAATTATTCTACAATTGTATATTCTTCGAATTAGTAATTCAATTTGAATTATTAAACATGCACTAATTGCGAATAATCAACAATAAATCCCTGGACATGGTATAATTAGAAATAATTAACCACTATAATAATTGAATGAATATAACTCAAGGTTGAGTTAGGGAACTTGCCTTCCACGTTGATTACAACTACACAATAAACTTATCTGCGTTCGTAAGACCTATAACCAATAATATCAGTCTCACAATTAGCACAATAATTTATAACACATAACACTGTATTCTACAGCCAAACTTCTCCTAGGCACATTACCACATAGCCACATTAGTGTTTTATAACCTATATAAACACTTAACAAGTCTAACTAGTTCGGCCTCATCTCGGTATTCTGGTCACCCTATCCGACAATTAACACATTGATTGTCAATTAAACTTGGCCTCTAAGCTTCAATATTAATTTAGATAAGTCATATATCATTTATAATATTTTCCAGAAGCTTTTAATAATTAATAAACAATTATTATAATTTATAATAATTTTTCAAACACTTAAATCATTTTTAAATGATTTAATTATCAAATAATCTTATCATCATTAATATTTAATAATATAAAAATATTAATATTATATTTGTCAAAATATTAAAGTTATTATTAATAACTTAAAATATTTTTAAATCACCAATATTCTACTTAAATGATTTTTAAAATAATTAAAATTATTTTAAATCATCACCATTAATATCTAAATATTAATGAAATTATTATCAAAATATTAAAAGTCATTAATTATAACTTAACATATTTTTAAATTATTTTTCTCATTTTTAAATGATTTTTGAATCAATAAAATCATTTTTAATTCTTTTATTTAATATAATAATTAAATAAATCTATTATCATTAATATTAATTTATTAATGAAAATTCTCCAAAAATATTGAAATATGTATTTTATAATTAAAAATATTTTCTAACACTTTATTCTTATTTAAAATGATATTTAAATAAATAAAATCATTTTTAACTTATTTATTTAATTTAATAATTAAATAAATCTAATATCATTAATATTAATTTATTAATGAAAAACTCCAAAAATATTAAAAGTCACATTCTATAACTCAAAATATTTTTAAATACATTATTCTTATTTAAACTGATTTTATATAATTAAAATCATTTTTCTCAAATTTATTTAATACACTAATTAAATAAATTTAATATCATCAATATCCAAATAATTATAAATATTAATGAAAAATGTCCCAAATAATTAAAAGTTATTTTTAGAATTTAAAATGATTTTTAAAACTATTTTTGTTATTTTTAGAAATTTATTTCTATTTTTAAATAATTTCGAGAATATTGGAAAATAAAATAATTCAAAACCGTCATTAATTGCCTATAAGCGACACTAAGTTGTCATTGTTGGTGTTCTTGAGCCTCAAGAACACCGACAAATTCTTGATCTGATAATCAACGTTTGACCACATTTAATTCTCTCAGTAACTTTCGCTTTACGGGCTTTCTTGAGAATCAATCTTGTAGTAGAAATGTAGTACTACAAGTTCTAATCAATATTGGAATCAAAGAACCAAACATCACGAAGATCTAAGCTCACTAAGTTACTGTCAGACCAAATCTGGGGTTTCTAGGTAACCCAGAAACCCAGACAGTGTCCACCCAGCACTTTCCATCTCATTTTAATATAGGTTCTATTCATTAACAGGTCGATATTATGGTTCGAACATGTAATACATATGTCAAAGAACATATAGGAATCAACAGATCAGTTAATCAACAACACATTCGCCAGATTAAGTTCGGTTAAAGTCTGTCAGAAATTATGTTCTTTCGGTTTCTGGGTTGTCCAGAAACGGCAACCATGATCGACATGCCTAGTTTGACCAGTCTTCGATCTGATGATGGTTTAAAGTATATTAAGGCATGGATCTATACTCCAGACAACAGGCTACAAGTATATTACAAAAACATTAACAAATAACATCATAACGGCCAGATCCAGGCCTTCCAAAAACTTGTTAGACACGGTTTTTAACTTTCTGGGTTACCTAGATTTCAGCTGGTAAACTCGGTTAACGGGTTTTGACCGTTAATAACTTCAAATCCAGACATCTAATGACTCTGATTCCTTTTCCAGAATAAAGACCTCATACCAGATGTGACGGCCCGAATCCGAGGTCCCGAATCACCGCGGATCTGGTTCGATCATTCTATCACTATTACTATTTGCGGAAGATATAAACATAAATTGTTTATACATTACATATACTCACTATTCCCCAAGGTCGAGTAACCTTAACTTAATACACATTTCATAACTTACTTGACTTATAAAACATAAGATACAACACAATTAAAAATCTACTACACGTGTATAATAAAGCTGGAACCGTTTTTAACCTTTCCTTGTATCCGAAGCATTCGCCTTAATCTACAATGTTTTATCATGATATATCAAGGGTGAGTATAAGAATTTCCCAGCAAGTTTAAATTCAATAATATAACGATATATCATGATTGAAATGATTTGAATAATTGGCTGGCTATAATTCAACAATATAATTATGAACTAGCACTACACCAAAAATGGCCTCTAGCGAAGGAAATTTTGTGAAGGAATTTATTCCTTCACATGAGGAGTTGTTTAGCGAAGGAACAGTGAAGGAAAAAAGTATAGTGACAATATAGTTATTAGCGAAAGAAACATCCTTCACAATTTATATTTTTTTTCCTCGCAAAATTGGGGCGATAGAAAGATTTTTGGAGCCAATTTATGATGAAAATTTGCGAGGATAAAATTTATTTAGTGAAGGAATTATTACTCACTATATATCATTATTCACAAGTTTTTTGCGAGGGATAAAATTGGTAGCTATTTTGTTCTAAATAAAATTTTTAGAATTAGTTGTGGTGAATATAAATACATTAATATTACACTTTTTAAGTAACTTATTACTATAATATTACTTATAAAAGATTTGTTTTTTTAAATGTAATTAAATTTTTTTTGGAACATATCAGTATTCATTTTCGTATGGTCGGTGTGGAGCAGAGCGAGTTTGTCTGTGCGTGCGTGCGTGGTTCGGCTGGAGAGGAAAGTAAGAGATCAATTGGGTCTCTTACTTGCCAAAATTGGATTTTTCAACCCTTCTCAAACGTGAACAAACGGCTGCTCTCTCATCATGGTCGATTGAAATCACTGTCTTTGCTCATCTCTCTCGATCGGGACAGTCTTTCTTTCAGCTTACAATTCCTCCCGGATCGCAGTAGTATCGGTACAATTTGTGATTTGTAAATACACAGATATATTATACAATTCATTTTGGAAATTTCGATTTGATCCATCAATTTTACAATTTAAGATCGAGCTGTCTCTAATTCTAATCACCTGAATCAGGTAAAAGAGAATGTTTTTCACAAATTAAAGTTTATTGAGATCTTATGTTTTCCTATTAATCAGATTTTGATGGCTTCTGATGGCCCTTTTGGTGTTTTCATTTTAATTATTAGGTTTTATTTGATTATATAAATTCATTTTAGTTATTAGGTTTAAATTAGTTGAATCTTAAGTGTGATATATGTTCAATGCTATCAAAGACTACTTTCTTGAGGAGAATAAAAATTATCCCCTTTAATCTGAGAAAAACATGGGATTTTTTCAAATGTAGGGTCCATTGTGTGTTAATCCAGTGTTGTTCATCATATTTCTTGTTACCTCATTGAGATGTTGAACATTCTGTCTTATTGCAAATTGAGCTTGCAGAATCCAAATGTAAAGTCCATTGTGATCATTGTGTATAGAACACATTTGGGTTTGGGATGGTTGCAACTTTACAAAGATGATTTGATGTATTGAGTTGGTGTGATTTAATGTACAGATGGTACAATGGAGGTGAAGGAACTTGGTGCGAAACTTTACTTCTAAAACATGTACAAAAGGTTTTACATTCTTAGGCTATGGTATTGCTGGAGAAACATGGGCAACAATGGCATCACAAGTCTTGGTCGTTAATTATCTTCATGCTTACACATTAATGTTATCCTAACTTGAATACACTTCAGGTTGTTGCTGCTTATATGATGGTTGAAGCTTTGAACAAGAAAGGATATAATGGTTTTGCTCTCTCTATTCCATCGTTCAGCGAATTGCAGCATAGATACATGCTTGCTGCCCCAGTATTTGTAATGATGATGTCAAAGGTTGGTGACATCTTACTTAATCCTCTTGCCGTATTTTTTCAGATGTGATCATAATAACACAAGTTGATTTTTAGGTGGCGTTTTACTCTCTACTTGTGTATTTTGCTACATCTATGGGTATACAAATGGTTGCTGCTCATCAGGTCAGTTAGCAGTGTGATGTAGTTTCTTCCTTTCTTGCTTCTACTTTGATTTTGCAAGGCGCTCATGAACATTTACCTTGACAAAATGGCAATTGTTCTAGGTCATGATCCAAGTGTTCTGCATGTGTACAGTATGGGGGGAGCCTCTATCTAAAACTGCTCAATCATTTATGCCTGAGCTGATGTATGGAGCTAATAGAAATTTATCAAGGGTTAGTGGTATTCATTTTTTATTGAGGTTGGCTGCTGCTAGTTTAATATCTCACTAAAAATTATGATAAATCCAATAAGTTTCTTTAAACATGTTAGAGTATATAGGTTTTAAGGCTAAAAAAATTAGTATATGGGTTTTAAGGTTAATTAAATTATTCTTCTTAGGCAATGCTGATGGACTTGGTTGCAGGTGATTTTTTTTTCTAAGCATATTCTATAGGGGAATCACTAGTTTAAAAACATCTATCTGCATGATTTTTGTTTGTGAATATTCTTTTGAAAATTTTTGGTGCCAAATAGGCACGAATGCTGTTGAAGTCTCTGGTTATCATTGGAGCATTAACTGGAATAATACAAGGATCCATTGGAACATTTGTTCCCTAGTTGTTTCCTCGAGCATTCTCACCTGATGTCGAGGTCATAAAGGAGGTCAGTTCTGTTTGTTTCTTTTTGTTTCTTTTTCCTTCATTTACCTTTTCCTTTCTTTTCATGGGATTTTTTATCTGTTTAACCTATCAAGTTAGCAGCAATTCTATCACTTCATTTGTTGTTCTGATCAATGTTATGGTATGATAAATGAGGAGCACACCAGAGAAATTTGCAGGGCTTCTCTGTGAAAAGCTTTTAATACTTGCAGTGTGTAACTATTACTGCATCCCAGACTATCCATTTCAGTTTATCTTGTTTATAAAATTTTGGACGGAGCAACCGTACCACTTTAGTTCTAAATTTTGAATTATTACCTCTTTGTTCTTGCATTCAAAAAACCTAAACATCAACAAATACTGAGCCTACTTTTGATTAAGTTTTTGCTTTTAGAAATGATTCCCTGTATTATCTTTGTAGCAAATCGCATTTTCCTGAGTAAATAAAATAAGAATTTATTGAAATAAATTTTTATTTTTATTTAAGTATGTGTTATTATATTGCATATTTTATCATGTGTAGTATAATATGTGATATGGTGTTATGATAAGTATAATAATTAAAATTTATTATATTTATTAAATTAACAGAGGCAATTTGTGATTAAAAGAAAAGGAATCAAGTTTATTAAAAATGTCTATATTTAATGAATAACTTTTGTCTTGACAGAAAAGATTTTTTAGTATAGTGTAGTATGATATTTTATTTGTACTGTATGCTTTATTTCTGATAATTATAAAATATATGTGAGGTTAATAGTAAAGCCTTACTAAGTTAAAGCTGGCGTGTAAAAATAAGAGTTTTCCAGGTGGCTAATCATCCAGCCAGGTGTACACACTAGAGAAGGAACTGGCATTTATTTAAAAGCCTAGCTTAAATAACTCAGCCTGCCTATTACGTAATTTGTATGTCTGGTATCTTTTATAGAGCAGAGCTTCAATTTTTAAGATCAGTTTGTCTTCCTTCTCTTAAGCAACACACATATTCAAATATATTACTGTATGCAAATATTTGAAACTCTGTAATTACGAGTGGGGTTAGAGCAAGAAAGAGGAGGCATCATAATTTGTGTGGTGTGGCTGGAATTAGCATTTCAGGAATAATAGTTGAAGTTTTGATTTTTCGTGTTAGCAGTGAAGTTTAAAATTAGCCGTTAACAAGAAATCAAAGCAAGCAGAACAAAGGTATTACACCTCATTTTTATTATGTGTTTAATTTAAAGATTCTGGTAAAGTGAATTAGCTAGTGGGATTTTTCTATTTGATATAAATGTGTTATCAAAAGTATTGCATGTTATGGATAGAATAAAATTAATTAGATTATCAACTACTTGACATACATGTGGCTCTGTGTAATTGATTGTTGTGAATATAATTTAGGCACAAGGAGATAGGTGGCTGTGGAGTAATAAGGGAGTTAAATTGGGAATTTAATGAAAATAAATAGCTATGACACTTGTGTTGAAAAACAGTGCCTGTAAGGTGTTTGCTAGAATTCCTCAATGAACTGTTTTGCTTAACAATTGCTTATTCTTTAGAATTAAAGCTTGGGTTATATATATATACCATGCTTGAGGGTAAGTAAAGGGTTGTGCCTTGTTAAATGGAATGAAAACTAATTTTTCAAGCTAATCTAAAAGTTAGGAAACTATTGTGCTATTTAATACTTGAGCACTGTTATGAATAACTTAAAGATTCCAGAGTGGGTAACTAAAATCTGTAAATATAATCTTGAATGCTATCTATAGTATATTTAAAATTTGTTGTTATCCGACGCATGAATTAAAAGTTATGGAATGGCGAACTGACTGAATGGGAGTTAAGGCTGCTGCCCATGGCAGCAGCAGTGGTTGTTTTAGTTGTTGGCTGGGGGCTATCCTTGGGCTCTCAGCAACACCTTTACATTTTTATGGAATGCTTAGCTAATATTTTTCCTATAATAGTTGAATGTATCACCCATATAGGGTTTGAAGTGCAACCAAAACAAGTCAAGAATGTGGATTAATAATCTAAGAATGAGATTGCCAAGAGTATACCAAGAATTTTGAGCTAAGGGGCTGCTGCCCATTGGCAGCAGCAGTTGACTACTAGCTACTGATTTAGCAGTATTAATGAACTATGATGGGTTTTTATATAACATAAATGGTGCCCAAAAAAACTGAGTTATCATTTCTACATAAGTAAGGATATAAAATGTATATAGCCTACTAAAAGGGTTATAGTAATTGAATGGGCACATGAGAAAAATAAGTTATCTAAAGCATGAAATGAGAGCTGTTATTCTAGAGCAGCAGCTGAATGATGTAGCAAATTGCAGCAGCCATCAGCAAAAGGGGCAAGAGGCGTCGGCTGTGGCTGCAAGGCAACTGCAACTATGGTTGCCTTAAAGAACCATTTTAGTTTCAAGGTTAGAGTCAAAAATTTAACAATAAAAGGTTTAAATTCTTAATAAAATAGGATTGTAACTCAATTAGGTGGTTGTTAGCATAAAGAAATAATGTGAAGCAAGTGAGTGCACTAAAGGAAACTGCTAATGCAGTGTAAAGCCACACTAAAATTGATTAGATCCCACAAAGTTCAACAAAAGTGAGTATTAGCATAAAGAAATGCCAAGAGTCTGTTAGTTTATTTAAGTGAGCTACTAGACTCACTTAGCTAAATAGGGAAAACAAAAGGATAACAAGCAAAAGAAAATTTAGCCTCAGCGTAGTAAAATGGTAAGTGTGCAAGTCTTAATTTTGCAAATAACTAAAGCAAGTTTTCACAAGCCTTGTGACATTTTATCCTTCTAAACTGAATACTTTTAACTTATCACTAAAAAATTTTACATGTGTGATGCTAGCTCTTTTCCAGAACAAGGTCTGTTCATTGCTCTATTAATATGTCGTTGAGTAATCACATCGATGATATGAACAAAAAACTTTTTCTTATTGCTTTGAACCCAAGTTCTTCTCCAATATAATATGATTTTTTGATTGCTATGGATGATGGGCAATGGATTCATTACACTTTGTTTTTTCGATATATAGAATAACTACTTAGCTTTGTGAGCAGATAACAACTTAGTTGTCTAGTGTTTATCTATCAAGAAAAATATTGAGTTTTTTCGATATATGCGGTAACTACTTAGCTTTGTAGACGGTCACAACTTACTTGTCTAGTGTTTATCTATACAGTAAAATATCGAGTTTCAAAAACTTACTCTCGGCTCTCGTGTGTGACAAGGTATTATGATCTGGGCTCTTATTTCCTTCAGAACTCTTGGATAAACTTATGAAAGGAAATGGAAAAAGCTAGGAATATATAAAATCCATTTCCTTTATCGTTGTGGTGGTTGTTACCAATTGAGGTATTTACTGATAGCTATATTTTTATTTTATCCCTCATTAATTTCTCTTAATTTAAGTTCACCAATTTCATCTTTTAATTCCTCATCTAATTGAAATTGAATTTTGGTGTTTTTCTTGCGGCATGAAATTTACAAGTCCAACCTTGATTTCCTTGAAGATGATGATAAAGTGGACCTAACATGACACATTTTATTCCTTCTAGATCGTTGTTATTCTTTTAATTTTCTTATATTAGTTAATAAATATTGTAGGTACTATGGTCCTTGGGAGACCAAGATACAATAACAAAATTATGTAGTTATGGTGATTTGAGCATTATCTATTTATATGCAGAGTATTGATTTTTTTAGTTCTTTATGCATTAGTTTATCAATTAGTTTGAAACAAGTATGACAATATTTATATTTATTTGGAATATTAAATTTAATATTAATTATAGAGATAGAGAATAATAAAAAAATAAAATGAAATCACTAGTTTGAAAATTAATTTTTATTTATAAATTTATAATTTGTGAATGATCTTACTTGAGCAATGAACATTAATGAAGGATTATTTTCCTCACTAATTTGAAGATACATTCTCAATTTATAATTAGTGAAGGAAAATATTCTATCGTTAAATAAAATTTTTCTTCACAATATATTATTTGTGAGGGAATCAAGTTATTCACTAATTTCAAATAGTCCTTCTTAAAATATTATTTGTGAAGGAAACTAATCTTTCACTAAATAACAATATTTCATTACTAAATAAAATTTGTGAAGGAATAAGTTATTCACAATATATCCTTCACAAAAAATATTTAGTTACTACTTAGCGAAGGATACTCAATTGCGAGGAGGTCTAATGCGAGAGAGATATAGGGCCTCTAGTGAAGGATTTGTCCTTCACTAGAGGCCATTTTGTTGGGTTTGTAATATTCTAGAACGCAATCAAATTGCAAAAATAAAGCGAAAACGTGGAAAAATCAGAGTTTAAAGATTTTTACAAACCATATACCCGGGATCACCCTTTATGCACAATTATTAATTAAACGAAAAGATAAAGAATAAAATCATACCCCTGAAGATCGAGCTTCCTCATGTACAAGTTCACCTCCAAATCCTTTCGCGTTCAACTTGAATCCACCGGGTTTGGTTCCTTCCTTTGATCAACGTTAGCCACCCAAGTGTTTGGCCTCTAGAGGTGATCCACCAAGGAAAAAGAATTTTCAAGAAGAAGGGGTATTGGCTCAAACCCTAGTTTTTCCTATCTATATAGAAAAGGGGGGCGCACTCTCCAACTTTTGGAATTGCGTATATTTTGATATCTGATATAAGACTCATCTTATAAAGATATCAGGTAACCTTATTTAATAAAGTAAGGTATTATTTAATTAAACTCTTTTAATTAAATGGGCTCCCTAATCTTATTAGGGATAATTAATTAAATTCCTTTAACTAATTTTCCCTTCTAATCCTATTAGGAATAAATGAGAGTACTTATATTAAATTAATTTCTAAACTCTTTTAGAAATTAAAATAATAATAATAATTGTAATAATATTAATAAGACTCCTCTTATTAATTTATATTTAATATTTCTAAAATATTAAATAATAAATATTAAGCTAATTAATTTATTCTATCACCATAGATTAAATTAAATATACTTAACATATTATTACGATTATGCCATTAACTTCTTAAATAATTATTCTTCCTTTTATGGTGTGACCTTTAGGTTCTCCATATTAAATCGGTTGTGAATAAATCAATTAGAACAATTCTAATCTTATTTAAATAAATAAATTAAATAATTAATTTATTTAAATAATATTTATTCTACAATAGGGATAAGCCTCCCTAAATGATCAACGACTTTCCAGATAATATAGATTTCAACATTAATCATAAAAGAACCTTTGAGTAAATAGTTACCGTACAATTCAATCCTTCCACCATACAATGTCCCAATTAAATATAAGACATGGAATTACTGTCAAGTCTTATTTTATTTAATTATATGTATTTCGACTCTTAAATGCACAACACCAAATTAATGCAAATTAGAAACTCCTTTCTAATTTCATTCTGCCTTGGCCAAGGACTACTGGGTTGTCATTTATCGAATCACATAGGACATTTCTCTTCTTTTATTAGAAGTGGTAGATTCTTTATTGATCATACATTATCTTCATGTACAACTTATTATACCCAAGCATACCCTTTGATATACCCTAAGGGTCTTAAAGAATAAGTCAAAGTATAACTCATCATACACAAGATACTATGATGATCTCAAGTTCAAGGATCACTTGACTACTATCACTACTGAATTCCTATTGACGAGCAAGTAAAACTCCATTAGGTATTCCTTAGCGAGCCACGCTTCAATGAACTTATTCTCTAATAAGCACCTACATACTTGCTTTAGTGTCTCCACACAAATGATCATGAGATCAATCATCCTCATCCAATGAGCAAGCAACGTATGTACCAATCTATCCGAATTCACTAATCCCCAATTTAGTAATCCAACGATTGGGAACTATTTTAGTTTTAAGCTTTCAAAGAATTTAGATCTCATTAGAATGATCATCATCATTATTCTAAAAGCATTGCTTAAAACTATGGGTTTATCACATATTATAAAACAGCATCATGTAGATAATTTAAAAGCCTTTAATAAATTAATACTTTTTATTAATAAATGAATAAGATTGTTACAAAGTATATGCTTTATCATCAAACATGATTGGCTTGTGTGCATACTACTTTCAATCTCCCACTTGCACTAAAGCCAATCGTCATGGTATATCATATTCTTCTTCTCTAAGTGACGATTATCCTGCTGTTGGATAAGCTTTAGTTAATGGATATGTAATGTTGTTCATGAGAGTCCACTATCTCTATAGTGATTTCCCATCTTTCAATGATTCTAATAATCAAATGAAAGTGCCACACCACATGTTTAGATCCAAGATGAGACTTAGAACTATTCCTAGTTACAGAATGAACTTTTAATCCAAACAATCAACTTGCGGCTTCATTTATAGCTATATACTTTGTCTTTATCACTAAACCAAAGAACTCTTTCTTTGTTTGGAACCTTTCCAATTTCAACGCACTACTATTCAAGATAACACTTTACCTTAAAGTGGATTTTCATCATCTTAGTCCGTCTCGAAAAACTTGAGTTTGTAAAGCCCTCTAGTTTTAATTCGCACCCACCATGTATGCTCACATCCTTAGTGCGGTTAAGCACTTTAAGATATTTTTCACCGACTCATAGTGAACTTCTCCATAATATGACCGATCAACATCGTGTCTCGTACATTTCATTGCATACATGATTGTCACTCATGCGATCTCTCTTTTCGTGAGTCTGTGGGGACTATAAAGAGATACACTCCATAGCTCATCAACATGAGACATCTCTTGGGTTTGCCATGCTAAACGACTTTAGCATCAAATGAATATACGTTCCTCGGGTTAAGTTGAGCATCCTTTTAAATCTATCTATATAGATTTATATCCCCAATTAAGATACTCTTCCAAATCATTCATGGAGGAATGTTTAGACAACTTTATCTTTATTGATTGTAGCATTGGTATGTCATTCCTTATCCGTAGTATATCAACATATAGTACTAGGAATGTCACGATGCTCCCAATCGACCCTTTTGTACACACTAGAACTCTTACCTCATCGTATGTAACTCGGATCATCATCTTCTATGATCGTACCTCATCATCATCATCCATGATGAATCCATACCTCCTAGGTATCTTCTTGTACTATTCCGTTATGATTCTATTGTGATACAATAGGTCTACTATACAGTTCCTCTTATTTGACTTATAGTGTTTTGTGGTTCTTGAACTTTTCAAGATCTATTATCCTCCCACTAGCCCCTTCAATGATAAACACCTTTATCTTAGAAGGCGTGTGTTTCGTAACAAACACCTTTTGCTAAGTAGAATTATAGAACATATACCTAAACTTACTTTAGGATGTCCCACAAATCAGACTTGTCAAATTTTGTCCCAAGCTTATCCTTTGAAAAATTTTCACATAAGTTGGACAACCCCTTAACTTAACATACTTAAGATTAGGAATCCTCCTATCCATAACTTTTATGGAGTCTTGGGTAGGATTTTGAGGTTACCCTTTTGTAGATATATCGCACCATTTCTAGGACACGACCACCTGAGGGATCTTGAAATGTCGGTAAAATCATTATGGACCGCACCATGTCCAACAAGGTACGATTTTTCCATTCAAATACATCAATCAATTATTGTGTATCAGGAGGCATCCATTATGAAAAAAAAAACATTTAAGATGATCTAGAAACTTATTTCACAAGTATTTATTCCTTGATCTAATCAAAGAATCTTAATACATTGTCAATTTGTTTCACTTCCGAATTCTTTGAACCTTTCAAATAATTCATACTTGTATTTCAAAGAAAACACACACATTCAACTCTTTGAATGATCATCTCCTTTTCTTATACTAATTTGTTCAATATGCAAAATTATTTTCATGTAAGTCAGTATACAAAATTTATTAAGTAATATTCCAGTTCTATACAAAATATTATTATTATAAATAGAACAACAATTGTTCTTAATTATAATACCAAAGATTTCATTGTCCAACAATAAAATGGAAATAATATTTTTAACAAGAACCGGAATACAATAACAACTTATCGACTTAATAGATTTGCTCAGTAAGCGATCTTAAACTATAAGTTTCTATGGCTAATGTTGCAACCTTTGCTTCATTTCCCACACATAGGATTACTTATATTTGTTTAGCTTTCTACTGTTGTTCCTTTCATAAATCTATATTTATGATAACCAAAGTCGGTATCCAATACCCAAGTAGAACCTCGACTTAAAAAAAAATTTATTTCAATCATGAACAAAAATCGTATTATGAACCAAACTTCACTAAGCTTCTTTGGTTAGCCTCTGCAAGATGCTTCTCGCAGCTTTCTATCATGCGCAAAGGTCCAGCTTATTGCGGTGAAAGCAAACTCCTTTGCTATCTGTATCGCTTTTGTTCTTATTATCCTTTGTTTACGTCTTTCTATTTACCTTCTTTGAATCGTTCTTCTTTTGAAAAGATCCTTTGGCCCCTACCAAGAAGACTTGATCTTTCTTGGTTGAAAGTGACTCTCAACCTTTTTCAATATGTTAAGCAAATCAGCGAGGCTGATATCTAGCTTGTTCATATGAAAAATTCACAACAATTGTGAAAGGAGTTCGGGAGTGAGGGCAAGATCAAATCTTGGCTCAACTATCCATCCATGACAAAACCTGTTGTCCTAATTGATCAATCAAATTGATTATGTTAAGATCTTTTTTGTCTCGTATTTATAGTGCCATTGGCCATTCTAGATCGGAAGAGCTCCTTAGATATCTCGATATCTATCGGTCCTACTTTCCTCGCCATCAACTACTTGATGTGCGGGAATATAATAAGAACATCCATAGTTTCATGCCGACAACAAGCTCGTTACTCATGGATGCGCGAGCATGATGCGATTGAGCCAATCAGGCATCATCTTGCCACTTTCTAAAAGTAGCAATCTCTTCCTCGAGAGGCATTATGCGCAACCATTGCGAGGATAGGCGTATTAAGACATAAGATAGCTTTTCACCTATGAACTATTCTCAAATTCCTTAACCAATCCGCTTAATTGATTACGTTAATTTAGCATCTAATATGCTTCGCAGATGATAGTAATTTTAGACATTGTAAAAATTCAGTAAATGAATTTGTAATTAACAACATTTTAACATACATTCTTTTATTAATTACCAAAATAATTTAGGTCTTGTTTTAAATTGGTATCTCCCACTATTTTCTTCAAACTATATTACCCTCACTTATATAGTTCGGCAAAAAAATCTAATTAAAGATTTGCTAGTGAGAATAAGGATCCCATTTCAAATGTATATAGCCTTGTGGTGACACAACAAACTATATATAAATAAATAGGTAGACAACTTTTGTCAATTACATCAACTATGCAACTCCTTTTCTTTTGCCTCTTAGATTATTTTGATCAGTGGTGGCACATCGAAATCAAAATTATCCAAGTTAAGTCCGACCTAGCACTCCATATATTCAAAAAAAAAAATATCATCCTTGTGGTGACACAACAAAACAATATTGTTCAATTTTCTTTATAAGCATCAAATGTGATAAATTAACATCTTAAATACTTAATACTTGCCTTGTGGTGACACAACAAACTTCATATTAAATATTTAATACTCTATTAATTTTATCATGCTAGAAGGTGACGCTCGATATTCCAAATATCTTTGAACGCTTAGGACTTAATATAAAAATTGAGGGGTTTGTTATTAATTTGTCTCATCTTGTTTAGCGCGCATATGCACATATATATATAAAATACGCGTCATATTAATTAACATGCTGAGCATGTTTGCATAATATATAATATATATAGTATAAGCATGCACATATAGAATACTATATTCTACCCTGATTGATTATGGACTTTTATTCTAGTTTGGTTCACTAGAGCCACCAAGTGAACCAAAAGGTCAAACCCCAAGGGTGCAAGAAATAATATTTAAATATAACTATTACATTTAAACCCTGCTCCATTACAAACGGGTCTTCAAGCGCTCTTTGTTCCTTGATCTCCAATTTTAAAATTAATTCTAACTATTCCTATTACAAAACTATTTAAAATAAATAGAAACCTTCATCGTGATCGAGGGAAGTACATAGGAGGAGATAGAATTTACATTAAGAAAAAATTAGAGAAGACGAGTGCGCAGAATTCTATTTAATAAAACCCATACATTCATGCATCCAACTAAAATAAAATCCAATTGCATTTGGTCAATAGTCCATAATCAATCCCATTTATTATCATACACATCATCATCATACGCATCAATAAATAACATTCATCTCATAAAAAATAAACATTCAATATATATATTGATATCATTTAATGGGCAAATTTAGTTAGTATAAAATCTAATTTTGAATTAAAATAAACTCCTTTATTTCAATCCAAATTTAAATCAAAATAAAACTAATTTATTTTAATTTATCCAATTTTGAATAAAATAAACTATTTTATTTTTAATCAAAACTTTAATCAAAATAAACTCCTTTATTTTAATTAGTTATGGAATCCAATTCCATGTAAAAAAAAAATATTAAAGGAAACACGAATTCTTTTCCTATTCACAAATAAACTCCTTTATTTTGAATAATATGAAATCTTATTTCATACTTAAATAAACTCCTTTATTGAAGGAAACATGGATTCTCTTTCCTATTCACAAATAAACTCTTTTTATTTTGAATAATATGAAATCTTATTTCATATCTAAATAAACTCTTTTATTTAAGGAAAGATGGATTTACTTCCCATTCACAAATAAACTCCTTTATTTTAGAAAAATAAAATCCAATTTCAACTCCAATTAGTTATCATGGAATCCAATTCCAACTCTAATTAGTTAGCATGAAATATAATTTTAAAATTAAAATAAACCTTTTATTTTAAAATTAAAATAAACCTTTTATTTTAAAATTAAAATAATTTTTTTTTTTTTAATTATAAAATTATTAAAATATATATATATATATATATATATATATATATATATTATAATAACCGTAATAACCATATATATATATATATATATATATATATATATATATATATAACCGAACTTTGGCTATTAAAGAATCCTGTCAAATTTTTTTTTCTTGATTTCCGTGCATATTAACAAGATAACAAGATATCCTGGATACCTTATATATAATATCCTCCTTTTCTTGACCACTAATAATCATATTAATTCCCGAAGGTATCTTCGGTAATTTCAAAAAAAAAGTGCCTCACGGAATTAAAAAATATGAGGCCGGGATTTAACGGTTTTTTTTATTATTATTAAATTTTTATACAATAAATTATGCCCAATTAAATTGTTCAAAACACATATCAATATACATATCAAATTAAAACAATTAATAATTTGCATAAAGGTTTGGCTCTGATGCCACTGTTGGGTTTGTAATATTCTAGAACGCAATCAAATTGCAAAAATAAAGCGGAAACGTGAAAAAATTAGAGTTTAAAGATTTTTACAAACCATATACCCGGATCACCCTTTATGCACAATTATTAATTAAACGAAAAGATAAAGAATAAAATCATACCCTTGAAGATCGAGCTTCCTCAGGTACAAGTTCACCTCTAAATCCTTTCGCGTTCAACTTGAATCCACCGGGTTTGGTTCCTTCCTTTGATCAACATTAGCCACCCAAGTGTTTGGCCTCTAGAGGTGATCCACCAAGGAAAAGAATTTTCAAGAAGAAGGGTATTGCTCAAACCCTAGTTTTTCCTATCTCAGATAGAAAAGGGGCGATTTCTCAACTTTTGAATTACAGATATTTTGATATCCGATATAAGACTCATCTTATAAAGATATCGGTAACCTTATTTAATTAAGTAAGGTATTATTTAATTAAACTCTTTTAATTAAATGGGCTCCCTAATCTTATTAGGGATAATTAATTAAATTCCTTTAACTAATTTTTCCTCCTAATCCTATTATGAATAAATGAGAGTACTTATATTAAATTAATTTCTAAACTCTTTTAGAAATTAAAATAATAATAATAATTGTAATAATATTAATAAGACTCCTCTTATTAATTTATATTTAATATTTCTAAAATATTAAATAATAAATATTAAGCTATTTAATTTATTCTATCACCATAGATTAAATTAAATATACTTAACATATTATTACGATTATGCCATTAACTTCTTAAATAATTATTCTTCCTTTTATGGTGTGACCCTTTAGGTTCTCCATATTAAACCGGTTGTGAATAAATCAATTAGAACAATTCTAATCTTATTTAAATAAATAAATTAAACAATTAATTTATTTAAATAATATTTATTCTACAATAGGGATAAGCCTCCCTAATGATCAACGACTTTCCGGATAATATAGATTTCAACATTAATCATAAAAGAACCTTTGAGTAAATAGTTACCGCATAATTCAATCCTTCCACCATACAATGTCCCAATTAAATATAAGACATGGAATTATCAGAAAGTCTTATTTTATTTAATTATATGTATTTCGACTCTTAAATGCATAACACCAAATTAATGCAAATTAGAAACTCCTTTCTAATTTCATTCTCGCCGCCAAGGACTCTTGGTTGTCATTTATCGAATCACATAGACATTTCTCTTCTTTTATTAGAAGTGGTAGATTCTTTATCGATCATACATTATCTCCATGTACAACTTATTATACCCAAGCATACCCTTTGATATACCCTAAGGGTCTTAAGGAATAAGTCAAAGTATAACTCATCATACACAAGATACTATGATGATCTCAAGTCCAAGGATCACTTGTCTACTATCACTACAGAATTCCTATCGACAGCAAGTAAAACTCCATTAGGTATTCCTTAGCGAGCCACGCTCAATGAACTTATTCTCTAATAAGCACCTACATACTTGCTTTAGTGTCTCCACACAAATGATCATGAGATCAATCATCCTCATCCAATGAGCAAGCAACGTATGTACCAATCTATCCGGATTCACTAATCCCCAATTCAGTAATCCAACGATTGGGAACTATTTTAGTTTTAAGCTTTCAAAGAATTTAGATCTCATTAGAATGATCATCATCATTATTCTAAAAGCATTGCTTAAAACTATGAGTTTATCACATATTATAAAACAACATCATGTAGATAATTTAAAAGCCTTTAATAAATTAATACTTTTTATTAATAAATGAATAAGATTGTTACAAAGTATATGCTTTATCATCAAACATGATTGGCTTGTGTGCATACTACTTTCACATTTTTGGTGTAGTGTAGTAGGAACAAATTTATGACTGAACAAGTATTATACATGAACAAATATATCTGAACCAACTGGTAATGAAGGTGATCAGCCTTTCATACCTGACGTATACATGCAATATGTACAGAGTACAATTATACATAACAATCAGCAATGATTAACCATAAGCATATCCGAATGAAACACTCTTAGTAGAGTTAAGTAAAAACAAACTTGCCTGAACCATTGATTACTACTACACAATTTATATCGCTTTATCTGAAGACCTAATATTAGTAATATAGATCTCCAATATTAGAATAATATCATCATAATATAGTACTATTATATATATATATATATATATATATATATATAAATAAATAGAATAACCTAAATATATAACACATAACCCTATCAGTCTATAGCACACATAAGACTCAGTATCAAGTCAAACTATTACAGTCTGAGTTGAATGCGATAAAGTTCTAACGTCCCGACGGTCTAGTCGGACTTTTATCGAGTCTAAGTTCAATTAAACTATGACTTAACACTTAACAATTATCTCTGATAATTTATTATCAGTCAAAATATTTTTCGTAAGTTCGTAATAATTTTTAAATAATTATTACTATTTATCGTAAATTTTCAATCATTAAAAACGTATTTAAATAAATTAAATACCACATAATTCCTTTATCATTAATATTTATTTATTATCAAATATTAATGAAATACATAACATAATATTATAATATATTTATAATATATCAAAGTATTTTAATACCTTAAAATCATATGTATATGATTTGTAAACACTTAAATTCATTATCCTAATAATTACTATTAATATTAAAATATTAATATTTTCATGACAAAATATCAAAAGTTATATTTTATAACTCAAAATATTTTTCTAACCCTTAAATCATTTTATATGATTTATAAAACATTAATTCTATTTTTTCTTAATTTATTTAATATAGTTATTAAATAAACTAATTATCATTAATATTTATTAATAAATGATTTTCATCCTAAAATATTAAAAGTCACCGAAAATAACTTAAAATATTTTATTATACCATAATATTATTTTTCATGATTTTTCATGTTTTAAAATCATTTTAAAATCACTTATCTAATATTATAACGAAATAAATTAAATACCATTTATATTCCAAAAATATTAAATATTTATGAAATATACTCAAATTAAATAAAAACTATTTTTAGGATTTTAAAATAATTTTTCAGAATTTATTATGTATTTTTAATAATTAAAAACCATTTTTATCAATTTCTAAATAATTTTCGGAAAATCAGAAATTAAAATAAAATAGAAATTGTCGCTAAAGGGCTCTATAGCGACAGACCCGTCGCTATAGGTGTTCTTGGGGTATTCTTGAGCTGCCCAGAAACTCATCGCTAGTTGACAGGGTGCCTACTTTGACCGATTCTTATTTCTAATACATACATGTTCTTGGCTATCTAATGATTTTATATTGTAGTACTTATGTACTATTACATGTTCCAACAAAAATATAGGTCATAAAACATCACACGTAGCAGATCTGAGTCTTTAAAAACTCTGACAACGCTGTTCTTCATTTCTGGGTTTTCCATAAATGAAGAACAGTTCAAGGGTGCTACTTTAGATCCTTGTATCTTTCCGTATACATATTGTTTGTGTGACATAAAGGTTCATTCATGTAGAGTACATATCAAAGTACAATTCTATAACCTTAACGCAACTTAAAAGCATCAAAAACGCAAGATCTAGACTGGTCAAACTAAGGGTCACGAACTGTTCTTGAAGATTCTGGATTTTCCAGAATCTTCATCCAGCCAGTTGGTCAACGTTGTTTTGACCCGTATTATTTTTCATTCTACTAAGGTTCTGAGTAATATAAGGGCATATACGTGTAGTTCATATGTCCAGATACAACATCAAACTAACAACATGGCCAGAAAATGAAAATACTGCAAGATCAGAGGCCAAACAAAACTTGTCAGAAATTCTGGGTAACCCAGAAACAGATTTGGTACTCGGTCAACGTACTTTGACCGCCTATAACTTTTGATCTACACATGATCTGGACTTGATTCAAGTTCCAGATCAAAGACCATACAACATACTACAAGTATAAAAGCTTAAAACACAAAAACAGTTAACAGAGAAGAATCTAGAAGCTCCGACTTTCGTTTGTCAGGCGACTTTTCAATTTTTTCCCATATTTGATAAATCTTATATTTCGAGTATCTAAATGATATTGATCTTTGTTTTTACAACCCAGATCATCAAATGACACTCTAATATACAACTTTAAACAACAACTAACATCAAACAACATAAGATCTAAGGATTTCAAAATTTTAGGGTTCTTACCACTTTGAGCCTTGATTTTGGATTCTGACCCTTTTGATCTGTTCTTGGAAAGCCAAGGGTTGATCATAGCTTAATATTTAACTCTCTCTCACTCTAGATTTCGAAGTGGGAAGAGAGAGAATGGTCTTGGCAATAACGAAAAATAAAGTAATTAAGTATTTTCTTACATTAAATCTCTTATAATTAGATCCATTGAATCTAGTTGCTAGGTGGCATTGTATTGGCTGAGATTGCTAAGATTTTAGACACATGGGCTAATCTTTAGGCTTGATGACTCACAAGATTTGCCATATCTTTGCTTAGGTTTTAATAAAAGGGCATTTTGGTCTTTTTCCTTCTAATTTAATGGCATATTAGTAATTGGCCAAACCCTTAGGGTTTAGGTTTAGGATTAGGGTTTAGGGTTTTAAAAAACCTTAGGGTTTAGGGTTTGAAACCCTTAGGGTTTGCAATTTAATTTTCTAAATTTTCCAATTTAGGTTTTAAAAATAGAAAATTAACATTTCTAAATTATAATAGGATTTTCTAATTATATAAAAATTTCTTTATCATAATTTAAATATTGCTAATTAGGATTAGTATTTCCTAATTAAAATTGCTAATTTAGCAATTAGGGTCAAAATGGTCATTGTAGGTTTATAACCCGAAATTATGGTTTTAATTATAACAACAATATTTCTAATTTATAAATTAGATTTAATTAATTAGGATTTTCTAATTACTCATAACTTTATAATTAGGATTAATATTTCCTAATCAACATAAAAATTATTTAATTAACACTAAGGTTTTCCCTAATTATAAATTAGGGTTCCTAAACCAGAAATTAGGGTTTCAAAATTTTAAATTAGGGTTTTATAACCAATTTGTTAAATTAACCCTAATTAACCTTATAATTATCTACACTTATGCCATTAGGTTCCCAATTTAGGGTTTCATACACCGAATTCGGGTTTTGAATTCCCGGAACTGAAATTAGGGTTTCAGAACCGATTTTAGGGTTTCTTCTAATTCGCTAGGGTTTTCTAACCGAACGTTGACATTCTTAATATATAGTTAGGGGTTTGTTACGTATATCGCTTATCCGTCAACCTCGACCCCATAACCACATCATGCACACATATACACAGAACATAAACGCTTATTCCCATAATCCTGAATAATTTACCTAAATCCTTCACAAAATTTTGAAATCCTCAAAATTCATTCTTAAAAATATCAAACGCATACACTTATTTTCTGTCTAGGTTCTAATTTTGAACCTTAAATCAATTAATAAAATTTTTAAAAATATTCAAAATTCTCGGGTTGTCACATTCACCCCTTCTTCTAAAAATTTCGTCCCCGAAATTTACCTTACACCTTACACCTTACACCATACACCATACACACACATCATCACATGCTACCCAAAACACCACTCACAAGAGTAAAAATTTTCAAATTTTGCTGAGGAGTCATATAGACTATTTGTCTGTCATTTTCACAAATGTTATATGGAAATTCATCCACAAAGCGTCATTACTTATAGACACAAAGGGTGATTATCCCGATATGCCCTGTACTGATCAAGTACTACTGGTCGGAACAATTTGTTCATCTTAGCTGCCTTGGGCGCATAAACTTTTACCTCAGTCTTATTGGATTCCGCACCAAAAGAATTTGGTTCGGAAAATTTCTTTCAATGAACACTTTAGAGTTTTCATAACATTAGTCTAGCTGAATTGAATAGCATAGACTCATATCAATAATCCAATTTTATAGAATTATTTAGGTGTAGCCAAACGCCGTTGGCAAAATTAAAATTTTATAAATATTTTCGAGAATGACGTCATGATGCCGCATCTTTGTATTAACAAAATTCGCTTTGAGGATGTTGGTCATTGTATGACTTTGTCATAACACATCATACAATAGTGGAAAAACGATTTTAGATCAAATTCACACTAAGTATACCTGTATTTACAACTCCATCAACTTTTTATCATCTCTGCAGTAGGTTACATGATACATGAGTAATAAATAAAATATATTTGATATTTCAAATCATTTGCGTCTAGCTGAAATAAGTAGCATAGATCATGATTTTAAACCGCTTCAAAAAATGATTTCGGGTCTACATAATTTTTTTTAAAGGCACATAGTGCGTATTTAGCTTGATGTCAAAATTTCGAAGTCTTGCACAGCTACGAGTTTTGGAAAACTTATGTCTCCACTAATAATCATTTGCTTAAATAGTCTATCTATTCCTATTATCCTTAACACTCCATTCATACAAAACTATACCCAGTTCGTCAAACCACACTTTTGAGTCCATAAAGTACCACAATCATATGAGTTTAAGAACTTGTCCTAGCCAGACCTTTGGCGTCCATTCGCTGAGGGGTTAATAAACATTTCATATAACTATGAGTCAAGAATGTCACATAAGTATGAGTTTTAAGAACACGTACTTAACCTTATATCCTCTACCTATGACCTATCTATCTGTTATACACATGAGAAAGGAATCACCCTCTTAACATTCATATATCAAATAGCGCGACACAAACATTTCAATGATTATCATTGTCAGAACTAAGTAGTTATTACACTAAGTATAATTTCCTGCCCATACAAGGAATCATACAACTCAGCTGCCAACATGAATCCTCAATTGAATCCCCACCTAACACTAACCCCCTTTTCAATAAGAATTTCATTTTACTCGTATTCATAATCCTTTCTTGAATCTATACCAATTCACACAACAATCTTGCTGTAAACTTTCCAATCATTAGATTGATTCTTTTCCATGCTATAACTTTATCAGATCACGGAGTGATCTCATCGTATATATTACGATTCATTTCTATGTCTTGATCGTTTTGTTTTAAGATCTCCTGTCACTGTTCTTTTAGTCCTTTAGACTCTATCTATTCACCACTTACTGTTCAACTTTATTATCAGAGTTAGGGAACTCCGTATCTTTTATAACCCGCCGAGATTCGTCTTTGAATCTTACCGACCAACTAACTCTATGTGAGTTAGTAATTATCCTAATCATTGCGGTTATTAGTCTCAGGTATTCCTACCTAAGGTTCATAACCTACAGCTTTGATACCAACTGTGACGGCCTCGAATCTGAGGTCCCGAATCACCGCGGATCCGGTTCGATCATTCTATCACTATTACTATTTGCAAAAGATATAAACATAAATTGTTTATACATTACATATACTCACTATTCCCCAAGGTCGAGTAACCTTAACTTAATACATATTTAATAACTTACTTGACTAATAAAACATCAGATACAACACAATTACAAATCTACTGCACGCGTATACTAAAGCTGGAACCATCTTTAACCTTTCCTTATATCCGAAGCATTCGCCTTAATTTGCAATGTTTTATCATGATATAGCAAGGGTGAACATAAGGATTGCGCATCAAGTTTAAATTCAGTAATATAACGATATATTATGATTGAAATGATTTGAATAATTGGCTGGCTATAATTCAACAATATAATTGTGAACTAGTTGGAATAAATTTATGACTGAACAAGTATTATACATTAACAAATATATCTGAACCAATTGGTAATGAAGGTGATCACCCTTTCATACCTGACGTATACATGCAATATGTACAGAGTACAATTATACATGGCAATCAACAATGATTAACCATAAGCATATCCGAATGAAACACTCTTAGTAGAGTTAAGTAAAAACATACTTGCCTGAACCGTTGAGTACCGCTACGCAATTTATATCGCTTTATCCGAAGACCTAATATTAGTAATATAGATCCCCAATATTAGAATAAAATCATCACAATATAGTACTATTATATATATACACATACATAGAATAATTGTAACACCCCAGTCCCACATTAAAAGATAGGGAAAAATTTGTCTGCATATAAGGAAATAAGTTACTACATATAGTACCTTCAAGTCATGACCTTTTGGGAGCCTGTGGTGGGCTAAGATGACCCAAGAAGATACTATTGGGCCAGTAGTTCGAGGCCTTATTTTGATGGATTTGATTCGATTCGGACTTGGGATTTGACCCGAGATTTGTTCCGGACTCAAGATTTGACCCAGGTTGTTTCAATAACCTAAACACATAACACATAACACATAACCCTATCAGTCTATAACACACATAAGACTCGGTATCAAGTCAAACTATTGCAGTCTGAGTTGAATTCGACAAAGTTCTAATGTCCTGACGGTCTAGTCGGACTTTTATTGAGTCTAAGTTCAATTAAACTCTGACTTAACACTTAAAAATTATATCAGATAATTTATTATCAGTCGAAATATTTTTCGTAAGTTCGTAATAATTTTTAAATAATTACTATTATTTATCGCAAATTTTCAATCATTAAAAACATATTTAAATAAATTAAATACCACATAATTCCTTTATCATTAATATTTATTTATTATCAAATATTAATGAAATACATAACATAATATTATAATATATTTTTAATATATCAAAGTATTTTTAATACCTTAAAATCATATGTATATGATTTTTAAACACATAAATTCATTATCCTAGTAATTACTATTAACATTAAAATATTAATATTTTCATGACAAAATATCTAAAGTTATATTTTATAAGTCAAAATATTTTTCTAACCCTTAAATCATTTTTATATGATTTATAAAACATTAATTCTATTTTTCCTTAATTTATTTAATATAGTTATTAAATAAACTAATTATCATTAATATTGATTAATTAATGATTTTCATCACAAAATATTAAAAGCCACCGAAAATAACTTAAAATATTTTATTATACCATAATATTATTTTTCATGATTTTTCATGTATTAAAATTATTTTTAAATCATTTATTTAATATTATAACGAAATAAATTAAATACCATTTATATTCCAAAATATTAAATATTTATGAAATATACTCAAAATAATTAAAAACTATTTTTAGGATTTTAAAATAATTTTTCAGAATTTATTATGTATTTTTATCAAATTCTAAATAATTTTCGAAAAATAAAAAATTAAAATAAAATAGAAACTGTCGCTAAAGGGCCCTATAGCGACAGACCAGTCGCTATAGGTGTTCTTGGGCTGTTCTTGAGCTACCCATAAACTCATCGCCAGTTGACAGGGTGCCTACTTTGACCGGTTCTTATTTCCAATCCATACATGTTCTTGGCTAACTAATGATTTTATATCGTAGTACTAATGTACTATTACATGTTCCAACAAAAATATAGGTCATACAACATCACACTTAGCATATCTGAGTCTTTAAAAATTCTGACAACGCTGTTCTTCATTTTTGGGTTTTCTAGAAATGAAGAACAGTTCAAGGGTGCTACTTTAGATCCTTGTATCTTTCCGTATACGTATTGTTTGTGTGACATAAAGGTTCATTCATGTAGAGTACATATCAAAGTACAATTCTATAACCTTAACTCAACTTAAAAACATCAAAAACACAAGATCTGGACTGGTCAAACTAAGGGTCACGAACTGTTCTTGAAGATTCTGGGTTTTCCAGAATTTTCATCCAGCCAGTTGGTCAACGTGGTTTTGACCTGTATTATTTTTCATTCTACTAAGGTTCTGAGTAATATAAGGGCATATACGTGTAGTTTATATGTCCAGATACAACATCAAACTAACAACATGGGCAGAAAATGAAAATACTGCAAGATCAGAGGCCAAACAAAACTTGTCAGAAACAGATTTGGTACTCGGTCAACGTACTTTGACCGCCAATAACTTTTGATCTACACATGATCTGGACTTGATTCAAGTTCCAGATCAAAGACCATACAACATACTACAAGTATTAAAGCTTAAAACACAAAAAAAACAGTTAACAGAGAAGAATCTAGAAGCTCTGACTTTCGGTTGTCAGGCGACTTTTCAATTTTTTCCCAGATTTGATAAATCTTATATTTCGAGTATCTAAATGATATTGATTTGAGTTTTGACAACCCAGATCATCAAATGACACTCTAATATACAACTTTAAACAACAACTAACATCAAACAACATAAGATCAATGGATTTCAAAATTTTAGGGTTCTTACCACTTTGAGCCTTGATTTTTGATTCTGACCCTTTTGATCTATTCTTGGAAAGCCAAGGGTTGATCATAGCTTAATATTTAACTCTCTCTCACTCTAGATTTCGAAGTGGGAAGAGAGAGAATGGTCTTGGCAATAACGAAAAATAAAGTAATTAAGTATTTTCTTACATTAAATCTCTTATAATTAGATCCATTGAATCTAGTTACTAGGTGGCATTGTATTGGCTGAGATTGCTAAGATTTTAGACATATGGGCTAATCCTTAGGCTTGATGACTCACAAGATTTAACATATCTTTGCTTAGGTTTTAAGAAAAGGGCATTTTGGTCTTTTTCCTTCTAATTTAATGGCATATTAGTAATTGGCCAAACCCTTAGGGTTTAGGTTTAGGATTAGGGTTTAGGGTTTGAAAAACCTTAGGGTTTAGGGTTTGAAACCCTTAGGGTTTGCAATTTAATTTTCTAAATTTTCCAATTTAGGTTTTAAAATTAGAAAATTGACATTTCTAAATTATAATAGGATTTTCTAATTATATAAAAATTTCTTAATCATAATTTAAATATTGCTAATTAGGATTAGTATTTCCTAATTAAAATTGCTAATTTAGCAATTAGGGTCAAAATGGTCATTAGGGTTTATACCCCAGAATTAGGGTTTTAATTATAACAACAATATTTCTAATTTATAAATTAGATTTCGTAATTGGGATTTTCGAATTACTCATAACTTTATAATTAGGGTTAATATTTCCTAATCAACATAAAAATTATTTAATTAACACTAAGGTTTTCCCTAATTATAAATTAGGGTTCCTAAGCCAGAAATTAGGGTTTCAAATTTTGAAATTAGGGTTTTATAACTAATTTGTTAAGATTAACCCTAATTAACCTTATAATTATTTACACTTACGCCATTAGGTTCCAAATTTAGGGTTTCATACACCAAATTAGGGTTTCTAATTTTCGGAACCAAAATTAGGGTTTCAGAACCGGTTTTAGGGTTTCTTATAATTCGCTAGGGTTTTCTAACCGAACGTTGACGTTCTTAATATATACTTAGGGTTTGTTACAGTTATCGTTTATCTGGTCAACCCTTGACCCTTAACCACATCATGCACACATATACACAGAACATAAACGCTTATTCCCTTAATCCTGAATAATTTACCTAAATCCTTCACAAAATTTTGAAATCCTCAAAATTCATTCTTAAAAATATCAAACACATACACTTATTTTCTGTCTAGGTTCTAATTTTGAACCTTAAATCAATTAATAAAAATTTTAAAAATAGTCAAATTTTTCGAGTTGTCACACCAGACTACGCATCCAAAACATCAAACAAGGAAAATCTAAAACAGACACGAATCTGTTGCTCCTGACATTAGCTTATTAGACCACAAATTCCGTTCTTAAGAAATTTTTGAAAAACACCAAATTAAGGCACTTTGATGCTATGGATATATGTTTCATCATCATAGATCAACATAAAATATCCTCTAGCATGAATCTAAACACACAAACGCATTTTTTTTCTTAACATATAAAATCAAAAATCGAATTAGGGTTTATACCTCTCTTGTTCAAATTTTGATCTTGATCTTCCAAACTGATATTGGATGATCTAAGGGTTGATTCTAGGACTGATATACTTAAGGAATTCGGAGCTTTTAGTGAGAGAGGGAGTTGGTGAGAGTAAATAAGAAAAATGGCAAAGTTTATGAATTTTCTCTCTCTTAATCTATATATATTTCTTGATATGTTGCTCTAGATCTGATATTTTCGGCTGGTGGCTGAATTATTAAGTCACCAAAGTCAATTTAGTTGGTAAACCACTAAATGTTGCTAGCATTTTTACAAGTTACCATTTAAAATATACTAAAAGGGCATTTTTGTCATTAGCAAAATATTTTTAATGGCATACATGGAATTTGTCACACCCTTAGGGTTTAACCCTAACGTTCCAACCCTTAGGTTTTACAACATCAATTCTAGAATTTTCTAATTAGGGTTTCTAAAAAGAAAAAATTATATTTCTAAAATAAAATTAGGGTTTTAAATAGAATTTAATATTTCTAAAGTATAATTAGGGTTTGCTAATTATATTAAGACATACTAATCACTTTAGGCTTGCTAATTAGGATTAGGGTTTCCTAATTAGGGGTTTTAATTAGAAAAATTAAAAATTAAATTTCTAAATTACAATTAGGGTTTCCTAATTAAATTATGGTTTCCTAATAATATTAACATTTATTAAATACATTAAGCTCACTAATTAGGATTAGGGTTTAGGATTCTGAATTTAAAATTAGGGTTTTCCGACATTCGTTTAGGGTTTTTAACGGTACATTAGGGTTTTTAATCCTGAGATTAGGGTTTCTAATCGCTTATTAGGGTTTACTACTATTGTACCCTACCCAATCAATCCTTGATCAATAATTCTATACAGTACAAACACATACATATTAATATAATTATTTTAATTATATTTTCTATCGAATCCCTATCTGTAACTAGGGTTAGAGTTTCTATTCTTCGTTAAGCACAACTCTACTCTTAATTTTATTAGTCAATACACAAATTGACCTTCTCGATACACGTATCACAGTTATTTGTCACAAAATGATAATCAATATTAATATGAATTAAAAAAAAATTATTCATAAAATTTGATTATTCAAAATCTCGGGTTATCACAGACCCACCATGAGAATTCTATGTGGAGCATTATGCAATGTGTCATTAACAATTCTCATAGTGACAATGACGTAATGATCCTCCGACCTGAAATCGGTATATTACTACACGAGAATTTATGTACTTTGATATCATTAAAGGTCACCTTTAATAGGGTTGACAATAAAGGTGATTATTAGGCACATCATGAATCGTGTGAGGAATATGAGTGATCTAGATGGAATTTAATCCTCCTATTTATTAGGGGTGATATCCATAGGCCTCTTGATTGAGTAGGACTATGAAATGCATGACCATGCTCAAATAATGATTTGTTTCATATAGTCTGCTCATTGATCAAGAAAACTCAGATTAAATTATGAAGAGTATGACACATTCCATGACTCGAGTTTAATCTAGGATGTCAAGATTAAAAGGATTAAATTACATTGAAACATTGGTCACGAAAAGGTTGCATCGAATCATTGATCTTATTATTACTTGGGTAGCAGTGATGCATTACTAGATGTCACTCACTTTTTATAATTTTATAATATGATTTTAAATTTATTGTCAACGTAATAATAACCTATATGGTCACACACATAGAACGTAATTAAAAGGGAATTAATTTAAATTATAAGGATTTAAATATGTCAATATGATTGATAGTATTTAAATCAAAAATTAAAATTAATTGGATAATTTAGATATATGTATATTAATTAAGTAAGACTTAATTAAGATATAATATATATATATATATATATATATATATATTCGATTTTATTTTTTAGATTAGGTTTTTGATTAATTCCTTTTGACTGCTATATATATGATATATCAGACAATTTAGGAATAATATTATTAACCTAAAAACCCTAGCTGCTCTTAGAGAGAGACTAGAGAGAAAAGTTTCAAAAATCCATATCCTTGGTGGCTAGTACCGCGTCTCCTTTTACTGCAGATCGTGTGACGATTCGCTGGATGTTCATGTGGATACCGTAAAGACGCAGTTCTGTTGGATTGTGTTGGAGATTCGAAGTTGTTTCAGAATTTTCTCTAATGTAAATAATATCTAACCACTGAATTATTTTCTGTTTCGCATGGATCCTGTTTTGGGTTTCGGAGATTGTTTTGTAAAATTTTTATATTTCGCTGTGCATTTTTTTGTGCCGAAACCCCTACATAAAGATCATTAGACACTTGAAATGTGACAAAATAATCATGATGCAAATGTAATGCAACATGATGCGAATGTTGTACTGAGTGTATGGAATGGAATGGTGGCTGCTCCATGAATGAGACCAGAGGATGTTGACATTGGGGTTATCACCACAATCCATAATCCTCATTACAGGCTTTCCAATGAAGATGTTCTTCTCATGTGCGAAAGAATCTTGGGGAACTGTGCTTTGATTGCTGAGGATCTGTATAACAGATTCCATGATCGGTCATTCTCGACGAGGATGGTTTTCCATGACTTGCATCGTTAGGTCTTTCCGTTGCTTTGTTGGAGTTTCTTGCCAACGGTTTGTATTTTCAGGGCTGCTTGACCTTCGTTGAAATGATTTTCAACAGTCTAAACATCATTGGACCACCTCCGATGCTTCGCTCGATTTACTTGCCAATGACTAATTAACGTCAGGGTAGTTTGACTTTCATTGAAATGTGCTTAAACGACTAACATCATCGGACCACCTCCAATGCTTCGTTGGATTTACTTGCCAACGGTTAATAACGTCAGGGCTGCCTGACCTTCGTTGAAATGTGCTTCAATGACTAACATCATTGGACCACCTCCGATGCTTCATTGGATTTACTTGCCAACGACGGATAACGTCAGGGCTGCCTGACCTTCGTTGAAATGTGCTTCAACAGCTAACATCATCGGATCACCTCTGATGCTTAGTTGGATTTACTTGCCAATTACTAATAACGTCGGGGCTGCCTGACCTTCATTGAAATGTTCTTCAATGGCTAACTGAAAGTAGTATGCACACAAGCCAATCATGTTTGATGATAAAGCATATACTTTGTAACAATCTTATTCATTTATTAATAAAAAGTATTAATTTATTAAAGGCTTTTAATTATCTGCATGATGCTGTTTTAAAATATGTGATAAACCCATAGTTTTAAGCAATGCTTTTAGAATAATGATGATGATCATTCTAATGAGATCTAAATTCTTAGAAAGCTTAAAACTAAAATAGTTCCCAATCATTGGATTACTAAATTGGGGATTAGTGAATCCGGATAGATTGGTACATACGTTGCTTGCTCATTGGATGAGGATGATTGATCTCATGATCATTTGTGTGGAGACACTAAAGCAAGTATGTAGGTGCTTATTAGAGAATAAGTTCATTTGACGTGGCTCGCTAAGGAATACCTAATGGAGTTTTATTTGCTGTCATAGGAATTCATATATGATATAGTAGACAAGTAATCCTTGGACTTGAGATCATCATAGTATCTTGTGTATGATGAGTTATACTTTGACTTATTCCTTAAGACCCTTAGGGTATATCAAAGGGTATGCTTGGGTATAATAAGTTGTACATGGAGATAATGTATGATCAATAAAGAATCTACCACTTCTAATAAAAGAAGAGAATGTCCTATGTGATTCGATAAATGACAACCCAAAGAGTCCTTGGCGAGCGCGAATGAAATTAGAAAGGAGTTTCTAATTTGCATTATTTGGAGTTAGTGCATTTAAGAGTCGAAATACATATAATTAAATAAAATAAGACTTGACAAAAATTCCATGTCTTATATTTAATTGGGACATTGTATGGTGGAAGGATTGAATTGTACGGTAACTATTTACTCAAAGGTTCTTTAATGATTAATGTTGAAATCTATATTATCCGGAAAGTCGTTGATCGCTAGGAGGCTTATCCTATTGTAGAATAAATATTATTTATTTAAATAAATTAATTATTTAATTTATTTATTTAAATAAGATTAGAATTGTTCTAATTGATTTATTCACAACCTAGGTTTAATATGGAGAACCTAAAGGGTCACACCATAAAAGGAAGAATAATTATTTAAGAAGTAAATGGCATAATCGTAATAATATATGTTATGTATATTTAATTTAATCTATGGTGATAGAATAAATTAAATAGCTTAATATTTATTATTTAATATTTTAGAAATATTAAATATAAATTAATAAGAGGAGTCTTATTAATATTATTACAATTATTATTATTTTAATTTCCAAAAGAGTTTAGGAATTAATTTAATATAAGTACTCTCATTTATTCCTAATTGGATTAGGAAGGAAAATTAGTTAAAGAAGTTTAATTAATTATCCCTAATAAGATTAGGGAGCTTAATTAATTAAAAGAATTAATTAATTAAAACCCAATTCCTTAATTGTTAAGGTGGGTTGCCCACATCTATAAATAAGAGGAGTCTTATTATGGGTGGTATGGGTTGTTGACTTTAACAAAGTACGTAATAATTCCAAGTTGTTGGGAGTATGCCTTTTCTATAGAGATAGAAAACTAGGGTTAGCCATAACACCCATCTTCTTGAATTTTATTCTTCCTCGGTGGATCACCTCTGAGGGCCAAACACATGGGTGGCTAACGTTGATCAAAGGAAGGAACCAAACCCGGTGGATTCAAGTTGAACGAAAAGGATTGGAGGTGAACTTGTACCTGAGGAAGCTCGATCTTCAAGGGTGTGATTTTATTCTTTATCTTTTCGTTTAATTAATAATTATGCATAAAGGATGATCCGGGTATATGGTTTGTAAATTTTAAACTCGATTTTACCACGCTCATATATTTTTGCAATTTGATTATGATCTGAATATTACAAACCCTAACGGTGGCATCGAGAGCCAAACCTTTATCACGAATTATTAATTGTTTTAATTTATATATTGATATGTGTTTAGAACAATTTAATTGGGCATAATTTTATTGTATAAAATTTAATAAATAAAAAAAAAAAAAAAAAAAAAACTGCTGGCGAATTTTTTTTTTAAAGTCATCACGACACTAATTATCATGATTCCTTTAAAATTCCTTTACGTGGCCCATTAAAAAGTAATTGGAAATCATGTTAAATGACATAAAATCTGGCGTGTTTAAACTGGCAAATAAGTTAAGGAAATTGAATTGGAATTATATATATATATATATATATATATATATATATATATATATATATATTATGGTTTGTATGGGATTCCTTATATATATATATATATATATATATAAACAGTATTTGCTTTTTTATTATATATATATATTATTTTAATTATTTTATAATTAAAATAAAAAGTTTATTTTAATCTTAAAATAAAAGGTTTATTTTAATATTGAAATAAAAGAGTTTATTTTAATTTTAAAATTGAATATTATATATATATATATAATTATTTTAATCTTAAAATAAAAGTTTATTTTAATTTTAAAATAAAATGTTTATTTTAATCTTAAAATAAAAGGTTTATTTTAATTTTAAAATTAGAATTTCATGCAAACTAATTAGAGTTGGAATTGGATTCCATGCTAACTAATTGGAGTTGAAATTGGATTGCCTAATTTCCTTAAATAAATGAGTTTATTTAGATATGAAATAGATTTCATATTATTCAAAATAAAGGAGTTTATTTGTGAATAGGAAAAGAAAATCCGTGTTTCCTTAAATAAAGGAGTTTATTTAAATATGAAATAAGATTTCATATTATTCAAAATAAAGGAGTTTATTTGTGAATAGGAAAATAATCCGTGTTTCCTTTAATAATTTTTTTATATATATATACATGGAATTAGATTCCATAATTAATTAAAATGAAGGAGTTTATTTTGATTAAAGATTTTGATTAAAATAAAATAGTTTATTTTATTCAAAATTGGATAAATTAAAATAAAATAGTTTTATTTTGATTTAAATTTGGATTAAAATAAAGGAGTTTATTTTGATTCAAAATAGATTTTATACTAACTAAATTTGCCCATTAAATGATATCAATATATATATTAAATGTTTATTATTCATGAGATGAATGTTATTTATTGATGCATATGGTGATGTGTATGATAATAAATGGGATTGATTATGGACTATTGACCAATATGATTGGATTTTATTTTAGTTGGATGCATGAATGTATGGGTTTTATTAAATGGGTCTCACAGTACTCGCCTTCTCTAATTTTTTCTCGAATGTAAATTCTATCTCCTCCTATGTACTTCCCCTCGATCACGATCAAGGTTTCTATTTATTTTAAATAGTTTTGTAATAGGAATAGTTAGAATTAATTTTGAAGAATTAGAGATCAAGGACAAGGAGCTACTGGAAGACCCGTTTGTAATGGAGCCCAGTTTAAATGTAATAGTTATATTTAAATATTATTTCTTGCACCCCTTGGGGAGACCTTTTTTGGTTCACTTGGTGGCTCTAGTGAACCAAACTAGAATAAAAGTCCATAATCAATCCGGGTAGAATATAGTATTCTATATGTGCATGCTATACTATATATATATTATATATTATGCAAACATGCTTCGCATGTTTATTAATATGACGCGTATTTTATATATATATGTGCATGCGCGCTAAACAAGATGAGACAAATTAATAACAAACCCCTCAATTTTTATATTAAGTCCTAAGCGTTCAAAGATATTTGGAATATCGAACGTCGCCTTCTAGCATGATAAAATTAATAGAGTATTAAATATTTAATATGAGTTTGTTGTGTCACCACAAGGCAAGTATTAAGTATTTTATATTAATTTATCACATTTGATGCTTATAAAGAAAATTGAACAATATTGTTTTGTTGTGTCACCACAAGGATGATATTTTTCTTTTTGAATATATGGAGTGCTAGGTCGGACTTAACTTGGATAATTTTGATTTGGATGTGCCACCACTTGATCAAAATAATCTAAGAGGCAAAAGAAAAGGAGTTGCATAGTTGATGTAATTGACAAAAGTTGTCTACCTATTTATTTATATATAGTTTGTTGTGTCACCACAAGGCTATATACATTTGAAATGGGATCCTTATTCTCACTAGCAAATCTTTAATTAGATTTTGCCGAACTATATAAGTGAGGTAATATAGTTTGAAGAAAATAGTGGGAGATACCAATTTAAAACAAGACCTAATTTATTTTGGTAATTAATAATAGAATGTATGTTAAAATGTTGTTAATTACAAATTCATTTACGAGAATTTTACAATGTCTAAAATTACTATCATCATGAAGCATATTAGATGCTAAATTAATCGGGCCAAATTAAACGGATTGGTTAAGGAATTTGAGAATAGTTCTCATAGTCAAAAGCTATCTTATGTCCTTAATACGCCTATCCTCGCAATAGTTGCGCATAATGCCTCTGAGGAAGAGATTGCTACTTTTAGAAAGTGGCAAGATGATGCACAGATTGGCTCAATGCATCATGCTCGCATCCACGAGTAACGAGCTTCAGCCACAAGATGAAACTATGGATGCTCCTACTATATTCCCGCACATCAAGTAGTTGATGGTGAGGAAAGGGGGACCGATAGATATCGATATCTAAGGAGCTTTTCCGATCTAGAATGGCCAATGGCACTATAGTACGCATAAAAAAGGTTCTTAACATAATCAATTTGATTGATCAATTAGACAACAAGTTTTGTCATGGATGGAGAGTTGAGCCAAGATTTGATCTTGCACTCACTCCCTTGACTCATTTCACAATTGTTGTGAATTTTTCATATGAACAAGCTAGATATCGGTCTCATTGATTTGCTTAACATGTTAAAAATGTTGAGAGTCACTTTCCAACCAAGAAAGACCATGTCTTCTTGGTAGGGGCCAAAGGATCTTCCTCGAAAAGAAGAACGATTCAAAGAAGGTAAATAGAAAGGCATAAACAAAGGATAATAAGAACAAAACCGATACGGATAGCAAAGAAGTTTGCTTCCACCGCAATAAGCTTCGGACAATCGGAAAGAAATCTGCGAGAAGCATCTTGCGAGGCTAACCAAAGAAGCTTAGTGAAGTTTCTACATAATCGCTTTTTGTTCATGATTGAAATAAATTTTTCTTTAAGTCAAGGTTCTACTTAGGTATTGGATACCGACTTTGGTTATCATAAATATTGATTTATGAAGGGACCGAGAAGAAGTAGAAAGTTAAACAAAGATAAGTAATCCTATGTGTGGAAAATGAAGCAAAGGTTGCTGCATTAGCTATAGAAACTTATAGTTTAGCATCGCTACTGCAAATCTATTAAGTCAATAAGTTGTTATTGTATTCCAGCTTTGTTAAAAATATTATTTCCATTTTATTGTTGGACAATGAAAACTTTGGTATTATAATTAAGAACAATTGTTGTTCTATTTATAATAATAATGTTTTGTATAGAAACTGAAATATTACTTAATAAATTTTGTATACTTGACTTACATGAAAATAATTTTGCATATTGAACAAATTAGTATAAGAAAAGGAGATGATCATTCAAAGAGTTGAATGTGTGTATTTGCTAAAATACAAGTGTGAATTATTTGAAAGGTTCAAAGAATTGAAGTGAAACAAATTGGCAAAAGTATTAAGATTCTTTGATTAGATCAAGGATAAATACTTGTGCAATAAGTTTCTAGATCATCTCAAATGGTTTTCTCACAATGGACACCTCCTCGATACGCAATAATTGATTGATGTATCCGAATGAAAAATCGTACCTTGTTGGACATGATGCGGTCCATAATGATTTTACCGACATTTCAAAGATCCTTCCGGGATAATGTCCTAGAAATGGTCGCATATCTACGAAAATGGTAACCTCAAAATCCGGCCCCAAGACTCCATAAAAGTTATGGATGGGGAGGATACCTAATCTTAAGTAGTATGTTAAGTTAAGGGGTTGTCCAACTTATGTGAAAAGGTTTCAAAGGATAAGCTTGGGACAAGATTTGACATGTACAGATTTGTGGGACATCCTAAAGTAAGTTTAGGGTATATGTTCTATAATTCTACTTAGCAAAAGGTGTTTGTTACGAAACACGCTGCCTTCTAAGATAAAGGTGTTTATCATTGAAGGGGCTAGTGGGAGGATAATAGATCTTGAAGAGTTCAAGAACCACAAAATACTATAAGTCAAATAAGGGAAACCTGTAGATAGACCTATTATACCACAACTGAATCGTAAATCTGGAATAGTACCAAAGATACCTAGGAGGTATGGATTCATCATGGATGATGATGATGAGGTACACATCATAGAAGATGATGATCCAGAGTTACATTCGATGAGGTAAGACTTCTAGTGTGTACAAAAGGGTCAGTGGGAGCGCCGTGACATTCCTAATATTATATGTTGATATACTACGGAAAGGAATGACATACCAATGCTACAATCAGTAAAGATAAAGTTGTCTAAACATTCCTCCATGAATGATTTGGGAAGAGTATCTTAATTGGAGATATAAATCTATATAGATAAATTTAAGAGGATGCTCAACTTAACCCAAGTAACGTATATTCATTTGATGTTAAAGTCGTTTAGCATGGCAAACTCCAAGAGATGTCTCATGTCGATGAGCTATGGAGTGTATCTCTCTTAATAGTCCCCATAGACTCCAAAGAAGAGAGATCGCATGAGTGACAATCATGTATGCAATGAAATATACGAGACCTGATGTTGATCGGTCATATTCTGGAGAAGATCACTGTAACACAGTGAAAAACATCTTAAAGTTCTTAACCGGCACTAAGGATGCGATCATATTCATGGTGGGTCTAAATTAAAACTAAAGGGCTTAACAGACTCAAGTTTTTTAGACAGACCAAGACGACAGAAAATCCACTTTAAGGTAAAGTGTTACCTTGAACGGTGGTGCAAATGAATTGAAAGGTTCCAAACAAAGAAAGAGTTGCCGGTTTAGTGATAAAGACAAAGTATATAGCTATAAATGAAGTCGCAAGTTGATTGTTTGGATTAAAAGTTCATTACGTAACTAGGAATAGTTCCTAAGTCTCATCTTGGATCTAAACATGTGTTGTGGCACTTTCATTTGATTATTAGAATCATTGAAAGATGGGAAATCACTATAGAGATAGTGGACTCTCAAGAACAACATTACATATCCATTAACTAAAGCTTATCCAATGTTGGATAATCGTCACTTAGAAAGAAGAGTATAAGATACCATGACGATTGGCTTTAGTGCAAGTGGGAGATTGAAAGTAGTATGCACACAAGCCAATCATGTTTGATGATAAAGCATATACTTTGTAACAATCTTATTCATTTATTAATAAAAGTATTAATTTATTAAAGGCTTTTAATTATCTCGCATGATCTTGTTTTAAAATATGTGATAAACCCATAGTTTTAAGCAATGCTTTTAGAATAATGATGATGATCATTCTAATGAGATCTAAATTCTTAGAAAGCTTAAAACTAAAATAGTTTCCAATCATTGGATTACTAAATTGGGGATTAGTGAATCCGGATAGATTGGTACATACGTTGCTTTGCTCATTGGATGAGGATGATTGATCTCACGATCATTTGTGTGGAGACACTAAAGCAAGTATGTAGGTGCTTATTAGAGAATAAGTTCATTTGAGCGTGGCTCGCTAAGGAATACCTAATGGAGTTTTATTTGCTGTCGATAGGAATTCCTATAGTGATAGTAGTACAAGTAATCCTTGGACTTGAGATCATCATAGTATCTTGTGTATGATGAGTTATACTTTGACTTATTCCTTAAGACCCTTAGGGTATATCAAAGGTATGCTTGGGTATAATAAGTTGTACATGGAGATAATGTATGATCAATAAAGAATCTACCACTTCTAATAAAAGAAGAGAAATGTCCTATGTGATTCGATAAATGACAACCCAAAGTAGTCCTTGGCAAAGCGCGAAATGAAATTAGAAAGGAGTTTCTAATTTGCATTATTTGAGTTGTGCATTTAAGAGTCGAAATACATATAATTAAATAAAATAAGACTTGACAAAGAATTCCATGTCTTATATTTAATTGGGACATTGTATGGTGGAAGGATTGAATTGTGACGGTAACTATTTACTCAAAGGTTCTTTAATGATTAATGTTGAAATCTATATTATCCGGAAAGTCGTTGATCGCTAGGGAGGCTTATCCCTATTGTAGAATAAATATTATTTATTTAAATAAATTAATTATTTAATTTATTTATTTAAATAAGATTAGAATTATTCTAATTGATTTATTCACAATAGGTTTAATATGGAGAACCTAAAGGGTCACACCATAAAAGGAAGAATAATTATTTAAGAAGTAAATGGCATAATCGTAATAATATGTTATGTATATTTAATTTAATCTATGGTGATAGAATAAATTAAATAGCTTAATATTTATTATTTAATATTTTAGAAATATTAAATATAAATTAATAAGAGGAGTCTTATTAATATTATTACAATTATTATTATTTTAATTTCTAAAAGAGTTTAGGAATTAATTTAATATAAGTACTCTCATTTATTCCTAATTGGATTAGGAAGGAAAATTAGTTAAAGAAGTTTAATTAATTATCCCTAATAAGATTAGGGAGCTTAATTAATTAAAAGAATTAATTAATTAAAACCCAATTCCTTAATTGTTAAGGTGGGTTGCCCACATCTATAAATAAGAGGAGTCTTATTATGGGTGGTATGGGTTGTTGACTTTAACAAAGTACGTAATAATTCCAAGTTGTTGGGAGTATGCCTTTTCTATAGAGATAGAAAACTAGGGTTAGCCATAACACCCATCTTCTTGAATTTTATTCTTCCTTGGTGGATCACCTCTAGAGGCCAAACACATGGGTGGCTAACGTTGATCAAAGGAAGGAACCAAACCCGGTGGATTCAAGTTGAACGCGAAAAGGATTGGAGGTGAACTTGTACCTGAGGAAGCTCGATCTTTAAGGGTATGATTTTATTCTTTATCTTTTCGTTTAATTAATAATTATGCATAAAGGATGATCCGGGTATATGGTTTGTAAATTTTAAACTCTGATTTTACCACGCTTTAGCATATTTTTGCAATTTGATTGCGCATACGAATATTACAAACCTAACACTAACATCATCGGACCACCTCTGATGCTTCGTTGGATTTACTTGCCAACGACAGATAACGTCAAGGATGCATAAGCTTCGTTGAAATGTGCTTGAACAACGAACATCATCGGACCCCCTCCGATGCTTCGTTAGCTATACTTGCAAACGGCGAATAACGTCAGGGTTGCCTGACCTTCATTGAAATGTGCTTCAACGGCTAAGTATGTATGAAATTTCTACTAGGGATGAACTTTTAACGATATATATGCTTATGATTGCACTTACACCTAGGTTGATGCCATTATACCTTCGCAAGGTATTACCAAGGGTAGCTTTCATCATCTTTGATCATCGGTTTCATAAACCCTATGTTCGGGCGAATAACAATGATTGATGTATAGACCCTTAGTTTGGTCTTTGAAAATCAGGATTTCAGGCTTTTCCGTTTAATCGCGTAGCGTCTTTTTTCCTGATTTGACTTTGTAGCTTGTGAAACCTCCTTTGCAACTCAAATTTGATCGAGCCGAAGGGGGTGGGGAACACCTAGGATAGCCGCAGGTGGACCCGCGGAAGCTGCAGGTACACCCGCGACCATCCTTGGGTTATATTGCTTGGCCTTTCCCTTTCACAAGTTATTTTCACTTGAAGCCACACAGAGAATCCAAGAGTTATTCTTCAGATCTACTGAGTTTGGGCTATTTTCTGCAAAATCCATCACCGTACAAGTGTTCTGCACTTTCCTGGTAACGTATACATGTCTTCTTTTCCAGTTTTGACCGTTGGAAAGTGAGTTATCACATGAAATGCTTCTAAACACATAGTACTGAATATGCATGCTCATATGACTTGATAAAAATTATTCAACACAGTAAATGTTAGTATTTAACCATGCTAAACGTATTGATGTGAAAAAAATTGACTTTTGAAACAGTCAATTTGGCACCTTTTTCTGCTATTTTTCATCCTATTTGTGGACAAATGAGCAAAGGTTGTTAAGAAAATTAATCCTTGTAATTAGGCTACCCTTATGGATTATGACTTTGATATATTTTATGCATATAGGATGCTTATGACTGTGAGTTGGTGTGCCACTGAATGGCCACCTAATCATGCTTATGTGCATGTGGATCGTTCTTTTTACAAAGAAGACTTTGGCAAAATTTTTCCATGAGTCCAGGGATTGAATAAACATGCATTTTTAAGTCTACTGTAGGCATATGTTAAAGTAATACATGCATGCATATATACATAAAATGCATTTAATAAGCTCCAGGTTAGAGTTTACCAAACCCTTTCTGAGGTGATTTGGAGACTTTTGTCCAGATATATGGATCCAGACTAGTCGAGCATCTCCCGTAGGACCTCTTCAGGTGTGAGGAGAAGAGCTTCAGATGTGCCTTAGCCTCCCCCAGACCAAAAACTTCGTCGATTGACGGAGTTAGTGATTCTTCTTATCCGGGTTGAGGTACCAGATGTTAAGGAGGAGGAGGAAGATGTACCGGTTGTGGACCCTGCTCCTTCTACTTCTATTCCACGCAGGGAGCTTCCAGCTATAAATGTGACGATTCTAGAGCTTTTAGATGATTTGAGTCGTCACCCCTCAATCTATCTGCATGCGAATGAGGTAAAAGTCATGTTTGATATTCCTTTTTCCTATTGATGAGGAGCAAGGTTCTGATGTTGATTTTCATTATGATGCAGGTTCCCGACTTTATGTAGCCTCGTGGGAACTTGTTCAGCATATACTCTCTATACCAGACTCTTCACCCAGAGTATCGAGAGATTGTGCATGCTTAGGGATTCGAGGCATTCTTTTTCATCCTCCCCCGTCGTTGTCCTTGGGGTTACCTATTGGTCGAATTCTAAATGCGCTCTACACGCAAGTGCACGTGGTCAACAAGTAATATAATGATGAGAAAAGTACCGTTCCCACAGAGACTAGTATGAAATTAAACATAACAATTACCAGTTTTATATTAACTCAATTTTATTAAACTACTCAAATTAATGATTATAATTAACAAAAACTAAGAAACTAAAAATCACAACCAATCAACACCACTTAATAACTGTAATTTCAAGCAAATAATGGAGAATTAGGCTTCCAACTTAACTTCAAGCCACACTCTGATTATTACATCTTATTCAAGTTCAATTCACTATCTTAGTTTATTAATCATGAACACTTAAGTAGAATTAGACATCTCTCGATGCACTAACACCGTATTAATTTAAATCCACAAATTTGATAGAATTAAGCCAAACACCCTAATTAACTAATTCACTATATCTCTATGTGAATTAAAATCAAATAAGGTTTAAATTAAAAGTTCTTTTACGTGATTACATGCGATGTTAGGTATATCTCTATCCTAAACATTCATAAAAATTCCATTAAAACACAGCATTCAAGAACACATGCTAAAGTGATTAGGTCTAGATTTATACATCATCTCTCAAATCCATATAAATCCACCCAGAATTGGTGATCAAGTAATTCATAAATTAAAGTGAAAATCACAATAGATAAACTGAAATTAAGGCATGCCAATCATTGTTCAACAATAAAGATCCATTGCAAGCCTAAAAAGTAATTGAGTTCATCATAAACGAATTAAATACTAAAAAGATAGAGAAATTCATCATCCCAATTACAAAATTTGAATTGAAAGACAAAGAATAGTTACAAAACCACCCTTATCCTTGCTCCAATTTATAATCTTCGTGATCTTGACCTTTAAATCCGCTCCTCCAATGTTCTTCTGAAATTAGGGCTCGAATCTTGCTAATTGATTGGTGTGCTTGATTCTCTTTAATGTTGTTTTTTTCATGTAATAACTCGTGTAATTAGTTCATAAACGACGCCCAAAATAGTCCCAATCCATGCCAAATCGTTTCTAGTACGCAGCTGCAGAGTTCTAATTGAAGTAGAACACTTTCTCTCTCCTTGTACCCCCACTACAGCGGGGGTTTTTGCACTGCATAAGCCCGCCCTAGCGGGGGTTGCTACTGTAGGTTAGTCTTGTACCCTCGCCCCGGCGGGGGTTTCCTTCACAATAATGCCCGCCCCGACGGGGGTGCATTCTGCAGTTCTGACTTTTGCTCCTCTTGTGCCACTTCCTCGCCATAACGCCACCAATATGCCATGAATATTACGTAATGCAACCTAAACATAAAATAAAAAAATTAAGTAAAATTATACAGAAATAGATAGAATTAACACTGTTTAAGTCCGAATCAGAAGCCGATTTGTAGGTATAAGACCCACTCATCAAACTCCCCCAAACTTAAACTGTGCTAGTCCTCGAGCACAATACGATACGTAGTGAAATGCAATGCAATGGAATGCAACTAATCGACATGTCTACGAATCCAGCAGTAATGACAGAAATAAGTCTATTCAACCGGCCTCAGAGAAATCATGTAAACATGATAATACATCATATCAAAGCAAATCAGTAATTTCTAATCAATCATCAAATCTTAGACTATTATCACTGATATAGTGCATGTATGCTCAACAACCATGCTAAATAGTATTAAATAAAATTAAAATATAATAGATCTCTTTGAAGGAATCATACAATGTAAACTAAAAAACTCCAAAAATAGTCAAGATCTGACTAACGTCAAACAGTTACCAATATTGAGGTTCAAAATGGGATATTTATGATTATTTTTCAATTACAGGGGCATTTTGCTCTTTTTTCCCGCTTTTTTTCTTTTTTTTAATTCTCATTACTGTGCAATGTCTAATTCTCTTAGGCTTTTCAATGCTACCTTAACGAGCTTTCGACCAACAACTCCCAAACCATTTAAGGCCTTATGTGAAAGCCCCATATCCGAGTCCCAAATCACCGCGAATCTGGTACAAATAAATTCTATTTCTATTGCGGAAGATATAAACATAAATTGTTTATACAATAAACTTTACACACTATTCCCCAAGTTCGAGTAACCTTAACTTATACAAAATTCATAAACTATCAAACATATAATGATATTATCATACATAATTGTTACAATTTAGCTACACATATAATCCCGAGCTAAACTTGGCTTTGTCTTTTACTATATTCGACGTATTTGTCTTAATTTGCAATGTTAATCTTGATATAGCAAGGGTGAGCAACAAGTTTGACCAACAAGTAAAAGATCAATAAATTAATGATATATCATGATAGAAAGAATTGAACAATAAGATGGCTAAAGTTTGACAATATAATTGTGAACTAACATGAACAAATTTTTATAGCTGAACGAACATGAAACATGAACAAATATATCTGGACCGAATAGTAGTGAAGGTGATCAGCCTTTCATACCAAATGAATACATGCAATGTGCACAAAGTGCAATTAAACAATTCATAGACATGGTAATCAGTAATGATTAACCATAAGCATATTCGAATAAACAACTCGAGGTCGAGTTAGAGAAAAACTTGCCTGAACCATTTATTACCGTTATGCAATTTAATAAGCTTTGTCTGAAGACCTAATATTAATAATATTTATTTCCAAGTTAGAATAATATCATCACAGTATTTAAAATAACCTAAACATATTATCACATAATGCTATCAGTCTATAAAACACATAAAACCTAACCTCAAGTTAAACTTTTATAGTTTGAATCGAGTTCGGTACAATTCTGACATCCCGATTGCCTAATCGGAAAATTATCAAGTTTAAGTTCAATTAAACTATGCCTAAACACTTAACAATTACCTTTGATAATATTATTATCAGTCAAAATATTTTTCATAAGCTCGTAATAATTTTCAGATAATTATTACCATTTATCATGATTTTTAAATCATTAATATCATAATTATATGAATTAAATACCACTTAATAATTTTAATTTTAATATTTATTTAATACTAAATATTAATAAAAATCATAACATAATATTATAATATATTTATAATATATCAAAGTATTTTTAATACCATAAAATCATATTTATATGATTTTTAAATAGTTAAATCCATTATTCGATAATTGCCATTAATATTAAATATTAATGTTTTTCATGAAAAATATCAAAAGTTATATTTTATAACTTAAAATATTTTTATAACACTTAACTAATTTTTATATTATTTTAAATAATTAATTATATTTTTCCATAATTTATTTAATATATTTATTAAATAAATTAATATCCATTAATATTAATTTATTAATTAAATTCATCACAAAATATTAAAAGTCATCAAAAATAACTTAAAATATTTTCTTATACCATAATATAATTTTTCATGATTTTTCAAGTATTAAAATTATTTTTAACTTATTTATTTAATATTATAATTAAATAAATTAATTACCAATAATATTCTAAAAATATTAAATATGAATGAAATATATACATAATAATTAAAAAGTCATTTTTGGACTTTAAAATAATTTTTAGGAATTTAATATTATTTTTAATAATTAAAAACCATTATTTTTCTATTTATTAAATAAAATAAATAATTTTATTAAGAAACTGTCGCGAAAGGGGCTTTAGGCAACAAATCCGTGGCTAAAGGTGTTCTTGAGCCTGTCCAGATCTTCATACTCAGTTTGCAGGGTGGCAAGTTTGACCTAAATTAAATTAGTGTTCTTGTTGATTTCTGGGCAGCTAATGGTGTTAGGATTGCAGTATGGATGTAATAATACAACCACAAACAATTCTCATGGTCAGAACATATCACAAAAGAGAGATTCAAGCCATCAAAGTCTTGTCAGAGACTGTTCTTCATTTTCTGGGTTACCCAGAAATGAAGAACAACTCTTAGTGCTTACTTTGAATCCTTGTAGTGTGCATCCTGGGTCTAGTTTGTATGATCTAATGGTTCATACATGTAGACTATATGTCAAGGAACAACAACAAATCATTAGATCAACCTAAAAACATCATAACAGTAAGATCCAAGCCGGTCAAAAGCTTGTCAGAAACGTGTTCTTGAGAAATCTGGGGTTTCCAGATTTCTTCATAAGGCTGGTGGTCAACGCTGGTTTGACCACTCATATATTTGATTCTGTTATGGATCAGGGTAATCTAAAGGCATGGATATGTAGTCCATATACCAGTCTACAAGATCAAAACAATAACTTGGCCAAAATATCAAACAACAGCAAGATCTAGAGCCTGCAAAATCTTGTCAGACGAAATCTGGATTTTTGGGTTACCCAGAAACTCAGTTTCATGATCGGTCAACGAGGTTTGACTGCTTATATCTTAAGATCTAGACATGATCTGACCCTGTTTCCAGTTTCAGAACATATTCTACATGGCATACTACACATATATAACTTCAAACACCATAAATCATTAACACAGAAGAATATAGAGGCCATGACATTAGGCTGTCAGGCCTTATTTTTAGGGTTCTTGATCAATTTGAAATACTTAGTTTCTCGCTTCTAGATGTTATGGATCCTTGATGTTACATCTTGGATCACTAAATAACATGTCTTAACACAACTTTAAACCATAACTAACAACATCTAACATTAAATACATAGATTTTCAAGTTAGGGTTTTTACCTCTTTAAACTTTGATTCTTAGATCTGATCTTTGTGATATGTTCTTGGAAAGATAAATAGTGATATTAGCTTATCTTCTCACTCATTCTCACTCCCCATCTCGAAAATTATAGAGAGAAATGATATTGGATAGTTTGCTAAGTCAAGTATGAAAGTTTTCTTACTTTTTGACTTTTATTTTTGATTCAATGTATAGCTGATAAAATGTGGTTGTGATTGCTGATATAATGAGCACAAGGTCAATCTACTAGGTCACCAACTCCATTATATGACAAGATTTACAAGCTAACTAATAAAGAATTGCAAAAAGGGTACTTTAGTCATTTTGTCCAACATTTTAATGATATAATGGTAACTTGTGCAAACCCTTAGGGTTAAAACCTAAGGTTTTTAAAAATTAATTTTCTACAATTTTCTAATTAGATTTTAAAATGGAAAATTATGATTTTTAAATTATAATTAGGGTTTCCTAATTATATTAAAATTTCCTATTCATATTAGGACTTGCTAATTACGAATAATATTTCTTAATTAAAATTGCTAATTTAGTAATTAGGTTCCCTAATAATTGTCCATTAGGGTTTCAAAATTTAAAATTAAGGTTTTCTAATTAATTCGTTAGGCTTTACCCTAATTAATCTGATAATCACACTTAAATCCCTGAGATCCCAAGTTAGGGTTTTCGTAATCTGAATCAGGGTTTTGGATCCCCAGAACTGAAATTAAAGCTTCTAGAGTCGGTACTAGGGTTTCTTATCAATCATTAGAGTTTCCTAACTGAGCGTCGATGTTCTTAATATATGGTTAGGGTTTCCACATATATAATGTGACGCCCCCAAAATAGGTATACATCACCCATCTTGAGTTGCTAAATACATGGTACAAAATTCAAATACAACTTAATTATACAACAGTCATGTAAAATACGGCAAAACATAATCTAAGAGTTTTAATAAGAATATTGTCATCTAGACAATATCCACACTCAATCGAGTCCTCATTACATTTATTGTCATACTTGCTTAATGTAATATTGAGGACTACTAATGCTATCATCTGACCCGTCACTCGCTCCCCGACTAGTCCCACGCCACGCTCATTTATTGAAGAGAACAGTGAAAGAAAGGGAGCTCAACTAGACCAGTAAGAAATATTATGACTAAGATAATGCAGAATAAATTATCATTAGCCTTCAATAGTGTTAAACTGATAAAATATAATAAACATCAAGTTTAACTGCTGCAGAACAAGCAATCCATTGGAAGAGTCAAGTAGAGAATAAAATCTACTATCTTCTATGATTTAAATGGTTTTTCATCACTTTTATCGCTGAGACTCAGCTTAATAAATAAACCACATCATCCATGCACTACGGCCAAGGATATTCATTAGTATCACGACCACAAATTGTCCATGCACTATGTGCCAATGATATTCGTGTATTCATCAATGGTCATGATCATGCCAACTACTGTCCATCAATGCACTACGGCCAATGAGGACTTTTACCACATCATTTGTAACATTACGATCATGATTATACCGAATAATCCCTGGTCATAATCATACCAAGTCCATCTATGCACTACAGGCCACATATGACTTTCAACATATTATAAACATGAGGATGATGACAATGATATAAGAATTCAATAAAACAAGTTCAAGGATAAATTTGTAAAGATATATAATTTAATTTATCCAGAAATCAATAACGTCCAAATTGTCAACATGATACTGCTTTGTGGATTAAAATTCAAGAATGCTCAGAAGAATATTTCCATGAAAAGATACTGGATGAAGCGCAAATATAAAGGATATTCCACTAATTTCATGGAGTATAAAAGCTAAAACTTTAATCAACTGAATATAATAGAATATATGAAACCGCAAATGGATTTTTGCCGCCATGCAGTAATCCACGTAGATAGATTATTCCAATAGAATAATAAAGAATGGAATAATAGAAGAATTCACCAGCGCGTGAATCCGCTTACAGACAAAAGTTATTCCAATGTAATAATAAAAATGGAACCAGGTCATGTGTAAACCGCACAGATAGGATGTTCCAACAAAATAATAAAGAATGGAACCAGGTCATGCGTAATCTGCGCCGGCAGGATGTTCCAACAAAATAATAAAGAATGGAATAATAGAAGAATTTTACCATGTATGCGGTACTTCGCATAGACAAGTTATTCCAACATAATAGTAAAAAATGGAATAACAACCCTTATGTGTATTGAAAGAAAATAACTCTCTTCATGAATACGAAATAAATAATACCCCTTACCTTAGAAAAACTGGATACTGGAATAGTGAGGTAGCCGACTTCTCTTCTTTTTTCTCTTTATATTTTCTCTCTATAATAATTGCTCTAAAGCTTTTGTGAATTGGTGAGAAATGAAGGAAGAATTAGCTTCTATTTATAGGAAAATATAGTTTCGATAATTGCACGTTTTGGAGCTCGAAATATATTACAGTATAATATCTTCCTCTTTTTCTTTATTTTTAATTAAGTCCTGCAAGTATTATCAAACTTGCAGCACCTCCCCTAATAGTTAATAATGCGAATTAATATTTCATTCACGTGATTCAATAGTATAATCATGTGAAAAAACTAATTACAGTATAGTACCTTCAACTATACCTCCATTTTTAATTTAGTCATGCAAGTAATATCAAATCTTGCACCACTTCCTTTAATAGTACATGAATGTGAATCAATAGTACACATATGTGAATAAATAGTTATAAGCATGTGAAATAATAGCAATTAATTGCTCATTTATACGATTAATTAACCGATTGGTCAATATAACCTCCAAACATCAATTATGACTTTCAACATATTATAAACATGAGGATGATGACAATGATACAAGAATTCAATAAAACCAGTTCAAGGATAAATTTTTAAAGATTTATAATTTAATTTTTCCTGAAATCAATAACGTCCAAATTGTCAACATGGTAATGTTTTATGGAGTAAAATTCAAGAATGCTCAGAAGAATATTTCTATGAAAAGATACTGGATGAAGCGCAACTATCCAGGATATTCTACTAATTTCATGGAGTATAGAAGCCAAAACTTTAACCAACTGAGTATAATAGAATATATGAAACTACAAATGGATTTTTGCCCGCCATGCGGTAATCCACGTAAACAGATCATTTCCATAATTTAATAAGGAATGAATACAAAGGGTCATTCACCATGCATGCGGTAGTCCACATAGACAGGTTATTCTAACGGAATAATAAAGAATGGAATAACAAAAGAATTCAGCAGGCATGCGATAGACCGCATAGACAGGTTATTCCAACAGAATAATAAAGAATGGAATAACAAAAGAATTCACCATGCATTCGATAGACCACACAAACTGGTTATTCCAACAGAATAATAAAGAATTGAATAACAAAAGAATTCACCAGTATGCGATATAGACTTACAGATGATGTGTTATTCCAATGTAATAATAAAGAATGAAATAACAACCCTTACGAGTATTGAAAGAAAATAACTCTCTTCATGAATACGAAAGAAATAATACCCCATACCTTAGAAGAAACTGGATACTGGAATAGTGAGGTAGCAGACTTCTCTTCTTCTTTCTCTGTATAATTTCTCCCTATAATAATTGCTCTTGTGAGACTTAGTGAATTGGTGAGAATGAAAGAAGAATGAGCTTTTATTTATAGGAATATATAGTTTCGATAATTGCATGTTTTGGGGCTCAAAATATTATAGTATAATATATTCCTCTATTTCTACATTTTTAATTTAGTCCTTCAAGTATTATCAAACTTGCACCACCTCCTCTAATAGTAAATAATGTGAATTAAAAGTTCATTCATGTGACTCAATAGTGTAATCATGTGAAAAAACTAATTACAGTATAGTACCTTCAACTATACCTCCATTTTTAATTTAGTCATGCAAGTATTATCAATCTTGCACCACCTTCCCAAATAGTACATGAATGTGAATCAATAGTACATATGTGAACAAATAGTTATAAGCATGTGAAATAATAGCAATTAATTGCTCATTTATCCGATTAATTACCTGATTTGTCAATATAACCTCCAGACATCAATTATTATCGAAATAAATATCGATTTCCACTAACACTAATAATCCCAACACAATGGAACTATCAATTTCATCTTGAATCAACACGAACTTATTCATCATTAATATTTTAACTCATAATATTTAACAACCAGGTCGTTCCCAAGAAAGAGGGGGCTTTCCGATAAGGATTTCTCCTTATTGGCGCGCAATTAGGTGACCAAACCTCTCCTTGACAAAACTTCTATACATTGTCAATATTCCAAATAATAATATGAATAACTTTGTCATCTCAATTATTGATTTAATAATAATAAATATTATGCAGATGATACTGTGACAATAATTGAATCAATAATATAAGAGATATGACGCAACAATTCATCATAGTAATAATTAAGTATAACCGAGTGACTTCTCACGTAAGCATCAATAATCAATACCGTATTGCTATGATGCAACCACGCCAGACATCGCATTTCTTTACCACCGTGTAGTTCAACAAATTTTAACGGTAAAACTTTCGCCGTTATTTTTATAAAAGATAATTACATGCTTTTTGAACTACGACAATACTTCCGGCCAGTGAGGTCCACTAATGATTGTGGCGCCGCATTTAATATTCCATGTTAAAACGAATATTCCCCAACCAATCGAATATTATATAACCACTTGCTTACTTTGAAAAATTTGTAAATAATACCCACAACTATAACATTATATCAAATCCACACCATAATATTCAAAAATATATTTCGAGAAAAATTAATCTTTATTCATAAAAGTTGGGGTCTTACAACCTCCCCTTCTTATGAAATTTTGTCCTCGAAATTAGGGTGCGTACCTGGTATGTCGAAGAGGCGAGGATACCTTGACTTCATTTCAGATTCTAACTCTTAGGTCATTTCCTCAACATCGTGGTTTCTCCACAAACCCTTGACTTGAGGTATAACTTTGGAGCGTAGTATATAATCCTTATTATCAATGATTTTAATAGGTACCTCTTTATATGTTAAATCTTTCGCTATCTCATTCGGTTCTAATTCAATAATGTGATTCAGGTCTTTCACATATTTACGTAACATAGATATGTGAAAAACGTTATGAATAAGAGACATACTTGGCGGTAAGGCGAGTCTATAGGCCACAGTTCCTACTCGATCGAGAATTAAAAATGAGCCAATGAATCGAGGATTGAGCTTTTCTCTCTTTCCAAATCTCGTAACTCCTTTCCATGGAGCAACCCGTAACAACACATGATCTCCAATATTGAATTCCACGTCCTTTCGATGAAGATCAGCATAACTCTTTTGTCGATCTTGTGAGATTTTTATACGTTGTCAGATCGTTTGAATCTTTTTTGTAGTCATATGTACCAACTCCGGTCCCAACAATGTTTCTTCACCCACCTCATCCCAGCATACTGGAGAAATGAGCAGACTTGGTAAGAAATGAGCAGACTTGGTCAATCTATCAATAAAAACCCAAAGCACATATATGCCTTGAGAAACCTTAAGAAGACCGGTAACGAAATCAATGGTAATGTCCTCCCACTTCCATTCTAGAATTTCAAGTGGTTGCAATGGACTTTTTGGCACTTGATGCTCTGCCTTGACTAGTTGACAAGTTACACAACTTGGGATAAACTCTGAGATCTCTCTCTTCATATTGCTCCACCAAAATGTATGTCGAAGATCACGATACATTTTGGTACTCCCAGAATGGATTGCAAAGGGTGTGTTGTGCGCCTCCATCATGATTTTATACTTTCGAACGGGGTCGTTAGGAACACAAAATCTGGAGTTGACTCGAAGTATTCCTTCTTCATCGATTCTTGTTTCCGGCATATCACCTTCTTGCACTTTCTTCCTCATACGCGATCGACTCCAGTGTCGTAGCTTGAGCGAGCAATTTTAACTTTATCGATTAAAGTTGGTTCTAGTCGATATTCGCCATCATCACATGGGGTCCTGAGTCTTTAACTCTATCTCCATCCTTTGTAAGTCATACAAAATGGGCCTTTATGTTGACAATATCGCACTCATACCCGCATATATGATCTTCTACTCAATGCGCCGCCTACTACATTCGCTTTTCAAGGATGGTATTGAATGGTATGATCGTAATCTTTCAATAGCTCAAGCCATCGTCATTCTTGCCAAGATATTGAGTTCCTTTTGAGTGAAGAAATATTTGAGGCTTTTATGATCGATATATCTCCACCTTCTCTCCATACGTAATGCCTCCAAATCTTAAGTAAAAACGACAAATGCTAACTCTAGATCATGAGTAGGATAATTCCTCTCATAATCTTTGAGTTGTCGTGAGGCATAGGCTATGACTTTCCCATGTTGGATGAGAACACATCCTAAACCTTTGCATGAAGCATCATCAGAGATGACAAATCCTCCGAGCGGATGGTATTGTCGAGCACAAAATAAATAAGCCTCCTCTTGAGTTCTTGAAAACTCTTCTTACATTCCTCACTCCAACTGAACTTTGTATCTTTCTGAGTCAGCTGAGTTAATGGAGTAGCGATTCGAGAAAACCCTTTTACGAATCTCCGATAATAACCAGCTAAGCTGAGAAAGCTATGTACTTTGGTTACTGATTTAGGTTTCTCCCAGCTTTGAATAGATTTAATCTTTGCCGGGTCAACAAATATTCCATGATTTGAAACTACGTGCCCAAGGAATGCTACTTCCTCAAGCCAGAACTCGCATTTTTTCAACTTGACATAAAGCTTATTTTCACGAAGCTTTTGGAGTATCAGCCTCAAGTGTTGCTCATGATCTTCACGACTTTTGGAATATATGAGGATGTCATCAATAAAGACGACCACAAAGTGATCCAAATATTCCTTGAATACTCAGTTCATCATATCCATGAAGGCAGCAGGAGTATTAGTCAATCCAAAAGACATGACTAGGAATTCGTGACGCCCGTACCGAGTTCTGAAAGCCGTCTTTGGAATGTCATCGGTTCTAATCTTTAACTGATGATATCCGAAATGAAGATCGATCTTTGAAAAGAATTTGGCTCCTTGCAACTGGTCAAACAAGTCATCAATGCGAGGCAATGGGTACCTATTTTTGATGGTGACATGATTCAACTCCCAATAATCAATACAAAGTCGCATACTCCCATCTTTCTTCTTCACGAATAAAATAGGAGCACCCCAAGGAGACGTACTAGGTCGAATGAAACCGATGTCTAACAATTCCTGCAGTTGGATTTTTAACTCCTGAAGTTCAATAGGAGCCATTCGATATTGGGCTTTGGAAATGGGTTATGTACCAGGTTCAAGGTCGATACCAAACTCGATTTCACGCTCCGGGTGTAGGCCAGGAAGTTCTTCAGGGAATACATCAGGAAATTTATTAACAATAGAAATATCATTCAAATTTGACGTATTTTTCTTTAAATCTGTGACATGAGCTAAGAAAGCTTGACATCCGTTTTTCAATAAACGAATAGCTTTATGGCTTGAGATAACCATGATTGATTTTAATGGTTTGGTCGCTTGAATTTATATAATAGGTTGATTAGAAATATGAAAGCTAACAACCGTACAAAAATAATCAATTTTAGCATGATGAGTAGTTAACCAATCAATCTCTAGAATCACGTCAAATGCAAGTATTTTTAAGGAGATAAGATTGACAGGTAACGTGCGGTTACCGATTTGAATCAAACAAGACTTATAAATAGTGGATGTAATGAAGGTTTCTCCCAATGGAGTTTCAACAGATAAGTCAAAGTCTAATTTCTCTGGAGTCAAATTTAAACGTTGAGCTCAAGTAGGAGAAATAAAAGAATGGGTAGAACCGGTATCAAATAAGGTACATACTTCGCTAGAGTTTATATTAAGCTTACCCGTGATGACCTCGTTTGGGTTCCTTGCTTTCTGGGAGGTCACGGCAAACACTCTCCCTTGAACTACTGGTTTTGACTTGTCTAGGAAGGCATTTGGTGTCTCCATTCCAACTGGACGTGGCTTCCCAGTATGACAAAATCTAGCTAGGTGACCTTCTCTTCCATAATTGTAACATGTTTTGGATCGCACAAGACAGCTTTGACCGATGTGTCCCTCCCCTCCGTATTTGAAGCATATGACAGGTGGTCGTTCTCCTTCCTTAACAATGTGTGCTGGTGATGACGTCTTTCCATCATCGTTGAATCTCCTCTTCTTGAAATATACACTCTTATTGTTCTGCTCCAACTTGATGAACTCTACCTCTTTTATGTGATGAATACTTTCAGGAAAGTACTTGTCGTTGAATAGTTCTTGGAACTTCTCCCAAGACATCTTCAGTGCGTCAGGTTGAGTACGTGTTATCGATTCCCACCAGTAATCTGCCTCTCCTCGCAACATAAAGGTGGCAAAGGGAACCTTTTGTTCCTCCGAGCATCCCGAGACATTAAATATCGTGGTGATCTACTTTATCCACGCTTCTGCCTTAAGTGGTTTTGGCTCTCCAATAAACTGTGGTGGTCCCAGCTCCTTGAATTGTTTAGCGGTGACCGTCCAAGAGTTTCCAGTGTTTCCACCTACATTTTTGATAGGAGCCGCTCTCGCCTGATGTTGCATGAATTTCATAAAGTCTCTGAACATTCCATCGTTCATCATTTGGTCAGTGTTGTTGTTTGCATGAGGATTGTCACCTTCCTGATGCATATTATCCTAATTATTGATCTGTGGAGACTCAATGGTCTCCTGTGCTCCATTGCTATTCTCAACATTCTCGGATGTTATTTTCAAATACTGCCAAAAAACAAGGGTTAATTGACATGCAACATATTATCCATATACTCTGACCGACCAATTAAATACCAAATAAACTTAGGTAGGTTATACTAGCGAAGGAATTCCCCGTCTCTCCCCTCCTAGTTCTAGTCTCACATCTTAGCCAGGGATCATATCCCTAAGCTCTGATACCAACTGTGACGACCCCAAAATAGGTATACATCACCCATCTTGAGTCGCCAAATATATAGTACAAAATTTAAATACAACTTAATTATTCAACAGTCATGTAAAATACGACAAAACACAATCTAAGAGTTTTAATAAGAATATTGTCATCTAGACAATATCCACACTCAATTGAGTCCTTATTACATTTATTGTCACACTATTTTATAGAATAGTGAGGACTACTAAAACAACCATCTGGACTGTCAATCTATTCCCCGACTCGTCCTAGCTATATTCTCATTTCCTGAAGAGAACAGTGAAAGAAAGGGTGAGCTCAACTAGCCCAATAAGAAATATTATGACTAAGATAATGCATAATAATTTATCGTTAGCCTTCAACAGTGTTAAACTGATAAAATATAACAAACATCAAGTTTAACTGCATCGGAACAAGCAATCCATTAGAAGAATCAAGTAGCGCCTAAAATCTACTATCTTTTGTGATTTAAAAGGTTTTTCATCATTTTTATCGCTGAGACTCAGCTTAATAAATAAACCACATCATCCCTGCACTACGGCCAAGGATATTCATTAGTATCACGACCACAAATTATCTATGCACTACGGGCCAAGGATATTCGTGTATTCATCAATAGTCACGATCATTCCAACAACTGTCCATCAATGCACTACGAGCCAATGATGACTTTTACCACATCATTTGTAACATTACGGTCATGATTATACCGAATAATCCATGGTCATAATCATACCAATCAATAGTACACCTATGCACGTAAGCCACAGATGACTTTCAACATATTATAAACATGAGGATGATGACAATGATATAAGAATTCAATAAAACAAGTTCAAGGATAAATTTTTAAAGATTTATAATTTAATTTATCCAAAAATTAATAATGTCCAAATTGTCAACATGATACTGTTTTGTGGAATAAAATTCAAGAATGCTTATAAGAATATTTCCATGAAAAGATACTGGATGAAGCGCAAATATCCAGGATATTCTACTAATTTCATGGAGTATAGAAGTCAAAACTTTAACCAACTGAGTATAATAGAATATATGAAACTGCAAATGGATTTTTGCCCGCCATGCGGTAATCCACGTAGAAAGATCATTTCCACAATTTAATAAGGAATGAATACAAATGATCATTCAACATGCATGCGGTAGTCCACATAGACATGTTATTCAAACAGAATAATAAAGAATGGAATAACAAAAGAATTCACCTGGCATGCGATAGACCGCACAGACAGGTTATTCCAACAGAATAATAAAGAATGGAATAACAAAAGAATTCACAAGGCATGCGATAGACCGCACAGACAGGTTATTCAAATAGAATAATAAAGAATGGAATAACAAAAGAATTCACCAGGCATGCGATAGACCGCATAGACAGGTTATTCCAATAGAATAATAAAGAATGGAATAACAACCCTTACGAGTATTGAAAAAAAATAACTCTCTTCATGAATACGAAAGAAATAATACCCCTTACCTTAGAAGAACTAGATACTGGAATAGTGAGGTAGTAGACCTCTCTTCTTCTTTCTCTCTATAATTTCTATATATAATAATTGCGCTTGTGAGACTTAGTGAATTGGTGAGAATGGAAGAAGAATGAGCTTCTATTTTTAGGAAAATATAGTTTCGATAATTGCACGTTTTGGGGCTCAAAATATTACAGTATAATACATTCCTCTTTTTCTTTATTTTTAATTTTGTCCTGTAAATATTATCAAACTTGCACCACCTCCCCTAATAGTAAATAATGTGAATTAATAGTTCATTCATGTGACTTAATAGTATAATCGTGTGAAAAAACTAATTACAGTATAGTACCTTCATCTATACCTCCATTTTTAATTTAGTCATGCAAGTATTATCAATCTTGCACCACCTCCCCTAATATTACATGAATGTGAATCAATAGTACACACATGTGAACAAATAGTTATAAGCATGTGAAATAATAGCAATTAATTACTTATTTATCTGATTAATTACCCGATTAGTCAATATAACCTCTAGACATCAATTATTATTGAAATAAATGTTGATTTCCACTAACACTAATCATCCCAACACAATGAAACTATCAATTTCATCTTTAATAAACACAAACTTATTCATCATTAATATTATAACTCACACTATTTAACAACCAGATCGTTCCCAGGAAAGAGGGGGCTTTTCGATAAGGATTTCTCCTTATTGGCGCGCAATTAGGTGACAAAACCTCTCCTTGACAGAACTTCTAGACATTGTCAATATTGCAAATAATAATATGAATAACTTTGTCCTCTCAATTATTGATTTAATAATAATAAATGTTATGCAGATAATACCGTGTCAATAATTGAATCAATAATATGAGAGATATGATGCAGCAATTACTGTAGCAATAATTGAGTATAACTGAGTGACTTCTCACGTAAGCATCAATAATCAATATCATGTGCTACTATGCAACCACGCCAGACATCGCATTTACTTTTACCACCGGGTAGTTCAACAGTTTAACGGTAAAACTTTCGCCGTTATTTTATAAAAACATAATTATGTCATTTTCTAACTACGACAATACTTCCGTTGTGGGGTCCACCAATGATTGTACCGTCGTACGAATATTCCCTGACCAATCGAATATTATATAACCACTTGCTTACTTTGAAAAATATGTAAATAATACCCACAACTATAACATTATATCAAATCCACACCATAATATTCAAAAATATATTTCGAGAAAAATTAATCTTTATTCATAAAAGTCGGGGTCTTACACCATAGATGAGGGATGGGTTTGGCAGACCGCCAGAGAATGGACCTCGCAGGCATCGTCGTATAGAAAAACTTAGAATGGAGTCTATGTAGATGTCAAAATCCTTCACGATCAATAGCACTTTCTCCTTTGTCACTTCGCAGATATGCGTCGAAGGGAATAACTTTCCACACAGAAACGCATACCAGATCTTTCAATAGCAGCTCAAGTCCTTGCAGAGAAAAATTGTGCCACCCTTTCGTCCTTTAACCCAAGTAGTGTCCGGCTTAGTTATCTCATCCAAAATTTTATCATAATCGGAACTTTTATTGCGTAATTGAGTCCTTGTTGATGCTGATTTTGAAACCCCAGGGGATAAGAAGGTCGTGGAGCTTGTTGATTTTGATTATTAGCCCATGAAAAATTAGGATGATTTCTATTCCCCGGATTGTAGGCATTCTGATACATAATCTGCGGAATCCTGTTATAGCTGCCCACAAACTGCACCGCCACTGGGTTAATGGCACATTGTTCTGTATGATGTTCCCCCACACATAATTCATAAACATAAGCAACATGCTGTGTTTGGGCACCTGTCAGAGCATCCATCTTCTTCAATAAAGCTAAAATTTGTGTCGTTAATGTTGTTACCCCGTCTACCTCTAACATCCTAGTTGCCTTAGGCTATGTCATTCTCGGTGTAGGCCACTGGTAGTTGTTTGCCGCCAGCATTTCTATCAGATCATACATCTCCTCGCAGCTCTTAGCCATGAAAGCTCCACCTGAAGCTGCATCAATACTAGTCCTGAGATTATAACCTAACCCATTGTAGAACATGTTCATCTGCAGCCATTTAGGTAGTCCATGATGTGGGCATTTCCTAAGTAGTTCCTTGTACCTTTCCCATGCCTCATACAATGATTCCCCATGTAGTTGCTCAAATATTGTAATCTCGTTCCTCATTTTTGAAGTCTTTGCTGGTGGGAAAAACTTGGCCAGGAACTTCTAAGTAAGGTTGTCCCATATAGTAATCGACCCTGGCGGTAGAGAGTGTAACCAACTTTTCACCTTATCTCGTAGTATGAACGAGAACAAACGTAGTCTGACTGCATCATCTGACACCCCATTGTATCTGAAAGTGTTGTAGATTTCCAGAAAACAGACTAAATGCTCATTTGAATCGTCGTTGGCTAATCTCCCAAACTACACTGAGTTCTGTATCATCTGTATAGTCCCAGGCTTGATCTCAAAATTATTCGTAGCTATCGCAGGCCTGGTGATACTCGGCTGAAGTCCAGTCACTCTGGGAGTAACGTAATCCCTTAGCACTTTTTGATCCTCTACTGCCATTATTTCTTCCTTATCAAGATTTTCCTTAGTGTCCTTAATCCACTTACTAAGCCTTTAAAACCTTTTCATGATATCGTCCTCAAAAGGAAGCAAGTCTGGCTTCTTAGACCGAGTTTGCATACACTAAGTCAGGAAACCTGAAACAAGAAAGAACAAAATAAAAAGAAAAATTGTTTAAGTAAAACTGAACTAATTAAACTGATATTGAAAAATACTAAAATCAAAACTAGTCCCCGGCTACGGCGCCAAAAACTTGTTGGTCGAATTCTAAATACGCTCTATATGCAAGTGCACGTGGTCAACAAGTAATATAATGATGAGAAAAATATCGTTCCCACAGAGACTAGTATGAAATTAAACCTAACAATTACTAGTATTATATTAACTCAATTATATTAAACTACTAAAATAAATGATAATAATTAAAAAAAAACTAAGAAACGAAAAATCCCAACCAATCAACACAACTTAATAACCTTAATTTCAAGCAAATAATGGAGAATTAGGCTTACAACTTCACTTCAAGTCACACTCTGATTATCACACCTTATTCTAGTTCAATTTACTATCTTAGTTTATTAATCAAGAACACCTAAGTAGAATTAGCCATCTCTCGTTTCACTAACACCATATTAACTTAAATCCACAAATTTGATAGAATTAAGCCAAACACCCTAATCAAGTTATTCACTATATCTCTATATGAATTAAAATTAAATAAGGTTTAAATTACAAGTTCTTTACGTGATTACATGCAATGTTAGGTATATCTTTATCCTAAACATTAATCCAGATTCCAGTAAAACACAGAATTCAAGAACACATGCTAAAGTGATTAGGTATAGATTCATACATCATCTCTCGAATCCGTATAAATCCACACAAAATTGGTGATCAAGAAATTTATAAATTAAAGTGCAAATCACAATAGATAAACTGAATTAATAAATTATTAAAATGAAATTAAGGCATGACAAACATTTTTCAACAACAAAGATCCATTGCAAGCCTAAAAAGTAATTTAGTTCATCATAAACGAATTTAATACTAAAAAGATAGAGAAATTCATCATCTCAATTACAAAATTTGAATTGAAAGACAAAGAATAGTTACAAAACCATGCTTATCCTCGCTCCAATTTGTAATCTTCGTGATCTTGACATTCAAATCCGCTCCTCCAATGTTCTTCTGAAATTAGGGCTCGAATCTTGCTAATTGATTGGTGTGCTTGATTCTCTGTAATGTTGTTTTTTTCTCATGTAATAACTCATGTAATTAGTTCATAATTGACGCTCAAAACAGTCCCAATCCATGCCAAATTGTTACTAGTACGCAGCTGCAGAGTTCCAATTGAAGTAAAACACTTTTTCTCTCCTCGTACTTCACCCCAAATTGGGGTGCTCTTTATCGAAGTCTTGTACCCCGCCTCGTGACGGGTTTCCTCATAATAATGCCATCAAGCGAAGGTGTATTATGAAGTTCTGACTTTTACTCCTCTTGAGCCACTTTCTCGCCATAACACCACCAATATGCCACGAATGCTACGTAATGCATCCTAAACATAAAACAAAACAAAAACAAGTAAAACTATATAGAAATAGACAGAATTAACACTGTTTAAGTCCAAATCAGAAGCTGATTCATAGGTATAAGACCCACTTAGCATTACCTCAGGACGTTGTCTGAGCGCTGGTTTCACCAGACTCAATCTCTTCATTTGCTAGATTGTGAGGTGGTGATGACGCCGATGGATTGGAAGTTTATCACTAAGATGGAGTTTTTCAGGGCGCCAATGCCTTGTGTGACTGACATTTCATCGAATGCCGTAAGATCTTTGCTAGGAGTCCCAGTTATGGCACTCAAAGGCAGGATAATCCATATTGGTCCTTTCAGTCTAGATGCCATCAGCGGGGTTTTGACTGAGCCATTACCCGATGATCAAAGAGTTAAGGATCACATTCTTCGACGATTATTCCTGATCATCCTCCGGGGTTATTTCATAGTGGATAACTCTTCCACGGTGTCGTTCGCTCTAGTTAGCGCCACACGGGAGGTGGACCGTATTGAAGAGTTTGATTGGGGCTCCTATACCTTTGCCTACTTCCTCAAGGGAATACGTGTGCGCTCGTAGGGCTTGACGGAGGCATGGCTAGGATTTTACCCATTCCTGCTAGTGAGTATTTCTCTTTTAATTCCCCTTGTTCGGGTTGAGAGTGTTGACCGACCACATATATTTAATTTTGTATTGGTAGTTTTGGGCCTATGAGAGGCTCCCATGTCTGCGTCCCATTTGCTTGTTAGGTTTAGACACCTATCCACGGGGACAGTGATGACACCACTCCACTTTGACGGAGGTTCCTGTAGCTGAGGGTTTCACCCATTCTCGCTAACAGTTGGAGCTATTGACAGCTGATGTCATTATATGGGTTCCTTACTCTGAGGACTATTTAATAGTTGGCTTTGAGGGTGATTTTCTGACTGGTGTCGAGTATGTGATGTCCACCCGTCAGATTCCTCTCTTCACAGATGGAGGTTGGGAGCTTTATTTAGGAGAACGTGCTATCAGAAGCACCACATGGGAGATTCCTATACCGATCTATCCTCCTGCCAGGCGTTATTGGCCTATGTCACAGCCACTGATCATTGTTATCCCATTGGGGGGAGTTGATGGCTTTACTTTGTCAGAGGGACCATTTAGTCAGGAGGCATTCTACCGCTAGTGGTTCCCTCGAACCATTGGAGCCCAGACATGCGCCATATAGTTTATAGGGGATATGGTTCCTGGCTCCATCATGATAGCAGATTGGATTGCCTGCGTCTGAGAGCCTACTCATCTGACGTAGATTGATAGCTTGACCCAGCAGTTGGACCGGGTACATTTCTTTATCTAACATTTAGGCAGAGATCCTTCCGAGGTGGATATTTTTGATCCTTCCAGCTCTGGGGTTGGCGCTTCAGGTGGCCCATATTCAAATGGTTTTGCTGATGCAGATCCTCCGTTGTATCGGCCTAATTTTCTTACTGGCGGAGATTTAGTGACTCAGGAGGAGTTACATTAGAAGGATAGGTTGGATGATGTAGAGATCAACACTATTGACTTCTTCTGATGTATTTCTCGCTATATCTTTTGATAGGCCTCTATTAGATATTGGGCGGCTGTGCCCCATTCTCGTTATATCTTTTAATAGGCGTCTACTAATTGTTGGGCGGTTGTGCCCCATTTCCCTATATTTTTCAGCTGTATAAAGAGATGATGTAATTAGATGATGATGTACGTAGGAATGTATGTATAATGTTTTCCATTCCCTACATCATATTGTCAACTATTATTTATTATGCATGCATTATGTTTATGGACATGTATTTCCAGATATGAGTTTAGCATTGACCCCTGGATGGTCTTATGACATGGCCTTACAGATATCTTCATCGACAGTTAGCCGCATTGATCATACCCCACCAGTATTGATGGTATCTTCATTAAGATTGTGGTATGACAGTTTGTCCTCCCTGGATCAGGTGATAGTTGATCACGTGATGCGTTACTCTATGACCCTCCTAATATTTAAGGTTCCATTGGGCTTTGTAGAGGGCATGCTGGAGCGTTGGGTACCAGATAGACTGGTGTTCCGATTTGACACCCAGGAGTTGACTCCTACCTTGGAGTATGAGCGTCTGACAGATTTGCTGTTGGATAGGCCTTGCGCTCGGATGGCTGTCGGTGACATGAGTTGGCAGTTTATGACCCTCACAGGTTTGAGGCACAGAGTTGTCCTGGATGAGATCTCCTCAGGGCATTTAGTGTCCATGCATTTTCTGATTGACATATTTGGTTCATTGGATAGTTATCTGCAGTACTTCAGCGATTTCACCACTTCGAAGGATGATTGGTGTGTTGCCAGAGTATATATACTCTTGATGTGTATGGTGGCTTATCTGTACATGCCATTGTACATGGACCACTTGGACATCGACGTGATTATGGTAGTTCGTGCTCTCCGAGAGGGACATACCATTTTACTAATGATTCTGGCAGAGACCTTGAGGTCGGCCACGTATTACTATACCCATTCTATGGGGGTATTTACAGGCAGTTCGATCTTTTTGAACGTATGGTTTATGACACACTTGAGACCGATTGGCACTTTCCGACGCCATGGGTATTGTTTTTCCTATGAGATAGCCATGTCTTACTCCTTCCAGTCGGCAGAGTGTACAAATGTAGCTTCTTGGCTGGTTTTCTTGTCAGGGATCAAGGATCCATTTGATATTCTGCCGTGTTCAGGGATCAGCTCTAACTACAACTTTATCACTCATGCAGTTGTCATAGATTATCTTCTTCTAGCTGGTTTGAGGGGTGTGACCACTTATCATCCACTGGCTGTGATGGCATAGTTTGACCAGTTTCAGGATGTTCATCCCTTTGACAGGGCATTGGGTCAACGTTTGTAATCTCGACTTTTAACAACAGAGGTTTTATCTAGGATTTATACATGTTGGACCCAGTGGAGAGGGATAACTTTTCTACTAGTCATCCGAGTCATTTTATAGAGTATTCTGCATGGTTGGAGGTAGAGATTGCATCGACTAGGGTTATATCCTCATAGCCGAGTGCTGATTCTGATAGTGGGGAGCCTATGGAGTACCCTGATTCTTCTAGTGTTCCAGCTGCTATGACTCCACATTCTGTAGAGTATTTAGAGCATAGTTTACATCTGATGACGTTTGAGAGGGATCAGGCTAGAGCCTTGATGTTGACAACTCTTTCTGATAAAGATTCTGCTCTAATTGAGAGAGATGATGCTCTAGCTCACAAGGATACCATCATTGTTGAGCGGGATGAGGCTCGATCATCTAGGGATGCAACTATTATTGAGCAGGATGGTGCTCAAGCTACCCGAGATGCTTCCATTACAGATAGTATTGCATTGAGGTCTCATACTGCTGAAATTATTGCAGAGATGAGCACATTCATTGATGATCATAGTATCACCATGCAGATGGCTATAGATCTCCTGGCTCGTGTAGATACCCTAGAGCAGGAGCTTATAGAGTTACCTCCATCTTCTGAGAGGGATGCTATGTTAGACTTGATGGCTCCCTTATCCACTGGTTTGTAGATTAGCTTTGAATTTCTTGCATAGACTAGGTTAGCCATTTTTGACATATACAGGACACATTGTATATATCAAACAATATTATATGGTAAGGAAATATATTTTGATTTACTTCCCTTTTAGTTATTCCTTGTTACTTGTTTGATTGTTGCCTATTTCTTCAGGGCTTATGATCTTGATGTATTCTAAACTCCTCCTTGATGGATGGACATTGAGATGTCCCAGGATATTTTAGAATGGATCATTGATCTTTGTATTCCCCTACCCTTTGGTGTCTTGGGACTGGTTTTTGTATGTGGTTATGGAGAGGATTGTGGCTTTCCTCACTATGGTTAACCGCCCCACAGATGGTTGCCGATACTCCATTGAATTGGGAATCCCATATAGTTCCATCTCTTATGGATTGGTGTTTCTCTTTAAGGATTCAATCGTAGCTTAGATGGTCGTTGGTTCTCCCATTTGTGTGGGGAGACTAGGTAATTCCATCCCTTTGGTCTAAGCCGATGAGGTGTGGTTTAACCGCCCCATAGACGGCCGACGATACTCCTTTGTATTGGAAAGATCAGGTAGTTCCATCTCTTATGGTTTGTTTTGAAAGTGGAAAGATGATCCCAATACCATTAACAAGGTTTTGTGTTTTTGGTAGGCGTGAGATCGCACCGTGAATGGCTGCCTACGTACTCCCATTGATGAGGGGAGATCAGGTCTGCGTAGTTCCAACCTAGCGTGAAAAGGTTGAAAGTTGTAGGTGGCAAAGAGGGTGTAGAGAGTGTTTTTTTGTTTTGTTTTGTTTTTGTAGTTAGACCAAACCATAAAAATGGATGGCTATGTACTCCCGTGTATTGGGGAGATCAGGTCGTCATAGTTTGCCCCTGATGGGACAAGCTGAAGTTATGAGGAAGTGTTTTATTTCTAGTAGGACAAAATGAGGTTGTGAAATGTTTTATCCCTAGCAGGACAAACTGAAGTTGTGAAAGGTTTTATCCTTAGTGGGATAAATTGAAGTGGTGAGGATTGTATGTAGTGAGAAAGGTTTTAAAAACCTGAATTGACTGATGGATCTGATGATCCAGAACCAGGATGCTGATTTGCAGGTAACTCCAGACATAGTACCATTCACGGTGTCCGAGTTGATGAGTTGGGGAAATTCATTGCCATCCATCTCTTGTAATCTGAGGGCTCCTCCTATTAATACCTCCTTGACAACAAACGGGCCTTCCCAGTTTGGGGTGAATTTTCCTTTAGATTTATCTTGGTTGTCAAGAATCTTCTTCAAGACCAAGTCATGTTCTTTAAATTATCATAGCCGAACTTTCTTATTGTAGGATCGAGCTATCCTCTGTTGGTATAACTGACCATGGAAGATGGTTGCGGCCCGCTTTTCATCTATCAAAGACAATTGGTGGTACTGATCTTGTAACCATTGGTCTTCATCTAGTTGAACGTCTATCAACACTATAAGGGTTTATATTTCCACCTCTATGGGGAGCAGTACCTCCATGCCATAGGTTAATAAGTAAGGGGTTGGCCCAGTGGAAGTGCGCATTGACGTTCTGTAGGCTAATAGAGTAAAAGGCAACAGGTAAGGCCATCCTTTGTGATTGGCGGACATCTTTTGCATAATCTTTTTGATATTCTTATTAGCTGCTTTAACAACATCATTCATCTTGGACGATAGATGAAGGAGTTGAGATGTTTGATGTGGAATTTACTGTATAACTCATCCATCATTTGGTTGTTGAGGCTTTTGGCATTGTCTGATACAATCATCTCTGGTTGTCCATATCGACAAATGACATTGATTTTTTTATGAAACTAATGATCACCTCTTTAGTAACCCTGGGGGAAGAAGATGCGTCTACCAAATTGGTGAAGTAGTTGATCATGGTGAAGATAAACCGATGACCATTACTGGCTTTCGGCTCGATTGTCTCGATCACGTCCAGTCCCCACATTGAGAAGGGTCAGGGCGAACTAATATTGTGGAGCTCCATTGGAGGGGCGTGGATAACATTCCTAAGAATTTGGCATTGGTAACATCTCTTGACGTGATCATCACAGTCATCCTTAAGAGAGAGCCATAAATGCTCTATTCTTAGGATTTTCTTGACAGTAGAGGGCCGCTCATGTAACGACCCCAAATCCAGGACCCTTCGAACCTTGGATCCGGTCCGCCACGATACTACTATCGTTAAACTATTTATATTTTTTATTCATAACTTAATGAATAAAACTTTACTTATTACATAGTTTAGAATATAATTTCTATCCATTTCCAGGATCTATGTAATGACCCCAAACTTTTATAAGTTTCTAATCCTGGTCATTTACCATTCTTGTATTACATCACATTCGATATTATAAAAACGCGGAAAATTTAAACTTTTTCAATCTCTTGAATAAAATCTTTTATTGATTTCATAACTTTGAACCAATTACAATTCTTGAATCAACTATATAGTATGGTTCAGTCTATTGGAATTACTGTATAAGATTTTACATCTTGATTTGATATCCTCTATGTATTAACTAATACATCCTTACAATACAACAAGTATTAAACATCGTAAGTATATATCAAGTACACTCCTAGAACCTAAACATGGTTCAAGTAATGATCTAAATAGTATCCTTCGTTGCGAAACTATCTACTTTGTCAACCAAAAAGCACGAAATCTTTACCGTGAGTCCTTAACCTGCAAAAGTGGTTATTTGCAAGGGTGAGCTCTACAGCCCATCATTTTTAACAGTTTTCATGCAACACCTAGCATATAATAGCATATTCAGTTCATGCATTCATAATCAATTAATATTTACTACGCATGTTACTTCTCACATAACAAGCATAGAGGTTTATATCATAAGCATATCATCAAAGATCAACTTTCACATTTCATACATATCTCATATGCATTTCATATATATACATCAACATTTGCATCGCATAATATAGCTCAACTAACACTTATCAAATTCATATAACAAATAGGAACTGAAAGACTTGCTTGATTCGTAGTTTATGAACTACGACTTAACTACTTAATGCTTAATTGCACTTCGTGTATTCTTACACAGTTATATAATCATGGATTCATATCCATCAGTAATCTGACGCCCCCAAAATTATGTATACGTCACCCATCTTGGGTCGCCACTTACATGGTACATAAATTCAAATACAACTTACTAATATAACTGTCGTGTACAATACGACATAAACTGTGAGTTTGAATACAAATATTATCTACTAGATATTATACAAACTCAAAAGGAGTCCTCATTACAACTATTATCACACTATTTCACAGAATAGTGAGGACTACTAATGCTATCCTCTGGACCATTACTCCGTTCCCCGACTTCGTCCCAAATTGTGTGTTCTCATTTCAAGAGAAAAAGTGAAAGAAAGGGTGAGCTCAACTAGCCCAATAAGAAATATTATGACTAAGATAATGCAGAATAAATTATCATTAGCCTTCAACAGTGTTAAACTGATAAAATACAATAGACAACCAGTTTAACTGCAGCGGAATATGCAATCCATTAAAAAATCAAGTAGAGAATAAAGTCTACTATCTTTTAGGTTTTAAAAAGGTTTTCATCAATTTTTATCACGAGACTCGACAATAAATAAACCACCACATCTAATCATCCTCGTACCCACGGTCAAGGATTTTCATCAAATTATCAATGGTCATGACTATACCGAATCACCCCAGGTCATAATCATACCAAAAACTATTCATCATCGCATTACAGAAGCCACCGAGGACTTTTGTCACATCATTTATATCAAGTCACGATTATACCGAATGATCCTCGGTCATAATCATACTAAGTTCATCTATGCACGTAAGCCAAAGATAACATAATATAACATGAGGATGATGACAATGACATAATAATTCAATAAAACAAGTTCAAGAATTATTTAATCCATGAATTATTAACGTCCAAATTGTCAACATAATATCTTTGTTTACATAGAGTAAAATTCAAGAATGATCGGAAGAATATTTCCATGAAAAGATATTGGATGAAACGCAAATATCAAGGATATTCTACTAATTTCATGGAGTATAGAAGTCAAAGTTTTAACCAACTGGGTATAATAAAGAATGGAATAACAGAAGAAATCACCATGCATGCGGTACTTAGATGCATGTGTTATTCCAATGAATAATAATAACGGAACCGTGTCGTGAAATTCACAAACGATGTGATGTTCCAACAATAATAATAAAGATGGAACCGGATCCTGTAAAACACACGATAGGATATTCCAACGGAGAATGATAAAGATTTTAACCAGGTCCTGTAAAACACACATGCGAGGATGTTCCAATGAATAATAAAAAAAGCGGAACCAGTCCGTGTAAAACACACAGACATGGATGTTCCAATGTAATAATAGAAGAATGTCACCAAGTATAGGGTAAACCGCATATACAAAGTTATTCATTCCAATAATAATAAGCAAAATAATAACATAAGGATTTCACCAAGTATAGGGTATGCCAGCATATCAAAGTTATGTATAGGGTATGCCACTTTTACAAAGTTATTCCAATGAATAATAATGAATGGAATAACAGAAGTTCTCTTCAAGAAGAAAGAATAACACCCCTTACCGTAAAAGAACTGAATATAGAAGTAGTGAAGTAGCAGAATACTCTTCTTCTTTCTATAACTTTCTCTCTATAGCTTCTCTCTATAATTTCTCTCTCTAGAGTTTCAATGAATTAAATAAGAAAATAATGAAGGAATGAGCTTCTATTTATAGGAAAATGGAATGCATAGTAACTAATTCATGAACGGTCCAGATTGATTTACTTTAATCTGACGGTCCATATTTAAAGAAAAATCTTTTAAATAAAATATAATATATTCTATTTATATAAAAACATTTTACTATGCAAACACTATGCAAAACACTATGCAACACTATGCATAATAAAATATAATATATTCTATTTATAGAATAACTTTAATAAAGTATTCTATTTTATATAAAAAGATGTTTCTGTTTTATTACGTTAATAATACGAATAAAACAAAACGTCATTATCACTATAATAATTCATATTATTAATCGACAATAATGGAATCAAACTGAGTGACTTCTCACATAAGCATCAATAATCAATACCGTGTGCTACTATGCAACCACACGTATTACTGTACTTTTACTACCAAGTAGTTCAACAGTATCAACGGTAAAACTTCCGCCGTTATTTCAATAAAATATTTTTGTCGTTTTCTCAATCCGATGATAATTACATTGTGGGTCCACCAATTATTGAGTAGTTGTACGAATATTCCCCTCGCTAAACCGAATATTCCCCGACCAATCGAATATAATATAACCACTTGCATACTTTTTGCAAAATTTATAAATACTACCCACAACTATAATATTATCTCAAATTCACACCATAATATTAAAAATTATTTTGACAAAATTTAAATCTTTATTAATAAAAACTGGGGTCTCACAATCTCCCTCTTTATGGAATTTAAGCCCTCGAAATTAGAATTACGTACACTGGTATGATAAAGAGATGAGGATACCTTGAAAATATTAAATTCATCTTCTAAATCACCAAAGCTATTCATTAACTATTCATCTTTTACTACTGAAAGCAAAGATATACAACAACCATAAAACCAATAATGCCGAGACTCACTTAATAGTATCACAACCATGAATTATCCATGCACTTCACCGCTAAGGATATTCGTGTTTTCAATTACTGGTCATGATTATACCGAATAATCCGTGGTCATAATCATACCAAGTCTATCAATGCACTACTACCAAAGATGATCATTACCACATCCATGAATTAATATTTCATTCTTTGAGACTCACCAATAATTAATCCATATCATCGAATCATCCACGCACTACGTGCCAAGGATATTCATTAGTATCACGACCACGAATTATCCATGCACTACTACCAAAGATAATCGTGTATTCATTAGTATCACGACCACAAATTATCCATGCACAACGGCAAAGATAATTGTGTATTCATTAAGATCACGACCACAAATTATCCATGCACTACGGCCAAAGATAATCGTGTATTCATTAGTATCACGACCACAAATTATCCATGCACTACTACCAAAGATAATTGTGTATTCATTAGTATCACGACCATAAATTATCCAAGCACTACGGCGAAAGATAATTGTGTATTCATTTACTGCTATGATTATATCTTAGAACAATCCTCATTCATAATCATACAAAGTCCATCTATGCACTACAGCCACGTAGATGACTTTCAACATAATATAAACATGAGGATAATGATATAAAGAATCAATCAAATGAGATAAAGATAAATATTAAACATTTATAATATAATTTATCCAGGATTCAAGAATATCCCCATGTTATCAATCACTTAATAATCTCATAATCTAACATCATTAATATTATAACAATATTTTAATCAATTCTTAAATTTATAAACAATTTACCTCAATTGTTTATGCTTTACCATATAATGCATTTAATCATTCAAAAATGCCATACTCATAAGATATCATCACCAATTATCAAATCTCCCAAAAAAATATGCATATACTCTATATAAGATTCTCTAGCCATAATATCCTATTTTCAACTTTGTTACTTCACATAACATATTTAACTCATATGTTCGTAACTAAACTATTTTCATGAAAAATACCAAATCAGTCCCAAAAATATTTCTTTTCTGGGATTTAGCATAATATAGTCCCATAATGAAAATATATTTTTCTCGGAATTTTTAAAATTCATTTACTATTTTTCAAAAATCAATTTCTAATTAATTCCTTAAGAAATTAGCTACCTCAAGTTTAACTCCAAAAATTCCCAAATCTTGACAGGACCTTACACATGTTAACGTGAGCTTCTAGTTTAAATTTCATGGTCATCGGAGTTATAGAACTCCGGTTATAGCGTTTTTCGTCGGAAAAACCTAAATATTGAAACAGTCATAACTTGCTCATTTTAAGTCAGAATGAGCTCATTTTTGGACAGAAGGTACTTTATACCATATACTTTCATGTCCCAAAAGGCCAGAATTTTTCTCATAATTTAAGTGGCCGAAACAGCCTCTCTAAAATCATGGCAGAAGCTTTTTCGGTTTTTGCAGCTTTGCACTCCTTTGCTAAAATCAGTCCACACAAAAATCTACAACACCTTTTCCAGTAATTCCACTTGAATTAGTTAGGTAACTCATAGATCTAACTCTAGGACTTGACCACATTCAAAAATTCAAAATATAACAGGAGATATGGTCAATTGAATTTCATGTTACGCTTTTCACTAAAATCGATTTTCAACTCTTTGTGATTTCTAAGAAACTTTCGTGTTTTTACATACTAACCAACATAACTCATCATAAAACTTACTAATACCACGAATACCCATGATTTTCATTATTCCAATGCTTTTATTATGACTTTCATCATAAACCACGTAAACTGCTCATTTTAGTTGAAGAAATATTTGAGGGTTTAAGAAATGGGTTTTTATCTTTGGGTCAATACAAAATTCGATTTCACGCTCTAGGGTAGGCTAGGAAATCTTCAAGAATACGTCAAGAAATTTATTAATGATAGAAATATCATTCAAAATTGCTACTCTTATCCAAGACTTGGATAGTACGTTACATTGATACCAACTGTGACTTCTATCCCTTAACCTAGATAGCCCTCACAATGATACCTATAAACTTGCCATCTTCATTCACGATGTCGCCTACAGAAAGTCCGGCTTCGGTGCATTCCACACAAGGAAGTCAACAACGAAAGGATCCGGGCTCTTTACTTATGGCTTGATATAACAGTGATTAACTTTAGGGTTTGGTTACTTTGAATTCGTATAACAGGTTGGTTAGGAATATGAAAGCTAACAACCTTACAAAAAGAATAATAAGTAGTTAATCAATCGTTTTCAAAAATTACCTCAAAGGCAAGAATTTTTAAAGATATAAGATCGTGAAAGTGTTTATTTGAAACAACAAGATTAATAAACAGTGGAGGTAACGAAGGTTTCTCCCAACGAAGTTTCAATAGATAAATCAAAGTCTAATTTTTTTCGGAGTCAAATTTAAACATTGAACACAACTAGGTAGAATAAAAGAGTGGGTAGAACTTGTATTGAATAAAGTATAGACTTCGCAATAATTAATTTACCCGTAATAACTTCGTTCGGTTTCTCGACAAACGCTCTCGCTTAAATTACCGAGTTTGACTTTACTATAGGGTACATTCCACCCTTAAGTGCTTCTTCACATTCCTGATCCATGATTTGAATCATTATTCTCCGATCCATATCGAATTCGGGTTGACCGCTATGCATGTGGTAATTCCGAATTCGATGTTGGTTCTCTCCAATTCTTCATCCAAAAAGCAAAGTCCATTTCATCTATTTTGGCTTTATTGGATCGAGACGCCTCTTTTCTACACTATCAACGCGTTGTGCGCTTTTTACCCATGCATCGCCTATTCTCCTTCGTTCGATTGTTTCTTCTTTCAACGATCTTTTTTGATTTTTAAATTCTCGATTCCAACTTTAATATCTTACACCACGCCAAAGCGTGATTTTGTTCGAGCATCACATATCGGGTAACCCAATTTTGAATTGTTGTATCCCTTTGTTCCACGACCGCTTGCCGTTCTTCAACTTCGTTCTTCTAGCTCACGAACACGATTTTGTAATTCTAAGTTTTGATCATAAATTTCTTCTAACCAATTCTCCTCGGGTTCCTCTTCTTCCTCTTCTTCCTCACTTTCACCGCTACCTCTGCAACTAGCTCAAATGCAACAATTAGTTCTTCATTTACTACGTGGATATCTCTAATTTGTTCCTCGTCGACCTTTGCATTAACTCGATTAGTGATTAAAGGTGTCACAACGGTCACATTCACTCCATTGTGAATATTTTCAAATTGCCATTTCCAAACACCGCCACAACACAAGGGTTAATTAATATATCAAATATTATCCCTATACTCGACCGACCAATTAAATACCAAATAAACTTAGGTAGGTCATACTAGCGAAGGAATTTCCGTCTCTCCTCCTAGTTCTTATCTCACATCTTAGCCAGGGATCATATCCTAAGCTCGATACCAAACTGTGACTCGGACACCAACTTGTGTCAAGACCTCACATTAGTACTGTCGACTTGCAATCGAAAAGACGCGGCCCCCACGGAGAGTCCGGCTTTTGCATTCCCCATCAACAGAAGTCACCAAATGAGAGGCTCGGGGCTCTTCACACTTATGGCTCGATACCAACCGTGACGCCCCCAAAATTATGTATATCGCCACCCATCTTGGGTCGCCACTTACATGGTACATAAATTCAAATACAACTTACTAATATAAGCGTAGTGGTATGCAATCGACATAAACTGTGAGTTTGAATACAAATATTATCTACTAGATATTATACAAACTCAAAAGGAGTCCTCATTACAACTATTATCACACTATTTCACGTAATAGTGAGGACTACTAATGCTATCCTCTGGACCATTACTCCGCTCCCAGACTCGTCCCATTGTGTTCTCATTTCACGAAGAGAACGATTGAAAGAAAGGGTGAGCTCAACTAGCCCAAAGATGAAATATTATGACTAAGATAATGCGAATAAACTATCATTAGCCTTGAACAATTATTAAACCGATAAAATACAATAGACAACCAGTTTAATCTGCGGTGAATATGCAATCCATTAAAAATCAAGTAGAGAATAAAGTCTACTATCTTTTAGGTTTTAAAAAGGTTTTCATCAATTTTTTATCGGAGACTCTCGACAATAAATAAACCACCACATCTAATCATCCCCGTACACCACGGTCAAGGATTTTCATCAAATTATCAATGGTCATGACTATATTAGAATCACCCCTGGTCATAATCATACCAAAACTATTCATCATCGCATTACAGAGCCACCGAGGACTTTTGTCACATCATTTATATCAAGTCATGATTATACCGAATGATCCTGGTCATAATCATACTAAGTTCATCTATGCACGTAAGCCAAAGAGATAACATAATATAACATGAGGATGATGACAATGACATAATAATTCAATAAAACAAGTTCAAGAATTATTTAATCCATGAATTATTAACGTCCAAATTGTTCAACATAATACTGTTTACAGAGTAAAATTCAAGAATGATCAGAAGAATATTTCCATGAAAAGATACTGGATGAAACGCAAATATCAAGGATATTCTACTAATTTCATGGAGTATAGAAGTCAAAGTTTTAACCAACTGGGTATAATAAAGAATGGAATAACGAAAGAAATCACCATGCATGCGGTACTTCGCATAGACATGTTATTCCAACAGAATAATAATAACGAAACCAGGTCAGGTGAAATTCACACCGACAGGATGTTCCAACAGAATAATAAAGATGGAACCAGATCCGGTGTAAAACACACGAATAGGATATTCCAATGAGAATGATAAAGATTTTAACCAGTGTCCGGTGTAAAACACATGCATGGATGTTCCAATGTAATAATAAAAAAAGCGGAACCAGTCCCTGTAAAACACACGATGTGATGTTCCAATGTATAATAGAAGAATGTCACCAAGTATAGGGTAAACCGCATATACTGAGTTATTCCAATGAATAATAAGCAATGGAATAACATAAGGATTTCACCAAGTATAGGGTATCTGCAGATATACAGGTTATGTATAGGGTATGCCACTTTTACAAAAGTTATTCAATGATGTAATAATAATGAATGGAATAATGTAAGTTCTCTTCAAGAAGAAAGAATAACACCCCTTACCGTAAAAGAACTGAATATAGAAGTAGTGAAGTAGCAGAATACTCTTCTTCTTTCTATAACTTTCTCTCTATAGCTTCTCTCTATAATTTCTCTCTCTAGAGTTTCAATGAATTCGTAAGAAAATAATGAAGGAATGAGCTTCTATTTATAGGAAAATGGAATGCATAGTAACTAATCCATGAACGGTCCAGATTGATTTACTTTAATCTGACGGTCCATATTTAAAGAAAAATCTTTTAAATAAAATATAATATATTCTATTTATATAAAAACATTTTACTATGCAAACACTATGCAACACTATGCATAATAAAATATAATATATTCTATTTATAGAATAACTTTAATAAAGTATTCTATTTTATATAAAAAGATGTTTCTGTTTTATTACGTTAATAATACTGAATAAAACAAAACGTCATTATCGCTATAATAATTCATATTATTAATCGACAATAATGGAATCAAACCGAGTGACTTCTCACATAAGCATCAATAATCAATACCGCTAGCTACTATGCAACCCACACGACATCGTACTTTTTACTACCAAGTAGTTCAACAAGATCAACGGTAAAACTTCCGCCGTTATTTCAATAAAATATTTTTGTCGCTTTTCTCAATCCGAATAATAATTACGCTGTGGGGTCCACCAATGATTGAGTAGTTGTACGAATATTCCCTGCTAAATCGAATATTCCCCGACCAATCGAATATAATATAACCACTTGCATACTTTGCAAAATTTATAAATACTACCCACAACTATAATATTATCTCAAATTCACACCATAATATTAAAAAATTATTTTGACAAAATTTAAATCTTTATTAATAAAATCTGGGGTCTCACAAGTAACATATTTCATTCATTCTCAATGTAATAACAATGTTACATTGTTTTCTAACTAGGTTCGTAAAACCTTCATTTCACTTTCTCATCTTACTTTTAGAATTGCTATATATTGTCAGGAATAAACATGTGAATGATATTCCTATTTAAGATATGATTTGATTATGATATATATGAATGAATATGCAAGTATGTTTGCATTAAGCAAAACAACTTTGTAAAGTCCTAAAAAAGAAATGATTCTCAAGGACTATAAATATAGAAAGATCAAGCTTGTTAGGTTGATCTTATGATGTAATAGATAGGCTAGTCTGATCGTCGAGCACTGCACCAGAAGTCATAGTCTGCCATGTGAGTCAAGGATAACTCGAGAGCTATCAAGGCAGAATAAGAGTATGCAAGATAGTAGATCTCGGAGTTCGTAGACTGCCAGGGGAAACGAAGAAGAATCGTAGTGTATCGAGTAGAGCTTCCTTGGGATCGTAGTGTGCTGAGGAAGTCATGTTCAGATATGTAGAGACAGCCTGCCTATGAGCCGACCGGTCATCTGCCGAAGCCAAGACAGATACATAGACTACACTAAGAGTCATAGAGTCTACTGATGCCAAAGCCAAGTCAAGGATCGTAGATCACACTCTGAGTTCGTAGAGTCTATTAATTACATGCAGAGATCGTAGTCAAGGAAGATCAGATGAAGACAACAAGCAAGGCGGAAAACATATAGTGTCAAGATCTTATCTTGGGATCGTAGTGTCTGCACACCACCCAAAAGTCAATCGTGAGAGTCTTGAGTAACTATGACCTCAATAGAAGTGCTCACAATGCCAAGGATGAATCGTAGAGCATATACGGTTCTCAACAAATGAGCACTCCCGAATATCCAAAGGCAAACGGTTTACCCAATCAACGAATGGCATGCGAAGCTAACGTAAGATATCGCGACCAACCCAATCAACATCAAGATTGAGGTGTAAGGCCATTCGTGATGAAGTCTTCCACAAGGAGATCCAAAGAAGACTTCAGAAGTTGACTAAGGAAAGTTAGCTTGTGCAGTAGCTATTGTGACGCCCCCAAAATTAGGTATACATCACCCATCTTGGGTCGCCACTTACATGGTACAGAATTTAAATACAACTTAATACATAAACTATGAGTTTAAATACAAATATCGTCTACTAGATATTATACAAACTCAAAAAGGAGTCCTCATTACAATTATTATCACACTATTTTACAGAATAGTGAGGACTACTAATGCTATCTTCAGGACCATCACTCGTTTCCCGACTAAATCCCGGCTATATTCTCATTTCCTGAAGAGAACAGTGAAAGAAAGGGTGAGCTCAACTAGCCCAGTAAGAAATATTATGACTATGATAATGCAGAATAAATTATCAATAGTCTTCAACAATGTTAAACTGATAAAATACAATAGACAACCGGTTTAAGCTGCGGTGAATATCTGATCCATTAAAAGAGTCAAGTAGAAAATAAAGTCTACTATCTTTTAGGTTTTAAAAGGTTTTTCATCATTTGTTTATAGTGAGACTCGACTTTAATAAATATTCCACATCATCGAATCACCCCCGCACTTCTGACGAGGATATTCTTTAGTATCACGACCACAATTATTCATGCACTACGGGCGAAGAATATTTGTGTATTCATTAATAGTCATGATCATGCCAACAATTTGTCCATCATGCTGCACTACTGACCCTTGAGGATTTTTATCACATCATTTGTAACATTACGGTCATGATTACACCGAATAGTCTCTCGTCGTCATAATCATACCAAGTCCATCTATGCACTACTGGGGCCATATGACTTTCAAAAAATATAAACATGAGGATGATGACAATGATATAAGAATTCAATAAAACAAGTTCAAGATTTATTTTATCCGGGGAATTATTAACGTCCAAATTGTCAACATGATACTTGTTTTGTAGAGTAAAATTCAAGAATGATCGGAAGAATATTTCCATGAAAAGATCTTTGGATGAAACGCAAATATCAAGGATATTCTACTAATTTCATGGAGTATAGAAGTCAAAGTTTTAACCAACCGGGTATAATAAAGAATGGAATAACAAAAGAAATCACCATAAATGCGATAGATCATATGCATGGAGTTATTCAACGAAATAATAAATAACGGAACGGTCGTCGTGAAATTCACACAAGCGGGATGTTCCAACGAGAATAATAAAGATGGAACGGATCCGGTGTAAAACACATGATATAGGATATTCCAATAGAATAATAAAGATGGAACCAGGTCCGGTGTAAAAAACACGAGATGTGATGTTCCAATGAATAATAAAAAGGCGAACCCGTCCCGGTGTAAAACACATGAGCGGGATGTTCCAACAGAATAATAAAAAAAGCGGAACCGGTCCGGTGTAAAACACACGAACAAGATGTTCCAACGAAATAATAGAAGAATGTCACCAAGTATAGGGTAAACCACGTTATACTGAGTTATTCCAACGAGAATAATAAGCAATGGAATAACAACAGTTCTCTTCATGAATAAGAAAGAATAACACGCCTTACTTTTGGTAGGAGATTGAATCTTTGCGGACGGTGTAGTAACAAAATACTCTTCTTCTTTCTCTCTTATTATTTCTATACTTTCTCTCTCTATAGCTTGAATGAATTAAGTGAAAAATAATGAAGCCCTAGGCCTCTATTTATAGAAGATTTCTAGCTTAGCACTGCCGTGTGAAAAAGGCAAGTGGCTTGACGGTCGGTTTGGCCTTTGTAATGTGAAAACGACAAGTGGTTCGGCTTTTGTAATGTGAAACGACAAGTGGTTCGGCGCTTTAATAATGTGAAACGACAAGTGGTTCGACGTCTGGTAAAGGTAATTACTATTAACGAAGGTAAATACTATTGACGAAGGTAAATACTATTCACAAGGGTAATTACTATTGAATTAAGGTAATTACTATTGATTGGTAATATACTATTCACAAGGGTAATTACTATTGACGAAGGTAAATACTATTGACGAAGAGACTCTTAGATGATGACATATGAGCCCCCCCATAAAATAATCAAACTTACCACAAATCATAACACATATTTAATCTTTCAACAATTATTAATCATTTATAACTTGTCGTCTCAATTATTGATTTAATACTATAACATATTATACAGATGATACTGTGACAATAATTGAATCAATAATATAAGAGATATGATGCGTGAATTCTTGTAGTAATAATTGAGCATAGTGGTGACTTCTCACATAAGCATCAATAATCAATCTGAGTGTCTTTACTACTACGACCATGCGTATTCATCGTATTTTTACCACCGGTAGTTCAACAGTTTTAACGGTAACACCTCCGCCGTTATTTTTATAAAATATTTTTGTCGTTTTCTCAATCCGACAATAATTCTGTTGTGGGGTCCACCAATGATTGAGCCATTGTACGAATATTCCCTAACAAAAAGAATATTCCCCGACCAAACGAATATTTTATAACAACTTGCATACTTTGCAAAATTTATAAATATTACCCACAACTATAACATTATATCAAATTTATTCCATAATATTCAAAAATAATATTTATAGAAAAATTCATCTTTATTTATAAAAGCTGGGGTCTTACAACCTCCCCTTCTTATGAAATTTCGCCCTCGAAATTAGAGTACGTACCTGGTATGTCGAAGAGATAAGGATACCTTGATTTCATTTCAGATTCTAACTCCCAAGTCATTTCCTCAACATCGTGGTTCCTCCACAAAACTTTGACTTGAGGTATAACCTTGGAGCGTAAAATATGTTCCTTCTTATCCAAAATTTGAACAGGAACCTCTTCATACGTCAAATCTTCCGCTATTTAAATCCTGGTTCTAACTCAATAATATGGTTCGGGTCTTTCACATATTTACGTAACATAGATATGTGAAAAAACGTAATGAACACGAGACATATTTGGCGATAAAAGCGAGTCTATAGGCCACGATTCCTACTCGATCGAGGATTAAAAGTGGACCGATGAATCGAGGATTAAGTTTTCCTCTCTTTCCAAATCTTGTAACTCATTTCCATGGAGCAACTCTTAACAACACATGATCTCCTATATCGAATTCCACGTCCTTTCGATGAAGATCAGCATAACTCTTTTGTCGATTTTGTGAGGTTTTTATACGTTGTCGGATCATTTGAATCTTTTCCGTAGTCATATCGTACGTACAACTCCGGTCCCAACAACGTTGCTTCACCCACCTCATCCCAAAGATCTTTGAGAACGACACTTTCTTCCATACAATGCTTGAATGGAGCCATGCCAATACTTGCTTGATAACTTGTTGTTGTAGGAAAACTCCACCAATGGTAAGAACTTGTCCCAACTCCCTTGAAATCAAGGACCACGAGTCTTAATAGATCTTCAAGAGTTTGAATAGTCCTCTCCATTGTCCGTCCGTCTGCGAGGATGATATCTTAGAGCTAAATCGTGAAGTCTGCATGCCCATAGCTTTTTGCAAACTAACCCAAAATCGTGAAGTGAATCTTGGGTCTCGATCGAAACTATGGATACTGGCATACCATGCGCCTTACAATCTCGTTTATGTACATACTGAGCAAGACGTTCAAGTGTATAAGTTTCTCGTGTCGATAAGAAATGAAGCGGACTTGGTCAATCTATCAACAATGACCCAAATCGCATCAATACCTTGAGAAACCTTAGGAAGGCCGTGTACGAAATCCATGGTAATGTGCTCCCACTTCCATTCTGGAATTTTAAGTGGTTGCAATGGACCTTTTGGTACTTGATGTTCCGCTTTAACTCATTGACAAGTTAGACACCTTGAGATAAACAACGCTATCTCTCTCTTCATATTGCTCCACCAAAATGTATGACGAATATCATGATACATTTTGGTACTCCCGAGATGGATTGCAAATGGTGTGTTGTGCGCCTCCATCATGATGATATTATACTTTAAATCGTCGGTCGTTAGGAACACAAAGTCCGGAGTTGACTCAAGTATTCCTTCTTCATCGATTCTTGCTTCGGCATAGCACCTTCTTGCACTTTCTTCTTCATACGCATCGGCTCCAGTGCAGTAGCTTGAAGCGACTTTAACTTTATCGATTAAAGTCGGTTCTACTCGTATACTCGCTATCATCACATGCGTCCACAGGTCTTTAACTCTATCTCCATCCTTTGTAAGTCACACAAAATGGGCCTTTGCGTTGACAATATCGCACTTTCGTGCTTGCATATGATTTTCTACTCAATGCGTCGGCTACCACGTTCGCTTTTCGGGATGGTATTGGATGGTATGATCATAATCTTTCAATGATTCAAGCCAACGTCGTTGTCGCATGTTGAGTTCCTTTTGAGTGAAGAAATATTTGAGGCTTTTATGATCCGTAAAGATCTCCACTTTCTCCCCATACAAGTAATGCCTCCAAATTTTAAGTGCAAAGACAACAAATTTTGTGACTCTAGATCATGAGTAGGATAATTCCTCTCATATTCTTTGAGTTGTCGCGAGGCATATAGGCTATAACTTTTCCATGTTGCATAAGAACACATCCCAACCCTTTGCTCGAAGCATCATCAGAGATGACAAATCCTCCGAGCAGATGGTATTGTCGAGCAGTCTTTGAAATAAGTCTCCTCTTGAGTTCTTGAAAACTCTTCTCACATTCTTCGCTCCAATAGAACTTTGTATCTTTCGAAGTCAAATTTGAGTCAATGGAGTAGCGATTCGAGAAAATCCTTCCACGAATCTCCGATAATAACCACTTAAACCGAGAAAGCTACGTACTTTGGTCATTTGATTTAGGTTGTTCCCGACTTTGAATAGCTTCAATCTTTCTTTGGGTCAACAGATATTCCATGACTTGATACCACGTGCCCAAGGAATGCTACTTCTTCAAGCCGAACTCACATTTCTTCAACTTGGCATAAAGCTTATATTCACGAAGCTTTTGGAGTGTCGACCTCAAGTGTTGCTCATGATCTTCACGGCTTTTGGAATAAATAAGGATGTCATCAATAAAGACGACCACAAAAGTGATCTAAATATTCCTTGAATACTCGGTTCATCATATCCATGAAGGCGGCGGGAGCATTAGTCAATCCAAAGGACATGACTAGGAATTCATAATGCCGTCTGGGGAGTTACGGCCGTCTTTGGAATGTCGTGGTTCTAATCTTCAATTGGTGATATCCGAATGAAGATCAATCTTTGAAAAGAATTTGGCTCCTTGCAATGGTCAAATAGGTCATCAATACGTGGCAATGGATACCTATTTTGATGGTGACATGATTCAACTCCCGATAATCAATACAAAGTCGCATACTCCCCATCTTTCTTCTTCACGAATAGAATAGGAGCACCCCAAGGAGAAGTACTAGGGCGAATAAAGCCAATGTATAACAATTCCTGCGGTTGGGTCTTTAACTCCTGAAGTTCAATAGAGCCATTCGATATGGGGCTTTGGAAATAGGTTTTGTCACCGGGTTCAAGGTCGATACAAAATTCAATTTCACGCTTCTGGGGGTAGGCGGGGAAGTTCTTGAGAATACGTCGGAAATTTATTAATAATAGAAATATCGTTCAAAAGCGGCGTATTTTTGTTTAAATCGTGACATGAGCTAAGAAAGCTTGACATCCATTTTTCAATAAGCGAATAGCTTTATGGCTTGAGATGGCCGTGATTGATTTTAATGGTTTGGTCGTTTGAATTCGCATAATAGGTTGATTAGGAATATGAAAGCTAACAACCTTACGAAAACAATCAATTTTTGCATGATAAGTAGTTAACCAATCAATCCTAGAATCACGTCAAATGCAAGTATTTTTAATGAAAAAAAGATCGACAGGTAATGTGAGGGTACCGATTTGAACCAAACAAGACTTATAAACATTGGATGTAATGAAGGTTTCTCCCAACGGAGTTTCCACAGATAAGTCAAAGTCTAATTTCTCCGGAGTCAAATTTAATCGATGAGCGCAAGTAGGAGAAATAAAAGAATGGGTAGAACCGGTATCAAATAAAGTATAGACTTCATTAGAGTTTATGATAAGCTTACCCGTGATGACCTCATTCGGATTCCTTGCTCTTTGGGAGGTCACAACAAACGCTCTCCCTTGCACTACCGGTTTTGAATTTTCTGGGATGGCCTTTGGTGCCTCCATCCTAGCTGAATTTGTCTTGGTAAATGAAAAAATCGAGCTAAGTGACCTTCTCTTCCACAATTATAACATGCTTTGGATGGCATGGCCGCAGATTTGGTGATGTGTCCCTCTCCTCCGCATTTGAAGCATATGATAGGTGGTCTTTCTCCTTCCTTAACAATGGGTGCTGGTGCTGACGTCTTTCCACCATTGTTGAATCTCCGTTTCTTGAAATGTCCATTCTTATTGTTTTGGCCCTGATTACCACCGAAGTGGTTACCATATCCGGCTTTTGATTCCCTCACGCTTGTTGTCACCGCTCCGATGACTACTCTCGCCGGTATTATAATTTTCTTTTACCGCTCTTTTTAGTTGTGTTGACTCATTATCGCGTTCCACTAATCGAGCCCTATTTACAACATCCGAATACAAACACGGTTTATGAGAAATAAGATGTTGGCGTATCTCCCGACTTCAAACCTCTTAAAAACATTCGCGCCATTCTTTCTTTATTATCCACCAAGTGGGGCGAAAACGTGATAACTCGCAAATTTTTGCCTCGTATTGCGACACGGTCATATTGTTTTGTTCGAACTTGATAAATTCCACCTCCTTCATGTGGCGAATACTTTCGGGAAAGTATTTGTCGTTGAAACGACTCTGGAACTTCTCCCAAGATATCTTGATCTGGCCGAGTTGAGTACGTTTCTGGGAATTCCCACCATGTCCGCCTCTCGCGCAACATAAAAGCGGCAAAGGGAACCTTTTGCTCCTCGGAGCATCCCAAGACATCAAATATCTTGGTAATCTGCTTTATCCATGCTTCCGCCAGAAGTGGTTTTGGCTCTCCCTTAAACTCCGGTGGTCCCGGCTCCTTGAATTGTTTAGCGGTGACCGCCCGAGAGTTTTCCGTGTTTCCACCTACGTTTTGGATAAGCGTCGCTCTCTACTTTCTTTGTTGCATAAATTGCATAAAGCCTCTCGAACATTTGATCATTCGTCATTTGGTCGGTGTTGTTGTTTGCATGAGGATTATCGCCTTCGATGCACATTATCCGATTATTGATATGTGGTGAATCAACGATCGCTGCGCTCCATTCTTATTCTCAACATTCTCGGATGTCATTTTCAGAATCTTGCCATAAAAACAAAAGGTTAATTGACATGTAACAAATTATCCCTATCTTCGACCAACCAATAAAATAGCACATAAACTTAGGTAGGTCATACTAGCTAAGAAGTATTCCTCGTCTCTCCCCTCCTAGTACTATTCTCACATCTTAGCCAGGATCATATCCTAAGCTCGATACCAACCGTGGCGCCCCCAAAATTAGGTATACATCACCCATCTTGGGTCGCCACTTACATGGTACAAATTTAAATACAACTTAATACATAAACTATCGGTTTAAATACAAATATCGCTCTACTAGATATTATACAAACTCAAAAGGAGTCCTCATTACAATTATTATCACACTATTTTACGAGAATAGTGAGGACTACTAATGCTATCTTCGGGACCATCACTGCGTTTCCCAGACTCGTCCCGGCTATATTCTCATTTCACGAAGAGAACGGTGAAAGAAAGAAAGGGTGAGCTCAACTAGCCCAAGAAGAAATATTATGACTATGATAATGCGAGAATAAATTATCAATAGTCTTCAACAATGTTAAACCGATAAAATACAATAGACAACCGGTTTAAGCTGCGGTGAATATGCAATCCATTAAAAGAGTCAAGTAGAAAATAAAATCTACTATCTTTTAGGTTTTAAAAGGTTTTTCATCACTTTGTTTATAGTTGAGACTTAGCTTTAATAAATATTCCACATCATCGAATCACCCCACACTTCTGACCAGGATATTCTTTAGTATCACGACTACAATTATTCATGCACTACAGGCGAAGAATATTTGTGTATTCATTAATGGTCATGATCATGCCAACAACTCGTCCATCAATGCACTACTGACCATTTGAGGATTTTTATCACATCATTTGTAACATTACGGTCATGATTACACCGAATAGTCTCTCGGTCATAATCATACCAAGTCCATCTATGCACTACAGAATACGAGATGACTTTCAAAAAATATAAACATGAGGATGATGACAATGATATAAGAATTCAATAAAACAAGTTCAAGAATTATTTTATCCGGGAATTATTAACGTCCAAATTGTCAACATGATAATCTTGTTTTGTAGAGTAAAATTCAAGAATGATCGGAAGAATATTTCCATGAAAAGATCTTTCGATGAAATGCAAATATCTAGGATATTCTACTAATTTCATGGAGTATAGAAGTCAAAGTTTTAACCAACCGGGTATAATAAAGAATGGAATAACAAAAGAAATCACCATGCATGCGATAGATCGCATGCAGACGAGTTATTCAACAGAATAATAAATAACGGAACGGTCGTGAAATTCACACCCAAGCGGGATGTTCCAACAGAATAATAAAGATGGAACCGGATCCGGTGTAAAACACACGATAGGATATTCCAATAGAATAATAAAGATTTTAACCGGTCCGGTGTAAAACACCTGCATGACGGGATGTTCCAAATGTAATAATAAAGAAGCGCGGAACCCGGTCCTGTTGTTAAACACTACGCATGACAGGATGTTAAAAGCGAGAATAATAGAAGAATGTCACCAAGTATAGGGTAAACCACGTATATAGGTTATTCCAATGAATAATAAGCAATGGAATAACAATGCAGTTCTCTTCATGAATAAGAAAGAATAACACCCTTACTTTTGGTAGGAGATTGAATCTTTACGGACGATGTAGTAACAAAATACTCTTCTTCTTTCTCTCTTATTATTTCTATACTTTCTCTCTATAGCTTGAATGAATTAAGTGAAAAATAATGAAGCCCTAGGCCTCTATTTATAGAAGATTTCTAGCTTAGCACTACTTAGAAAAGAAAAGAAGTGGCTTGACGAATTGGTTTGGCCTTTGTAATGTGAAACGACAAGTGGTTCGACGCCTGTAATGTGAAACGACAAGTGGTTCGACGCCTGTAATGTGAAACGACAAGTGGTTCGACGTCTGGTAAAGGTAATTACTATTAACGAAGGTAAATACTATTGACGAAGGTAAATACTATTCACAAGGGTAATTACTATTGACGAAGGTAATTACTATTGACGAAGGTAAATACTATTCACAAGGGTAATTACTATTGACGAAGGTAAATACTATTGACGAAGAGACTCTTAGATGATGACATATGAGCCCCCCATAAAATAATCAAACTTACCACAAATCATAACACATATTTAATCTTTCAACAATTATTAATCATTTATAACTTGTCGTCTCAATTATTGATTTAATACTATAACATATTATACGATGATGATCTTTGTGACAATAATTGAATCAATAATATAAGAGATATGATCGTGAAGAATTCTCAGTAGTAATAATTGAGCATAGGTTGAGTGACTTCTCACATAAGCATCAATAATCAATACTGTAGCTACTCTTATGCAACCATGCGTATTCTTTCTTGTACTTTTACCACTTACGGGTAGTTCAACGGTTTTAACGGTAACACCTCCGTAGTTATTTTTATAAAATATTTTTGTCGTTTTCTCAATCCGACAATAATGTTGTGGGGTCCACCAATGATTGAGCCATTATGCGAATATTCCCTAACAAAAAGAATATTCCCAGGCCAAATGAATATTTTATAACAACTTGCATACTTTGCAAAATTTATAAATATTACCCACAACTATAACATTATATCAAATTTATTCCATAATATTCAAAAATAATATTTATAGAAAAATTCAACTTTATTTATAAAAGTTGGGTCTTACAACCTCCCTTCTTATGAAATTTTGCCCTCGAAATTAGGGTGCGTGCACTGGTATGTCGAAGAGATAAGGATACCTTGATTTCATTTGATTCTAACTCCCAAGTCATTTCCTCAACATCGTGGTTCCTCCACAAAACTTTGACTTGAGGTATAACCTTGGGCGTAGAATATGTTCCTTCTTATCCAAAATTTGAACAGAACCTCTTCATCGTCAAATCTTCCGCTATTTCGTCCGGTTCTAACTCAATAATATGGTTCGGGTCTTTCACATATTTACGTAACATAGATATGTGAAAAAGCGTTATGAACACGAGACATATTTGGCGGTAAAAGCGAGTCTATAGGCCACGCTTCCTACTCGATCGAGGATTAAAATGGACCGGATGAATCGAGGATTAAGTTTTCCTCTCTTTCCAAATCTTGTAACTCCTTTCCATGGAGCAACTCTTAACAACACATGATCTCCTATATCGAATTCCACGTCCTTTCGATGAAGATCAGCATAACTCTTTTGTCGATTTTGTGAGGTTTTTATACGTTGTCGGATCATTTGAATCTTTTCCATAGTCATACGTACCAACTCCGGTCCCAACAACGTTGCTTCACCCACCTCATCCCAGCATACTGGAGAACGACACTTTCTTCCATACAATGCTTTATTATACCCAGTTGGTTAAAACTTTGACTTCTATACTCCATGAAATTAGTAGAATATCCTTGATATTTGCGTTTCATCCAGTATCTTTTCATGGAAATATTCTTCCGATCATTCTTGAATTTTACTCTACAAAACAAGATTATCGTGTTGACATTTGGACGTTAATAATTCTGGATAAAATAAATCTTGAACTTGTTTTATTGAATTCTTATATCATTGTCATCATCCTCATGTTTATATTTTTTGAAAGTCATATGTGGCACTCAGAAGTGCATAGATGGACTTGGTATGATTATGACGAGAGACTATTCGATGTAATCATGGCCGTAATGTTACAAATGATGTGATAAAAATCCTCGATGGCCATAGTGCATTGATGGACGATTGTTGGCATGATCATGACCATTAATGAATACACAAATATTCTTGGCCCGTAGTGCATGAATAATTGTGGTCGTGATACTAAAGAATATCCTTGGTCAGTAGTGCGGGGTGATTCGATGATGTGGAATATTTATTAAAGTTTGAGTCTCATTTATAAACGATGATGAAAAACCTTTTAAAACCTAAAAGATAGTAGACTTTATTTTCTACTTGACTCTTTTAATGGATTGCATATTCATTGCAGCTTAAACCGGTTGTCTATTGTATTTTATCGCTTTTAACATTGTTGAAGACTATTGATAATTTATTACGCATTATCATAGTCATAATATTTCTTCTTGGGCTAGTTGAGCTCACCCTTTCTTTCACCGCTCTTCTCTTGAAATGAGAATATAGGCTGGGACGAGTCGGGGAAACGAGTGATGGTCCTGAAGATAGCATTAGTAGTCCTCACTATTCTGTAAAATAGTGTGATAATAATTGTAATGAGGACTCCTTTTTGAGTTTGTATAATATCTAGTAGACGATATTTGTATTTAAACTCATAGTTTATGTATTAAGTTGTATTTAAATTCTGTACCATGTAAGTGGCGACCCAAGATGGGTGATGTATACCTAATTTTGGGGGCGTCACAATAGCTACTGCACAAGCTAACTTTCCTTAGTCAACTTCTGAAGTCTTCTTTGGATCTCCTTGTGGAAGACTTCATCACGAATGGCCTTACACCTCAATCTTGATGTTGATTGGGTTGGTGCTGATATCTTCTATTAGCCTGCATGCCATTCGTTGATTGGGTCGGCTTCGTTCCTTTGGATATTCTTGGAGTGCTCATTTGTTGAGAACCGTATATGCTCTACGATTCATCCTTGGCATTGTGAGCACTTCTATTGAGGTCATAGTTCTGCACTCTACGATTCAGCTTTGGCTGGTGCAGACACTACGATCCCAAGATAAGATCTTGACACTATATGTTTTCCGCCTTGCTTGTTGTCTTCATCTGATCTTGCTTGACTACGATCTTTGACATGAGCTAAGAAAGCTTGACATCCGTTTTTCAATAAACGAATAGCTTTATAGCTTGAGATGACCGTGATTGATTTTAATGGTTTGGTCATTTGAATTCGCATAATAGGTTGATTAGGAATATGAAAGCTAACAACCTTACGAAAACAATCAATTTTTGCATGATAAGTAGTTAACCAATCAATCCCTAGAATCACGTCAAATGCAAGTATTTTTAATGAAATAAGATCGACAGGTAATGTGAGGGTACCGATTTGAACCAAACAAGACTTATAAGCGATTGGATGTAATGAAGGTTTCTCCCAACGGAGTTTCCACAGATAAGTCAAAGTCTAATTTCTCCGAGTCAAATTTAATCGATGAGCGCAAGTAGGAGAAATAAAAGAATGGGTAGAACCTGGGTATCAAATAAAGTATAGACTTCATTAGAGTTTATGATAAGCTTACCCGTGATGACCTCATTCAGATTCCTTGCTCTTTGGGAGGTCATAACAAACGCTCTCCTCTTACTTCTAGGTTTTGAATTTTCTCGGAATGGCCTTTGGTGCCTCCATCCTAGCTGAATTTGTCTTGATGGCGACAAAATCGAGCTAAGTGACCTTCTCTTCCACAATTATAACATGCTTTGACGGCATGACGCAGCTTTGGACCGATGTGTCCCTCTTCTCGCATTTGAAGCATATGATAGGTGGTCTTTCTCCTTCCTTAACAATGGGTGCCGGGTCTTGACGTCTTTCCACCATTGTTGAATCTCCGCTTCTTGAAATGTCCATTCTTATTGTTTTGTACGATTACCACCGAAGTGGTTACCATATCCGCCCGTTGATTCCCTCCACGCTTGTTGTCACCGCTTGATGACTACTCTCATTTGGTATTATAATTTTGCCTACCGCTCTCTTTTAGTTGTGTTGACTCATTATCGCGTTCCACTAACTGAGCCCTATTTACAACATCTGAATACAAACACAGTTTATGAGAAATAAGATGTTGACGTATCTCCGGCTTCAAACCTCTTAAAAACATTCGCACCATTCTTTCTTAGATGACGAAGGTAAATACTATTGACGAAGAGACTCTTAGATGATGACATATAGAGCCCCCCATAAAATAATCAAACTTACCACAAATCATAACACATATTTAATCTTTCAACAATTATTAATCATTTATAACTTGTCGTCTCAATTATTGATTTAATACTATAACATATTATCTGAGATGATCTTGTGACAATAATTGAATCAATAATATAAGAGATATGATGCAAAGTGATTCTTTGTAGTAATAATTGAGCATAGTGGTAGTGACTTCTCACGTAAGCATCAATAATCAATACCGTGTGCTACTATGCAACCACCATGCGTACATCGTACTTTTTACCACCGGTAGTTCAACAGCTTTTTAGCAGTAACACCTCCATTATTATTTTTATAAAATATTTTTGTCATTTTCTCAATCCGACAATAATGTTGTGGGGTTCACCAATGATTGAGCCATTATGCGAATATTCCCTAACAAAAGAATATTCCCACCAAACGAATATTTTATAACAACTTGCATACTTTGCAAAATTTATAAATATTACCCACAACTATAACATTATATCAAATTTATTCCATAATATTCAAAAATAATATTTATAGAAAAATTCATCTTTATTTATAAAAGCTGGGGTCTTACAGCTATCAAGTGAATAGAAGACAACGATCTTGGAAGAAACCAGGATCATAGTGTTTGCCAAATAGAGAAAGAACTCATGGAAGGTGAACCGAGATACTGGCCAGCTTCTGAAGAGCAAGGCTAAAGTGATTAAGTGCAGGGTCAGTTCATTGATGATAAGTGAGCAGAAGATCACAAGGAGAAAGCAAAATTTGGGCCACCACAAATCTGAAGTGTCTTGATATTCGAAGGGGACCGAAGAAAAAGGAATTAGGCCATCGATTCGAGAGACAATCGAAGCAAAATGTAAGTATTGAAGCCTTTGCACAAAACAAGGAAGAGGTGTTCTATATTGAAGATCCAATCAACACTCTTCAAGATCGTAGTGTTAAACCTACCAGTCAATGAGCAACACTTAACAAGACACTACGATCAAGTTCTTGAAGACGTGCATCAGAATCGTAGAGTCCGAATAACTGAAGACTGAAGCATTGGCAAAAGTTCGATCTGAAGGGTAATATTCGGACAAGTGCCTATTGAGAGCATCGATGAAATAGGACAACCTCTGATCGAGTAATCAGAAAGAGGTAATAAAGTCTTTGACCTGCCCAAGACATTAAAGTGATACATCTGACAAGGTAGGTGAAATAGTAGACTACAGAGTCAGATAAAGTATGACAAGTCACATCAAGCAGTCTACCTCAAGAAACTCGAGATTTGTGAAGAGATTTGAATATCCTTCAACGGCTACTATCCAACGGAAGGATTGGGAAGGAGTATAAATAAGGAAGAGCTTCAAAGATCAAAGGTTGTTGGAATTGTCAATTTTGGAGAGAAGGTGGACTGATCTAACCATGCGATAGTGAGTCCTAAGGCTCAATCTATGATTCACCAAAAACACTCAGAAGTCAGATCAAGAAAGAAGTAGAAGTGTGAGTTCTACTATGTAGAAGTGAGAGTTCTACTACATGAAGAGTGTTTTGAACTGCCGAGAGAAAGGAGAGCATCATGCCATCTGGATGTCCATCATGGGAAGACTCTAAGTACGATAGAGAAAAGCCTACGGTCATCTTAGCAAGTCCATCATGAGAAGGCATCAACTAGCAAGAAGGGAGATCACAAAAGCCATCTTGGTGTCAAGCATGAGACAGCATCTAAGTACATAACAGATGTCCTTACAGTCATCTTAGAAGCCTCTCATGTGCAGCCACCAAGTAACAAGGAGAATGATCGTCAAGGCAGTTCATCAAGGGGTCATCTGGAGTAGTTGAGCAACCTAAGAAGCTGAGCATCATGCAACACTCAGCTGCACTTCAAGGATGATCAAGCCAAGCTGCTAAGTATAGAAGATGTTTAGAGCATGAAGACATCTTAGCAGCTCAGCACCGACTCCAACAACAACAAACAAACAACTCAACAAAGCTAGGGCCAGAAGGGTCCTTGTCCAAAGGGACTAAATGAAGTAGGGCCTGAGGGGTCCTTGTCCGGAGGGACTAAACGAAGTTCCAAGCCTGTTGGGCTTGAAGAGTTCCTAGGGAACTAGAGGAGTCCCAAGGCTGCTAGCCTTGAAGAGTTCTTAGTGAACTGAAGTCCCAAGGCTGCTGGCCTTAAAGGAATCTTAGTGATTCAGGGTGCTGCCCTTCCTTAGTGGAAATCCTGCTAGTTGAAAGCAGAAGAGTGGATTAGGAGCTTGAGTCTCTGAACCACTTAAAACCCCTTGTGTCTTTTACATTATGTCATTTACATTATGTACTATAACTGCTATAACTTCTATGAATGTTTTAACTACTTAAAACTAAACTTACTCTACGAACAATGTATGTATGATTATGGATATATCAATGAAGGGGATCTTTTACTTATTCCGCTGTGCTTAAAAAGATTCTTATGTTTGTCATATATTAATCTATGTATAAAATAATATAAACCAGAAAAGTATTTGAAATGAAAAAGGATCTATTCAACCCCCACCCCTTCTAGATCTATTGTGCCCTCTAGGTACTAACAATTGGTATCAGAGCAGGTTCTCATGCTATATTCAAAAGCTAATCGCTTTGAGTTTGATCCCAGGCACTAACATTGTTCTAAACTTAGTTTAGTAGTAAGTAACTTATTATATGCAGATGAGCTCACATATTGGAAATATTGTGTATAGGTTAAATGTGTATATACACCTGAAGCCGCTCAGATTGGTCCATGGTCTCTATTGATACATCAACAAGACCAATCCTATCCTACAGTCAATCTTAAAGTCCTAAGACCAGACGAGAACACTCAAGAGACGTCAATGACAAAGATTCAAGCACCCTCCAGTCAGAAAGATGAAGAAGCCATACATGCTAAGAAATGATTATCGAGAGAGGAAAGAAGATCTTCTCAAACTTATGTCTGGCCAACCAACAGCTGGGTGCAAACTCTGTCAGCTAACGGATGTCAAAGATCTTAATGCTGAGATTCTCTTGGCCTATATCTTCAAGACCATTACTGATTGATTAAAGGTCAGCAAGAGCAATAAGCTGTTAGGAATAAAAGTAAAGCCATGCTCATCAATACCTAAACTCAGTATATCCATGATAAATGACTGTTTAGTAACTGACAGTAAAAAGGTACGGTTCTTCACTATTATAAATGCATGCATCATAATTGCATCTCCTTGTGAACTATAATAGGATTCTGTCAAGAAGTCATAATCTACCTAAAAAGGTGAAGAGATAAAGTAACCTGAGGATGGAAACTCAAATAACTATAAACTTTCTCTCCATCCAAGTTTTAGGTTGAAGATGACATCGTGAAGGAAATCTGAAATAGGTCATAAGAACATCACCGGCCTAATAAACTTTATGTGAAGTAATCGTTGCTGGTGGGTTAGTATGTATGTACAAACCTATGTTCTAAGTTTTTGACAACTCACAGAGTATGATCGGGTTCTACAAAAGGATCGGTGATCTGTGAAAGCCGATCACCTCCATGGATCAACTAGATACTCATAAATCGTAGAGTTGATTCCTACTCTGAACACTTAAACACTGTGAACAGAATCTAGTAAATGATGAAACCATCATAGATAAAGAGTGTGTTATTAGATGCCAAATCCCTCACACACTCACCATCATGCATCTCAAAATGTATTATCATAAGATAGTTGCATGTATGAATATGTCTGTTGGTGATAAATATGATGATTATCCAAATAAGAGGAACAGGGGTTTAGAAAACTAACCTAGCAGGACCCATTTAACTATGGGTACCAAAAATAGAAAAATATTTAAACCTGCAGGTACTTGGTCAGTCTGACCACAATAAGGAATGCTGAAGCAAAAGACTTCATTCAAGAAGACTCAACCAGCAGAAGGCTAAGGACTGTTCAGAAATGAGTCTGATAAAGTTCCTATATGTCCAAGCCTGTCCTTGAAGACCCTCTGAGCTAATAGGAATGGAGCTCACATGGCTACAAATTTGTATATGCTCATATCAAGAAAGGCATGCTTTATGAAAAGGATCCTCAAGCGAAGCTCACAACAGAAGATCATTGAGCTTAAGACAAAAGGAGTTCATTAAGAAGCAGAACTTCTCAATTTCAGGACTGTCAATGGAGACTACGTTCGTAGTGCTGTCAAATGATCGTAGAGTGATCAATCCTGAAAATACTCATCTCGACGATACAACGAAAACTAAGCGATGATGATGATTCCAGTCAGAAGGAGACATGATGGGCAGCCTTCAAATGAACATGAAGGAGAAGGAATCACATATATCTGAGAAGACAACATCAACAATGGGGGAGCAGTGATCTGTTAAGGAATAACAACACTAATAAACCTTGAAGAGATGTACCAGCTACAGAGTCCCAAAACTTTGTGGCTGATGAACCAAATGAAGATCCATAGTCAGTAGGAACATCTCAAAACGTACTATTGATAACCCTTCAGCCATCCAATCCATAATCGTGAAGTGCCTACGATCAAACATATGATCGTAGCGTAAGAGCAGGAGGACACCACGATTTCAGCAATGCAAATATCTAGAACTGGTAGAAGACCTCCCCACCAGAAAAGGTCTAATGAGATGTTATTACAAATCATTGCCATAGCACTTCTTCTGGAAAGCACCTCAGGGACAAACCTGACCCTTAGCTCACTCTAAGAGGTTGACCCTTCCTGAGCTACCTTATCCCAGAAGGAATGCTTGATCTAGTTCATCTCGAACGAACCAAGTCAGTTAACGATCAAAGAGTTGAGTTTGAAGAGGACTAAACGATCGTAGTGCAACCTCAGCAATCGTAGAAGACAACTCAACGATCGTAGTCCTACTAAAGGGTACACTAGTTCACAACGAACCGGAAGAATGAGACATCTGCTAAGCCATTCAAGTTGATGAGATAAGTTTGAATACATTAGTGATTGAGCTTATGCTACATCGAAGTAAGGAGGAAAGACAAAGCCATCCACTGCAGCATCTCTCAGAAGTTGATCGTTGAGTCAACAAAGGAAATCATAGAGTGTAACGACCCCAAAAATCATTCAATTTAATTCTCGACTTCGGTCGTTAATAATACATTCAACCTTTAACTTTACATCATTAAACGATAATATAACCATTGAAATTTGTGAAATAATTAAAATTTTCTATTACAAACTATCCTCGTTCCCAAAACCTTCAACGTTTACATCTAAATATCTCAGAATCATTTTAATACTACAATAGTTTACATTCGCAAAACAATATTACAATTCAACATTAATACATTATTCGAAACATTAGACATGGTTTACAAGAATAACAACTTAGCTAGGATATTAAATCTTCATATATCACTTTTGATCCATAACAATCAAGTAGCACATAGCGTTACCTTCAATTCTTGAATCTGCAAAAATGGTTATTTGCAAGAATGAGCTCGACAGCTCAGCAAAATCTAACAGTTTTCATGAATCACGTAGCACAAAATAACATGCTTAATATACAAGAATAATCATAAACAAACATAGCATACATGATATAGTTCACATAACAACTATAAATATTGAGTTCCTTACTCAATCAACATTCATAGTTCAATCATCATAGTCATAGATTGACTTTCACATTTCATACTTTTGACATATATAATACATCATACACTAAAATTTTAAAGTAGATCATCATCAAGTTCACATAGCAAAAAGGAACTGAAAGACTTGCCTTTACCGGCGTTTTATCAACATGTTAATTCTTCGCGTCCTTACACAACCTACACTGTTTGCGAGATTGATAATAAATTAAATCAATACTCAATCTCATGGTCAAATTTATTCTAAGACCTTACTTTATCTTATTATCCTTTTTAATGTCTTTATAGACATCTAACTATTTTATATGCAACTAAGTTTTATTTTCATTTTCATCACCACACATGCTAGACTATCTCACTTGTAGTTTAATGTGCGTATATCACACCATTTTATTTTACCACTTTGGTTTCAAAAATACATATTCAACACATTGTTTACATGTTTAATTTTCCTTCATAAATCAAAAATTACCCTTTTCGATTTCTTTCCATTATTATTCTTGTATTATCATCTTTTTTATACTTAGATATCCAATATTAGCCATTAGTTAGACACTTTGTATACCAAAGTTTAGAAACACTATTACTTTTAGGCATTTTATCGAGCACATTATGTGCATACATTAACTTATCTCAACTCTTGATCTTAAATGGTTAATTATTCATAGAATGTGATAACACATATCTATACTCATTACATATGTCAAAACATATTTTTAATAATCAAAATATATCATCACCCAAAATCTTAATTCAAACAGAATTATAAAACTCATCTTCTTCTTTAACAATTTCTTTTTTAATGTAACTCGTTAAATTATTTTTGAATTAACGCTTTTAATGTAAAAGTCTCACCTAAACCAGATTACATAATTCATTAACTAGTTTAGAAAATTTCATTTTCTCCTTATATTTATTTCGAATTATCCCTCATAAAATGGCTCAATCTCGCAGTCTAGCTAGTAAACTTCCACATCTACAACTCGCTCTAGCTTTTAAGTTTCTTCAGATTCAAAACACATGAATTTATATGAATTTTTCAAAGTCACCTAAACCTTTTGATTTTCGAATGATTATTTTCCCTACGGACCATTCATTAAAACTACATTGTCTACAAAATTTTCATGTGATTCCACTTTCAGACATCTTACTTCCATATCTTGCTTTGATATAAGACTCATTATATACCCAAAGAGATATGAATTTCACAAGATATGTCCACAAATACTCAAAACCTACGAATTATGTTCTTCAAATTTTCTTTCCATTTCATTTTCTTTCTTGAATCCTCTTGTTTGATTCTTGATAATCCAAGATTAAACCTATACAAACAAGATTAAGCATGATCTACTACCCTAGAACATAAATCTACCCAAAAATTCAAAGATTAAATAAGAGTTTAGAAGTTACCTTCTTCTAGCTTTTTCTTCTTCTTCTTCTAGCTCATCTCAATTCCTCTATTTCTCTCTATCTCTCTCAATTTTTCAATACAACTTCTACATAACAATTATCTACATTATGAAGAACATAAAAATATAATTAAAACAAGGAATTTAGATTATAATTTTATTAGTATGAATTTAAGAGAGAGATGGAGATGATGATGATGGGGCTTGTTTTGTCTTCTCAAAGCTTTCCCTTCTTCTTCTTTTTCTTCCTCTTCTTCTTCTCCTACGACTCTCTCTAACTCTCTTCTTCTTTCTTTGGTTTATTTTCTAAAACTAACATACTAACTTGTAGTATATACATATAATATACAATACTAGTAATATATAATATATGTAACTCCTAGTAATTATTAGATATACTAATTACTAGTTAATACATAAGTTACACCAATTTGAACTTGAATGACTAAAGACTATGTTTGGCAAATACTCATTATTTTAATTAATCAATAGCTTAACATCAATCGGTCTCATCAAATTGTCACATAATTATATTTACTTATTAATTATAATTTTGTGTAATAATCATCACATAACTCATCTAATTTAATTATCTCAATTAAATTAGAACTATAACATAAAATTATTATATTAATTAAATTAAATACTAAATATTCATTTAATTAATCTGCTACACTTAATTACATTACTCTATAATCAAAATAAAATTTATTTATTTAACTCAATAAATAATTCAATTAAATATTTATATATATTAAAATTAATATATAACATTCTCTTCACATCAACTCACATATTCTACAATATATGACATACACATACTCACTCTGACATATCTCATAAATAATACTTTTATTTATAAAATTCTTATTTATAATTTCTAAAAATACGGGATGTCACATCCTTCCCCTTTATAAGGATTCCGTCCTCTAATCAATGAAAACCCTACCTTACTCAGGGTTTTCCTCAAATCTATTCATTGAATAACTTCAACATATTACCTTAATATAGGTTTTTTATTTTCTACTCTCACCATTCTTGATAATAAATTCTTATAAGTTTTATTTTATAACATTTACTTGGACTCAATTATATTTGAGTATTACATATTCTTTGACCCGTTCATTATCTTTCTCTAAGGATCATTATCATATATTATATGATCAAACTCTCGGGACATTACATTCACCCTTTCTTCTAAGAATTTCGTCATCGAAAATTTTATTTATTTATTTATTAATCTTTACTCATTCAATCTATCAAAGTAGATTTTTACGTCATTACTTCATTCATTCATTGGTTTCTATAACCACTTTCTTTCCACAAACATCATTCTACAATTATTAAACTTTTCTATTAAAAGTTTCACATTATTCTTTGATAACTCACATCCTTCTCACTTCAAAATTTCTTTTCTCACTTATTCAACATATCCATCATTCAGTGTCGCATTTTACGACTTACTTCTTTCTAAGGAATACTTTCCTTTTTCACTTCCATATTGTAGAATAACAAGAATCTTCCACAATTGTTCAATAATTGGGAAGTACTATGAATAATTCAGGAATTTAAAAGATTCCAAATCATGCTGAGGGTCACAAGACCATGAACTCTATTCTCTAGGTTTAATAGTGCTTCACCCCCAGTTCTTCACACTTTAAGCCCTCTTTGGCAGAATGTTTATCAATCACAAATACTGAAAACACCCTCCGCAAGTACTCTAGGTGATCAACCTATTGTACATGCATTGTATACAAACATTTCAGTGCAAAGTATAAAACTAAGCGCAACACCTAATAATAGGGTTATTCATCTCAGCTTTTCAACATCTGAATCAGCACCAAAACAATTTGGTTTGGCATAACTTCTCAAGAAACTCTTGAATTTCATGAATATCTTTCAATATTTGTCCAGCTGAATCAAATAGCATAGACGTCTACAACAATTCGGACATCACCGAAATATACATATACACACATACATATGTATTCTCATATCTTAAAGAAATCTCAAAAATCTTTTTATGACGTCATGATACCGCACTATATTTACAGTCCGTTGAGGATTTCGTCATTTGGTGATTTTATCATACTACATCATACCATAGTGGGCTAACGATCCTTAGATCACATCCAACACTAGGTAATACTACATTCATGACTCCATCGTTTTTATCATCTTTGCACCAGGTTACATGATGCATTAATGTTATAAAATACATTTTGATATATTGCAAATCATTTTTGTCTAGCCGAAGCAATTACCATAGATATACGAATAACAGTATTGTTGTTAAAACTCATTAGTTCCATCAGTTGATCCAATGTTTTCAAGAAAATAAAAGTGTAAACATCAGCACGAAGTCAATAAATTTCGAAAATCTAGCATAACAAGTAGATTTAGAATACCTATGCTTCCGCCATCAACTCCACTTTCTATAATGATCCATTACTTAATAGGCCTATCTATTCCTATCATCCTCAATACTCTATTCACACTTATTTATACCCAGTTCGTCAAACTTACCACACGTTATGAGTTCAGGAACTTGCCACAATCATATGAGTTTAAGAACTTATCCTAGTCAGACCATAGGCGTCCCATTCATTTGGGGTTCAAAACATACCATATAATTATGAGTCACGAACCTACCATAAGTATGAGTTTTAAGAACTCACACTTAACCTTATAATATTCTCTAACTATACTCTACCTATCTGTTATACACATGAGAAAAGAATCACCTTCTCAACAGGCATATAGGAAATAGCGCGACACAAACATTCCAATGATTATCAATGTGATAAACTAAGTGCAAGCACAAAACCCTTGCCCATACAAAGGTTTGTACAACTCAGCCACCACCTGAGTCCTCAATTGAAATCCCTCCTAACTCTTTCTTGCTTATAACTTGCTTTTTGCTCCATACGAATTCCTCGTATCACATCATCTATAACTCCTCATGAGTTTATCTCGTACTATCATTGTACATTATCTTCATAGCATCAAGCTATAATCATTCAAACATTACAAACCATCTTTCTTTTATAACTTAAACAGATCACGTCGTGATCTTATTCTATAATCATCTCCCTTAAAATTCTTTTGTTAACTCGTGATCATTTTGTTTTACGATCCTCTTTCTTTCCTTTTTTTTTCATCATTTACGACATTATTCGTTATATTGGCTATTGGAGTTAGGAAACTCCCATTTCTTATCTTTATATCTCTTCAAGATTCTTCTTTGAATCTTCTTGTTTATATAACAATTCTTCCTTTAATAATTTCTAACTTCATTTACATCGCTCAAAATTTTATTCGAGTTCTACACTTTCATCACACGTATCCATTTACTAAACTTGGTACACATCGAGTCTCTAACAGTTTCAATATGGTACGCTGAGTGGTTTCCCACAAACAACCAACAAACTAGGTTCTGAGTTACTAGTTTGTATATACCTCCGCTTTATGAAGGAATCGTGTAGCCCAGATACCATACATCAACTACTAAAGTGTACAATTTCACCATACTTAAATATAACTCTTTATTCTTAACTTCTTTATCATTCTCTTTTTATAGACATTGTCTATTTATTATCACCTTACATCCTTATTATTGGAGTTGGGTAACCCCACATTCAAATTCCTTATAACTCTGCGAGATTCTTCTTTGAATCCTCTTAAGCATGTTTTAAATCCCTTATTGTTCGAACTCTATTTGAGCTTATTCGTTCATTATCTTAACCTAACTTCTCTAAGGTTATAGCCTATGGTACTCCTACCTAAGGTTTATAACCTACAACTTTGATACCAACTGTAACGACCCCGAAAATCATACAATTTAATTCTCGACTTCGGTCGTTAATAATACATTCAACCTTTAATTTTACATCATTAAACGATAATATAACCATTGAAATTTGCAGAATAATTAAAATTTTCTATTACAAACTATCCTCGTTCCCAAAACTTTCAACCATTACATCTAAATATCTCAAAATCATTTTAATACTACAATAGTTTACATTCGCAAAACAATATTACAATTCAACATTAATACATTATTCGAAACATTAGACATGGTTTACAAGAATAATAACTTAGCTAGGATAATAAATCTTCATATATCACTTTTGAACCACAAGAATCAAGTAGCACATAGCGTTACCTTCAATTCTTGAATCTGCAAAAATGGTTATTTGCAAGAATGAGCTCGACAGTTCAGCAAAATCTAACAGTTTTCATGAATCACGTAGCACATAATAACATGCTCAACATACAAGAATAATCCTAAACAAACATAGCATACATGATATAGTTCACATAACAACTATAAAGATTGGGTTACTTACTCAATCAACATTCATAGTTCAATCATCATAGTCATAGATTGACTTTCACATTTCATACATTTGACATATATAATACATCATACACTAAAATTTTAAAGCAGATCATCATTAAGTTCACATAGCAAAAAGGAACTGAAAGACTTGCCTTTACCGGTGTTTTATCAACACGCTAATACTTCGCGTCCTTGCACAACCTACACTGTATGCGAGATTGATAATAAATAAAATCAATACTCAATCTCATGGTCAAATTTATTCTAAGACCTTACTTTATCTTATTATCCTTTATAATGTCTTTATAGACATCTAACTATTTTATATGCAACTAAGTTTTATTTTCATTTTCATCACCATACATGCTAGACTATCTCACTTGTAGTTTAATGTGCGTATATCACACCATTTTATTTTACCACTTTGATTTCAAAAATGCATATTCAACACATTGTTTACATGTTTAATTTTCCTTCATAAATCAAAAATTACCCTTTTCGATTTCTTTCCATTATTATTCTTGTATTATCATCTTTTCGATCATACTTAGATATCCAATATTAGCCATTAGTTAGACACTTTGTATACCAAAGTTTAGAAACACTATTACTTTTAGGCATTTTATCGAGCACGTTATGTGCACACATTAACTTATCTCAACTCTTAATCTTAAATGGTTAATTATGCATAGAATGTGATAACACATATCTATACTCATTATATATGTCAAAACATATTTTTAATCATCAAAATATATCATCACCCAAAATCTTAATTCAAACAGAATTATAAAACTCATCTTCACAATTTCTTTAACAAAATGTTGTTTTCGTTTTTAACGTAACTCGTTCGTTACATGTCCATTTTTGTTACTTCTTATATAGAATTAACCCTTACTCAATGTACTACAACCTCATCTAGGCCTTAAAGTCAGACCCTTATTCATCTAAACCAGATTCTATAATTCATCAACTAGTCTAAAAAATTTCATTTTCTGGACATCCTTACTAAATAATTTATTTCGGACATGATCCGGTCCATAAAATGGATCAATCTAGTGAGTCTAGCTAGGAAACTTCCATATCTACAACTATGCAGTTTTAAGTTTCTTCAGATTCAAAACACACGAATTTATATGAATTTTTCAAAGTCAGAAACCGTAATGAGCTTTTGATTTTCTCGATGATTATTTTCCTTTCTACCAGCCTTACTAAAACATACATTGCAAGACATCTACAAAGAGTTTTCATGTGATTCCACTTTCAGAATATAGCTTATTTTCATATCTTCTATTTGATATAAGGCTCACTTTCTAACTCATTATACCCAAAGAGATATGAATTTCACAAGATATGTCCACAATTACTCAAAACCTACGAATTATGTTCTTCAAATTTTCTTTCCATTTCATTTTCTTTCTTGAATCCTCTTCTTTGATTCTTGATAATTCAAGATTAAACCTATACAAACAAGATTAAGCAAGATCTACTACCCTAGAACATAAATCTACCCAAAAATTCAAAGATTAAATAAGAGTTTAGAAGTTACCTTCTTCTAGCTTTTTTTTTTCTTCTTCTTCTAGCTCATCTCAATTCCTCTATTTCTCTTTATCTCTCTCAATTTCACAATACAACTTCTACATAACAATTATCTACATTATGAAGAACATAAAAATATAATTAAAATAAAGAATTTAGATTATATTTTTATTAGTATGAATTTAAGAGAGAGATGGAGATGATGATGATGGGGCTTGTTTTGTCTTCTCAAAGCTTTCCCTTCTTCTTCTTTTTCTTCCTCTTCTTCTTCTCCTACAACTCTCTCTAACTCTCTTCTTCTTTCTTTTGTTTGTTTGCTAAAACTAACATACTAACTTGTAGTATATACATATAATATACAATACTAGTAATTTATAATATATGTAACTCCTAGTAATTATTAGATATACTAATTACTAGTTAATATATAGGTTACACCAATTTTAACTTGAAAAGCCTAAGATCATGTTTGACAAATACTCATTATTTTAATTAATCAATAGCTTAACATCAATCAATCTCATCAAATTGTCACATAATTATATTTACTTGTTAATTATAATTTTGTGTAACAATCATCACATAACTCATCCGATTTAATTATCTCAATTAAATTAGAACTATAACATAAAATTATTATATTAATTAAATTAAATACTAAATATTCATTTAATTAATCTGCTACACTTAATTACATTACTCTATAATCAAAACAAAATTTATTTATTTAACTTAATAAATAATTCAATTAAATATTTATATATATTAAAATTAATATATAACATTCTCTTCACATCAATTCACATATTCTACAATATATGACATACACATACTCACACCCAACATATCTCATAAATAATACTTTTATTTATAAAATTCTCATTTATAATTTCTAAAAATCTGAGATATCACATAGAGTCTATAGTTGCCTCATCATCCTACTCTACGAATCAAAAGGTCAACGATCAAAGCCACGTCAATTAAACGTCCACTCTTCTGATAACTGAAAAGTTGTGGGGAGTTACAGCTCATTACTGGGCAACGTGCAACCAATGGATAGTTGACATATCACTGAGTGTGCAGAGTTAGAAGGAACTTCCATAAAGACAATTTAAAATTTACAGACAGTTACCAAAAGATATCGAACCTTTCTCCCTCCCATTTTAAAAACCATAGAAAGCTTTTCAAGAGCAAAATCAGTTAACCCTCCAGAGCCTTACCAAATCACAAACAGCCATCTCTCATAAACCTCCCTAAATCAAACACCCACAGTCTTCGAACTATTCAAATGGAGAATTGAGAAGAAGTTCAAGGACATACTTGAACTCGTGAAGAAAGCTGGGTTTTCAGAATGCCTTGAGGCAAGTACTCGTGTGTACATTGACCTAGTTAAAGAGTTCTACTCAAACGTCTCCATAAACTCTAGAACCCTGTCTACCAAGGTTAAAGGTCAGACTCTGAAGCTGAAATCTTCTGACCTAAATTAATGTCTAGGTTTTCCTAACCAAGGGCTGAAGAACCTTGAAGATGTCAACATTGAACAAGCAAAGGAGTTGATGGGGTACCAAAGGAACCCTAGTTTCAAAGACATGAAGAAGAAGGAGTTTCCTGAAGAATATGAGTTCCTAGCTGAAATTGTTGGAAAGTGCATACTGTGCAAAAACACTGCACATGATATATTGATTGACCAACAATTGAAGATAATGTCAGCTATAGTTCTGAAGAAGTAAATTGACTTTGGAGCTATCTTGTTCGATAAAATCTCCAAATGGGTAGAGAAGGCTGAGAAGAAGAAGACCACTGAAAAACCCCTAACCAAGGTGTTTCATGGAAGGATGCTGAGTATTATACTGAAGAAGAAACTAGGAGGGAAAATCAAGGATGATGAAGGAGAAACATTGAATGTGCACAAAGTGATGTCTACACAGCTATTTGAGAACTAGAAGAAGAACCCTAAGGAGAACAAAAGGCTGACAGGTGGGAACAGCAGTAGAGCTTCTGCAAAGAAGAGGAAGATAGTAGAGGCAGAGAGCTCTGAGTCTGATGACTCAGAGCGGCAAGTAAATCACACCACCAGAAGAAATCAAAAGTTGTGAAGAAAGCTGATGAGGTGAAGAACGCCCAGGCCCCACCAAGGAGAGTCTCCTCCCTGAACAAAGACAAAGAAGAAAAGGTCCTAACTGCTAAAACTACAAAGAGAAGAAGCAGCAGGTTGCTTCAAGGGCCAGTAAGCAAGAAAGCTAAGATGGAAGAAAAACCAACCTTAGCTTCCCATACCAGTATATCTACTGAAGAAAGGGACACAGAGTTAGCAGAAGAGGAAGAAATAGCAGTCAAAGTCCAGTCCCCATAGTCACCATCCAGTAATGAGAATGAAACTGATGTGATGGAAGAAAGTGCAGAAACTGCTGACAAAGAAGAATGCTCAAGCCCCATGACCAATCCTCAGAGCAGTCACTCTGATGAGGAAAAAGAAATTCAAGATGGCCAAGAAGCGTCCCGAAAAGCTACTGCCTCTGCTAGTGCTGAACTCCAAAGAAGTATGTTTGTTGAACAAGAGGAGTCAGAGCCTGAAGAAGAAGAAGAGTCTGTGTCTCCAATAGTTGAACCTCCACGAAGAAGGAAAAGCTACAGGCTGCAAGCCCAGTTTGCCTCCAAAAGGAACAGTGGCAAATCAAATGCCATCATTGAATTAAGTGATGATGAGTCTGTATCCCCAATAGAAAGTGCTGAAGATGAAGCCAGCAGTGAAGAAGAAGAATCTGAGGAAATACTTGCTAAAGAAGGTTCTGATAATGAAATGCAGCAAGAAGGACTCCCTGCTAAAGTTGATCTAAATGGTTCTGGCTCTGAGAAGGAAGAAGTAGGAAATGATTCCAACTCTGAAGATCAGGAATCAGAAGATTCAGAACCCTACCCTATCCTCTCACCTGCTAGATTTACCAAGAGAATTGTGGTAGAAGTTCCAAATGAACCATCAGAGACTCCTCCTAACAGATGGGTAAACTATGGAGGTGAATAGCTCAGAGTAATAAGAATGAATTCCTTTGACTTAGTCAAGAACTGGAACAATATGGAGCTAGACTGCTCAACCATTCTCTACAACCGTGATGATTTGCTGATGAGATGGTTCTTCCAGTGGATGCCATGGGTAAAGGCCTTTACTGAAGGAGATGGAAACTACTTTAGCTGGTGTTACAAGACTTTTCCAAGCATGGAACTAGTAGCCCAAAACTTCCCAAGGGTGAAAACTTATGCTACCATGATGATAACAAAGTAGCCTCACTTCAAAGTCTATCGACAAGCTGAAAATCTCTATATCCCCTACGATCGCAGAGTGGATTCTGAAGGAAGAAGAGCCATGACCAAGGAGCTGATCATAGAGTCTGTTCACTCTACTGCTGATGATGTTCAAGTTCAAAACCAGAAGCCTCCTTATGATCAAGCACTGCTATCAGACACTCCATCATCCTCCACAAGCAATTGGTATTCCACGATTGTTCAGATTATCCAAACATTTGAAAATCTGTCCAAAGATGACAATCGTAGAGTCCAATCTATTGTTTAACTTGAAGCTACCAACCAAAAGGATCAAACTACTTTGGAGCAGGAAATACTGAAGAGCTCTAATGATCTAAGCAAGAAGATATCTATGCTCACTGAAGAATCACAGAAGCAAACAGAAATAGGAGATGATTCTTTCCAGCACAAGCTTCAAGCTATCTTGGCTGATGTATCTCTCAAACTCCAAGAGAGAGATAACATCTATCAGAAGGCCATCCAAGATCAAAAGGCTGAAGTCCTACAAATTCAAAAGGCAAATGCAAAGTAGATCGAAGCCCTCTCTGACAAGATTGATGACTTAAAGCAGTCCTTCTCTGTACAACTTGAGCTAGGCCAGTAGGAACTCAAGTTTGAAGTTGCCAACACCTCCTACCTGATGTAGCAGCTTAATTCCAACATGGAGCAGCTCTCTCAAATGATTGATGACAAAAAGGGGGAGAAAAAGAGGCATAGAAAGAAGAGGAGCAAGAGGCACTCGAAGAAGAGTAGAGGGACAAGAGAGAAGAAGTCAAAGAAGAAGACAGTAGCTGCTGAAAGAGTATCCTCATCTGAGGGGGAGCCAGAAGATATCAGATGATGATAACAAGATCGTAGAGTCTGAGGGGGAGCCAGATCAAAAAGATGATGAAGGGGAGCCAAGCAGAGACATAAGGTCATCATCTGAGGGGGAGCAAGAGCAAGAGCAAGAAGAAGAAATAGATAGGTAGCTGATCAACAAGCATCCTGGAAACATACATGAAGCCAAGGAGGTACATCTCTAAACTGTTAGGTATGTTCTGGATCCAGGATGTAGAATGTCTGAATATATAAATTTCCATATCAATATAAATGACATTCATAATTATCTGTTTAGAAATACAGCTACTCACTGTATATAAGATTCATTCATAATATGCATATGTACTTAGTGTTTTTGTCATAATCAAATAGGGGGAGATTGTCAGGAATAAACATGTGAATGATATTCCTATTTAAGATATGATTTGATTATGATATATATGAATGAATATGCAAGTATATACTTGCATTAAGCAAAACAGCTTTGTAAAGTCCTTAAAAAGAAATGATGTACAAGGACTATAAATATAGAAAGATCAAGCTTGTTAGGTTGATCTTATGATGTAATAGATATGCTAGTCTGATCATCGAGCACTGCACCAGAAGTCATAGTCTGCCAGGTGAGTCAAGGATAACTCGAGAGCTATCGAGGCAGAATAAGAAATACAAGATAGTAGATCTCGGAGTTCGTAGACTGCCAGGGGAAACAAAGAAGGATCGTAGTGTATCGAGAAGAGCTTCCTCGGGATCGTAGTGTGCTGAGGAAGTCATGTTCAGAATCGTAGAGACAGCCTGCCTACGAGCCGACCGGTCATCTGCCGAAGCCAAGACAGATACGTAGACTACACTCAGAGTCGTAGAATCTACTGATGCCAAAGCCAAGTCAAGGATCGTAGATCACACTCTGAGTTCGTAGAGTCTATTGATTACATGTAGAGATCGTAGTCAAGCAAAATCAGATGAAGACAACAAACAAGGCAGAAAACGTAGATTGTCAAGATCTGATCTCGGGATCGTAGTGTCTGCACCAGCCGAAGCTGAATCGTAGAGTGCAGAACCACGACCTCAATAGAAGTTCTCACAATGCCAAGGATGAATCATAGAGCATATACGGTTCTCAACAAATGAGCACTCCCAGAATATCGAAAGGAACGAAGCCTCTGGTTGGCACTACAAAGATGCATTCCACAGTAAGGGAACCATAGAGCACTCAACGAATGGCATACAGGCTAACAGAAGATCTCAGCACCAACCTAATTAGCATCAAGATTGAGGTGTAAGGCCATTCGTGATGAAGTGTTCCACAAGGAGATCCAAAGAAGACTTCAGAAGTTGACTAAGGATAGTCAGCTTGTGTAGTAGCTATCAAGTGAACAGAAGACAACGATCTTGGAAGCAACCAAGATCGTAGTGTTTGCCAAATAGAGAAGGAACTGATGGAAGGTGAACCGAGATACTGGCCAGCTTCTGAAGAACAAGGCTAAAGTGATTAAGTGCAGGGTCAGTTCAATGATGATAAGTGAGCGAAAGATCACAAGGAGAAAGCAAATCATGCGTGCCACAAAACCAAGTGTCTTGATATTCGAGAAGGGGACCGTAGCAAGGAATTAGGCCATCGATGATCGAGAACGATTCGAAGCAAATGAAGTATTGAAGCCTTTGCCACAAAACAAGGAAGAGGTGTTCTATATTGAAGATCCAATCAACACTCTTCAAGATCGTAGTGTTAAACCTACCAGTCAATGAGCAACACTCAACAAGACACTACGATCAAGTCCTTGAAGACGTGCATCAGAATCGTAGAGTCCGAATAATTGAAGACTGAAGCATTTACAAATGTTCAATCTGAAAGGTAATATTCGGATAAGTGCCTGTTGAGAGCATCGATGCAATAGGACAACCTCTGATCGAGGAATCAGAAATAGGTAATAAAGTCTTCGACCTGCCCAAGACATTAAAGTGATACATCTAACATGGTAGGTGAAACAGTAGACTGCTGCGTCAGATAAAGTTTATTTAATAAAAATTTATTAAATAAATTACTTAATCGCATAACTCAATCCACATAACACATTAATTATTTAACAAATAAATAATTAACTAATCATATTAATTTTTTTGCAAATAAATAATTAACTAAATCAACTCAATCAAATTGAGCAATTACTTATTCAAAAACATCCAATAAATATTTATATAAATCAATAAATATTATAACTTACATTTAAAAAAAATCTGAAATGTTACAATTATTGCCTTTTCGAGTATGGTTCCAAAGGAAGTACTTTGGAACACAGAGATTCGGCTATAGAGCCGGGGTTTCAAGCCCTGCTTGAACCTTCTTGCATTTCTCACTTTCGTGTCCACTTGATGTGAAGCGAAATATGCCAGTTCATTAAACTTGGCAGCATACTGGGGAACTGTCATATCCCCTTGTCTCAATTCTAGAAACCTCATCTCCATCCTCCCTTGCATACTCGTGGGAAAATAGTTCTCGAAGAAGACCTCCTTGAACCTCTCCCACGTTAGGTTTCCTATATCGGCCCTAGCCTGATTTGCCTCCCACCAGAAGTTAGCCTCTCCTTTCATCAAATAGGTTGCAAAGGCAACCTTTTGACCCTCCTCAACATTTGCTATTACAAATACTTTCTTGATTTCTTTTACCCAAGTCTGGGCTTCTATAGGGTCCGTAGTTCCCTTGAACTCTGGCGGACCTACACTTTTAAAGTCCTTAAAAGTAGTAGCCCGTAATACTCCAGGAATCACGGGTACATTAACCCCCGTTCTATTAAATGTAGCTATTAAAAGATTAATGAACACCTGCATTGGATTAACTGGACCACCCTCCAGTTGGTTAACATTAGCGCCCTGATTTCGTTGTCTCCTTCTTGGCTGCATTTTGCTGTTAAGAAAACAACACATTATTATTACTTTATTCTTGTTGAATTGTTATTATTTGTAATACAACAATTACTCGTACTCATTACTCAACATATTCCATAAAAAGACTTATATTGATTCATAACTTGTAGTTTTAACACTACATTGTTTACATTACTCAGCCTTAGTTGATTACATTACCATCCCGCAATTACTTTCCAAAAATTGGGATTTACAAAAGACTACCCTTTGTTATATAAAAGAGGGTTTTACGTCACTACTAGATATATAATATTTACATATCTAATCTACTTTAGCTATTGCTAGATTACATCTGACGTAGGGCATTCTCGAAATATTTGCTGGCCAGACCGGCAATAACATCCCTACTGATAGTGTGACTGGTCCGTCCTGCTTCTATCTGATACCCAGCTACCAGCTGCTGGAAATCTACGTGAGATCCGAATTTCTCGGTCGTTACAACCACTCCCATCACCCACACCCTTCTTCATCATGGCTAGCTACTGGGAATTTTGAGAGATGAAGAGAATAGGTAGCCTTAGGCCAATGGACCTTCACATGTGGAAGAAGAGTGTGACTCACAAAATGGGACAATTCTACTCTCAGCATTTGATAGATGAATAATGTGACGCCCCCAAATTTGGGTATCTTCCAACTCGACAGATGGTGTTACACGGTGCTACAGTTCACATAAACATTCAATTGAAATGCCTCAAAAGAATGGATATGTCTTATATATATATAAAAAGAATATTTACATTTCCCAGGTTCTTTACAACCAATACATTTGTCTTTATCATAATAGCAGTATTATTCTTACAAAACCTATACTATTACATATGTAATCTACGGGTTCACCTTTGCATTCCCTTTATCCTTGCTGGATCCATCGGACCGTTCGGTCTTAGCTGCATTCATATGTTTCAAGCAATAATGAGCCTAACTAGCTCAGCAAGTACAACAATTCTAGAAAAATAGCATACTTGAAACATAGGAATAATATATCTTCAATAACTGAACAATAGCTATGAAGTACTATCAACAATTCAAAAAAGCACTTCTTTTCATTCAAAACGTTTTACAACAACAATATTCAGTAAAACATCAATTTTGGTTCAATACCGTAAGCATATCATAAGTACTTTGAAAAGGACATCCCGACACTAAGTCCATAAGTCCGTCATAGCTTACGAGCACGTCTAGGTGATCAGCCTATAATACTCTATGTTAATCAAAACTACATTCATTAAACGTGTATACGTTTAAGTTGTGGCAACCTCACGTGCCTGTCGTTTGACGACAAAACATTTTAGCATACTCAATCTACTTTTGAAAACCACAACAATATTAGTTTGGTAAATCCCTTATCAACACTTGATAGAATAACATAGCATACGTCTAGCCGAAAGAATTGGCTTTGACTTCCTCAAACATTAACTCATGTGAAGAATACATGAATCACAAAGACTTGTCCAGATCGAACTGGAACAAGGGTTAGAGTACTTGCCTTTAGCATCTGCTACAGTTTATAACACATGCATTTAATGTCCTTAAGTCTCTATAGTAGATGATAAAATCAAATAGTACATTAGGTCATGAAGGATCATACTTAGTTTCTAAAGAATCTTACCCTTCTTCTCAATCTACTTACGTATTAGATTTTTTATTATAGGTTCCAACTTTCCATTACGTTATTCTTACGTTCATAAGTAGTTGACTTGATCTTAAACCTAAGTGTGCATACTTAAGGTTTAATATGTCTTAACAATGTTTCATTAGGATCCTTGATTAAGTGTTCATTCATTACCATCCATGCTCAACATATAAACATTCTTCATTGTCTAGGTCTTGAAATTTGGCTGCCACGACCACTATTACTCTTAGTGTCGTATTTGCGGCACCTATTATTGCCCGTAACCGGATTCAGTGATGCGGCATGAGTCCCTTCGTTATGGGTCACACTCATGATGTGACTCTCCAGGGGCTAATGGCCATTTTGGTGTTCAAGTGGCTGGCTTATTTGCCTTGGGTTGTGTGGGCCACATTTCTGTGCACTGAAAATTTTCACAGTCTTGAAATTTTGTGAAACTCCCGGACTCGTAATTTCTTCGTTATAAGTGCGAATTGGCTTGTTCAAGAGCCTACTGTTCATAAATCACATACTCTACGTGTTCATGCAATAGTTTTATCTATTTTACTTCGTTTGCTAAAATTTCACCTATTAGTCCATTTTAACGAAAATGATAAACGTTCGTGAACATTCAACGCTCGTTTCTTCGTTCTAAGTCGGAATCCGACCATTTTTTGAGTCCACAACTTTATAATGCCAAATATGACTTGTCTCCATCAAAAACCACCGTTTACGACTTCAAAGACAAAATACGACTTCCATTCAGAGAATTTCACGAATTCGATGATTATCGTCCAATCGTGTGAATTCCGGCGAAACCTCAACTAATCATTCTAGGTGGATTTTAATCAACATATAGATATTTCAAGTTACTTACTATAGCAACTTATTATCAAAGTAGGTTTTAACTTATTCTCATAAGTCAATGACTTATTCAACTTATTAACTACAAATTCTCATGCTTATGACTTACTATGAACTTAAGTCCATCAATTAATGTTCTCATACCATAATGAACATACTAACATCATATGACAAGTTTTGTACAAGTTTATCAACTTATTTAGGTTCAAGTTATTTATTCATCTTATTCAGCTTAAGTCCATTGCTTATCCACTTCCCTTATGTTCTTAGCATCTAAGTTCATTAGATTACACTTCTCTTATCAACCTACCATGATACAGATAGAAGAGACAAGATCAATTACCTTAGAAGATTACTTCTCTTGCTTTGGAAATCTACAAATGATAAGTCAAGCTCAAATTGCTTATTTGCTCTAACAATTAAGTTATTTTGTGAAAGAGTTGGTTGGATGAAAACTAATCAACCAAATAATGAATGGTGAGCTTTCTATTTATAGACTTCCTGAAGTGAGGGTAGAAGGGTCTTTAAGGCATCCCACCTCCTTAAGTCACCTCCTTACTATTCATTGTTTATCAACCAAGTCTACTTGCTAGCCACTTCTATTACTTGGCCATCACAACACTTGGTCACCACACAAAATGTTTGCCCATCAAGTTTACCCATATCTCACTTGGATTGCCCCATGGATCATAGCCAATTCATTGGGCTTACTTAATTAATATAGCTAATTTCTTATTGGGCTTATACTACAATAGTTTGGACTCATGATATATCAAACACTTGGGCTTGAGTATCACTTACTAATTGGACTTCTACCATTAAGCTAATAATCCTACAAGTCCATTACCTTTAATTAAAAAACATAACATACATACCTCACGTATAATTCTCGTATGCTAGTTCGTATACTAATTCTTAATATACGTTATTTCATTCTCCATACACAATAGTATAATACGTCATATTATACTCACGTTCATTACCTCGTATAATGCATACGCATCATACGATTACAACCTTCTTTCCTTAATGCTTAATAAACCTAACGTTCCCAAATTAAGTCCGCATTCGAAATATTGTGTTTTCCATACTTTGATTATTATTACATAATCCATTTCGTCTTGATATTATAACGTTACGTATTTCTCGAAAGTTCAAAAATAACTCCCGAGTGTTAAACGGTGAATAGTGTTTTTCGTAAACTTTCTCGGAAAACTTTTATTTTTGTTTTGGAAATTCAAACACTTTAATTCATTTACGTGGTTCAAATACTACGATGTTCCGACGTTTCTAGGTTCTAGAATGACATACATCTCATTAACACATATAATGACAAATAAGATTATTTTATTCATTATTTAATTTTCTCAAATATTTTACAAAGGATCCGAATTTCTTGGTCGTTACATTCTTCCCCCCTTATAAAGATTCTGTCCCCAGAATCTAGCCCTACATTACTCAAACAAAATAGGGCAATCCTTCTTTATCTTCTCTTCCAATTCCCACGTTGCTTCCTCGACATCGTGGTTCTTCCATAATACCTTTACCGACGATATTACCTTGTTTCGCAGAACTTGCTCTTTTCTATCGATGATTTGAATCGGCATCTCTTCATATGTTAAATCGTTCTCGATTTGAATAGGCTCAAATTCTATCATGTGCTTGTAATCCGGTTTGTAAGGACGTAGCACTGAAACGTGAAATACATTATGTATTCGCTCCAGGTCTGGAGGTAACGCTACCCTATAAGCTACCTCACCTACCCGTCCTAATACCTCAAAAGGTCATATAAACCTTGGGCTTATTTTTCTATTCTTTCCAAAGCATATCTTTCTTTTCCAGGGAGATACCTTTAGAAATACATACGAGCCTACCTCAAACTCCCTATTCTCTCGATGTAAGTCTGCGTATTTCTTTTGTCTGTCTTGAGCTGCTATGAGACGCATTCGAATCAACTTCACCACTTTCACTGTTTGCTGCACCAATTCCGATCCTAGCATTTGTCGTTCTCCCACTTCATCCGAATATAATGGTGTTCTACATTTCCTCCTATACAATGCTTCGTACGACGACATACCTATGCTTGCATGATAACTGTTGTTAAACGTAAATTCTACTAATGGTAGATGATCATCCCAATTCCCCTTGTAATCTATGACGCAAGATCTCAACATATCTTCTATCGTCTGAATTGTCCTCTCCCTCTGTCCATCGGTTTGTGGATGATATGCCGTACTCAACTTCAAATGCGTCCCCAACTGGTCTTGAAGACTTCTCCTAAAGTTTGATGTGAATCGTGGGTCACGATCTGACACAATCGAAACTGGTGCTCCATGTCTGGAAATAATTTTCTTAACATAAATTTTCGCTAATTGATCTAAGTTATACTTGACCCGAATTGGCAAAAAATGAGCCAACTTTGTCAACCGGTCCACTATTATGCAAATCACATCATACCCTTTCTGAGTAGTCGGAAGTCCCACCACAAAATCCATCGTGATATGCTCCCATTTCCACTCCGGAATTTCCAATGACTATAACAAGCCACTTGGTCGTTGATGTTCGGCTTTAACACTTTGACAAGTCAAGAACTTATTCACATACTCGGCTATTTCTCTCTTCATATTCGGCCACCAAAAACTTTGTCGAAGGTCTTGATACATCTTAGTGCTACTAGGATGAATCGAGTACCTCGAACTGTGAGCCTCTTATAAAACTTTCTCCTTTAATTCTGTCTCATTCGAAACCCAAATTCTTCCTTCAAATATTAATAATCCCTCATTATCAAGACTAAACTTAATATCTTTTTAAGTGGTTAACCGCTTTTTCATCTGGTCACACTCATCAGTTTTGAGCCGTTAACATAGACAACTTCTCCTGACCCTTTCTACTTAAGGCGTCGGCCACAACATTGGGTTTTCTAGGGTGATACAGGATTTCATAGTTGTAATCCTTTATCAACTCTAGCCATCTTCTCTATCTCATATTCAACCCCTTCTGTGTGAAGATATATTTTAGACTCTTATGGTCCGTGTATATCTCACACTTTTCCCCATAAAGATAATGTCACCATATCTTTAAGGCAAACACCACCGTGGCTAGTTCCAGATCATGTGTAGGGTAAGCTTTTTTATAATCCTTCAACTGCCTATATGCATACACAATGACCTGGCCATGCTGCATGAGCACGCAACCCAGTCCTTTATAAGAAGCATCGTTATAAACTACGAAATTCTCTGTGTCATCGGGTAATGAAAAAACAGGTGCTTTACTCAACCTCTTCTTCAGTTCTTGAAAACTGTCTTCGCATTTCTCAGTCCATACGTACTTCACCATCTTCCTCGTCAAGTTAGTCAACGGAGTAGCTATCTTTGAAAAATCCTGAATAAATCTCTGATAGTAACCTGCTTGTATTTTCTATACTACTGTCACTAACATTGCAGAAGGACAGATTCGTATTTTAAGAGAGAACCCTGAAAGACAATCCATATCCATACCGGATACTACCGAAAGTTCAGCATCAAACCCAGATTACCGAGGCGTGTAGATATAATACCGAAACACACACCTGAGAAGACTGATTAATCTCGAAGATAACCCCGGGTATCCAGTCTTAGTCCCAACCATGGGAATAGCCACCAATCTTGGTGATAACCCCAAGGAATGCAGTTTTGGCGATAACCCCGGAAATGCTTGTTTCAAATGCGACCAGCTTTAATCTCGGTGCTCACAAAGAGATACAGTGTACCAACCCAGTGATAACATCGGGAAGACAGGCACACCTCAAAGATGAAAATGAGGACCTTCAACAAATTATAGCAGTCCAATCTCAGCGAAGCCTAAGAAACATCTGCTTTATCAGCCCAATCTGGCGATAATACCGGTGAGGGGCAACATCGTCATCTCGCCAACACGATGCCATGCCACGTCGTCTCAACATCTCTACGCAACGATGTCCCACAAGACTAACCAATCCCGAGTGACTATTGTGCGGGGTAACGGATGAAAGTTGAAGCTTGAAGACTGGAGGGCATCGTCCCATCTTTAATGACATCGTACAAACTCTAATCCCATGCAATCGTACAACTCTCGATAACGGTGGTCCAAAATAGGTCCTGTATACCTCAAACGGATGCCCGGATTGCACTTCTTAAAGTTCGAGTGGACATTATGGTGCCTGAGTGCACGTACTTCGAGATGACCCGACCCGAAAAACCTGGGCCCACCCGGGTTGCCTCTGGTACACCTACGGCTAAATCGTCTATAAATAGAGGGCTTGGTCTGCCCATTTTGCAAGAGAAAACGACGAGGAAGCCCTGCCCAATTTGCTCTGAACTCACCCCATGCAGTGTACTTTCTCATTTTAAACACCTGTGAGCTCATATATAGCCCTTTTGTACCAACAAAAGCTAGTGGTTACCCACTCTGTAGATATAGAAGTCTTCTTTGGCAGTTAACTGTAAGCCTTCTCACACACTTTAGAGTCTTTCTCTTCATCTCTGCACACACCCTTCTTCACGTTGAGAGTTGTGTTGCGCGCATTTGCCCGGACTTTGGTCCATGGTTTTGTTTCAGCTTGTATATATATATTTATCTATATTGACTAACATTATCGAGTTATGCCCGATTTAGCCTAGACTTCGATTTGGAGCGTTTATTTGCTTTTCTATATATATATATATATATATTTATATATATGAACTGTGTGTCAAACTTTGTTCGATGAGCCTAGATTTTGGTCTGGAGCGTTTACTGCTTTAATATATATATATATATATATATATATATATATATATTAACTGTGTGTCAGACTCTGTTCGATGAGCCTGGATTTCACTTCCGAAGCGTTTACTTGCTTTAATATATATATATACTTATATATATTATATGTGTGTCGGACTCTGTTCGATGAGCCCGATTTTACATCCTATGCGTTTACTTACTTTCATATATATATATATATATATATATATATATATATATATATATATATATATATATATATATATAAACTGTTGTTGAACTCGCTCGATGAGCCTCGGATTTTATATCCTATGCATTTATAGCTTTATATATATATATATATATATATATATATATATATATATATATCCTCGCTTGAGTTTCCTTCGTGGCGGTGATCGCTTTTAAACTTTATTTACATTTCGTCCCGCTTTTGGAGTTTCCTTCGTATTTGGCGGTTGGCCAAATATTCTGACTTTATTTATGTTTCGTCCCGCCTAGAGTTTCCTCCGTGGTGGTTGATAGCTTTTATAGCTTTATATACATTTATGATCCCCCATGGAGGTGCTTCGTGGTTGGTGATCCTATCTATATATATATTTACAGCTTTTATATATATATATACACACTGCTTCTCGCTTTCATACAAATTATGATTATCGTATGCCCAGGAATCATGTGATCACAGATTCGACCCTTTGGATCTAGATTCGGTTCCCGTGATGGACATTTTCAGCTGTAAGCAGCTTGTAAATTATTCTGCGATGTCTGAATTTCCTCAGATGGTTTACATACCCATGAGGAAGTCGGCATTATTTTAGTACAGATGCCTCGTATCTATAAAATAAAATCATTCAAGCCGAACAATTAATAAAATGGAAGTGTAAAAGGTCTCAAATACTATTGAGCATCAGGGTTTGAAAAAACCTCTTTTATAAAACATCACTGCCATATCTTCCTTAAAATTGAATTTTTACCTAAATTCAAACCCTGTGTATATAGGTAAGAACGAGGCCTCGCACTACTTCCAAATAACAATACATTGACCCACACACACACACACACATTCAGATAATAGTTTCTTGATAAGAGGCGGTCACCCTGGTAACACGGATGTCGGGGGGGTGCCTAACACCTTCCCCCCGCATAACCTAGTTTTCCGGACCCTAATGAATCTCGATTTCACCGACCCATTTAGCAGTGTCACATCACTGGGTCAATGTGCAAACCTTTTCTCGGTTGTGTTGGTACAACTATTTAAAAAACCAACTGGCGACTCTTAACAGTCCATCGTCGACATTATACATGTCGGACCTTTTTCAGTTATTTTTTCAAACAAATCTCACCTAAAATGAGAACTGTAAGAACCCGTATATTCAAAAAAAATATTAAAATAAGAATTTAATGAATAAAATTCTTAAGTGTGAAATGAGTTCGAATAAAAACATTTATGTGATACGAGATATGTAGGAATGTGTTACATAGGGTAGTATGAACCATGTAATACATGATTTTTGTGATTTATAAATATATTATTATTATATATTGTTATTGATCGCATATATAATTCAGTTGAGATAAAAGATGTGGATAAAATTTCCTATCGATATTAAATAGTTTATATGATTATTTTATCATAGTAAATGGATGACATTAATGTATAATTGTCATTTTCTTGTGTATGTGTACTAATAACTGGTATGATTATAATATAGGTTATTGATAGTACGTATGTTATCCGCGAATGGGTTTAGATAGTGAAACATGAGTTAGTTGAGAGAATTAACTAATAAGAATAAATATCGGTTAATTGATAGTTGAGAGTAATATTATGGAATGATATAATGTGTATGTTAAACCTTAAATAACTATGGTAATATAGTACAAGGTTTAATTTACTTAACTAAAGGAGTGAATTAATATGTGTGTTGAATATGCAATACTTTATATATATTACTCAAAATGGTAATATGTGAGAAAGTCTAATGTACGAATAACGTTAAATATATATACGTTATTAAAGGGAGACATAAATATTTATATCCTTAAATGGATATTTAATATTTGAAGAAATTTTCTTGGGAACAATTTATAGAGGAGAGAAAATAATAATTATATATTTCTAATAGAGGATATTAAAATAATTTCTAATATTGAGTTATTTTAATAAAAGGAGGAAATGTTATTTTTGAATAATAATATTACCTTATATATTTTTATATGAGGTATGTTTAATAATATAGTAAATATATTAAAATGTATTTGCTATATGTAAATAAATTGATGGAAACAATTTATGATAATAGAAAATAAACTTATTATCTATTTTCTATGTATAATATATGTACATGTGTATCGTATATAGTTAATTGATATTATATTAAGAATAATATCTTGAGACAATAAGCAAATTAATTTCTAATTGTAAATGTCTTTATTCAAGAAAGCATAATATTTATGTTATGATAAAATACATAATTTCTAATGTATTTTCGAGGGAGTTAATTAATGAATGAAAACTAAGTTATTTTAATATATTAAATAACTTAAGTTATTATTTTATCGTGGATGTTATCATTTAAATAAATAATGTAGTATATATTAATTATTATAAGCGTAAAGGTTATACATATAATTAATTAAGGTAGTTTAGCATTTAAATGCTTGAGTCACACAAATATTATATTGAAAGAATAATAAGTGTGGAGAATGAGAGAAGCTTAAGATCGAGCTTGTGAAATATGCCTTGTGTGGCACAGTGATGAGATATATTGTCTTATAATATTAATTATTGTTATGGACAATATACTAGTATCTAGCAATTATTTGATGATATATTGAATTATTATTATTGCAAGTGATAGCATAATAATAAGTATATTGGTTATAAATAATATAAGATTTATATTTATTGTGATAATTAACCATATAAACGCTAATCAATTGTTATAAAGATTAATAATTGATTTACGAGGAATGGATTAATTAATACTATTAATTAATTGATAAGATAAGTAATTTAATTATAAACTAAGTTATATGGGAAAAATGGTGTACAACTTAGTGTACTTATTATATGACTAAGAGTTGGGCATAAATGATTTATAATTACAAGTTGCTGAGGGTATGTGGCTTGTCCCAAAATTAGTGTCCCAGCTCATTTAAATGACGTGTTTAGGCCAATGGCCTATCCCTCTACTTCTCATGCTCTGTGTATAGCAAATGATGATGGTGGGAATGGTTGAAGGGGAGCAGGTATTACTATTTCACCAAATCTCTAATATCCATCATCTTCTTCTTTTTCCTATTGGATTAGAACTCTAGGGCAATGGCTTGGCATGGGAATTGGATTTTCTATAAATTGAAACTCTCTTCTTCACCATTTCGTTTGTTAAGTTGTCTGATAAATTTCTTGTAGAGGGTGAGGTCCTGAAATTAAGTGGACAATCTGAGGTTGGAAGAAAATGATTATTTTAGCTTCAAAGAAGGTAACCTTTCTGTTATATAAGTTCTTGATTCCAATATTTTTCATTTCCCTAGTAATGTTAAGAAATAGTCACTTTTGAGTCACAAATTTGATGGCTAAGTGTTGATGTAATCCATGAATTTTTGGTAGATGTTGTTAATATAGTTCAATACAAAAACAACGGAAGTTAAACGAACCAATTTGGTTGAGAAACGAATTCGTAGTGAATGATTTCACTAAATTGTCCAAAACATGAAAATTAGTATGAACATGAGTTGTAAATTCATATTTGGGTTAGTTAATGTTTATGTTAGTTGATGGGTATCTAGTATGTTGTATTTCTATGAATTACGAATCCATAGAATCCAAAACGGACTAATTTGGACATGTAAAACTTAAATTATGAAGATTAGAAGGAAAGTTTGGCATTATGGTTCGTAACAGGGAACAAATTTTCAGTTTACAGTAGCTATGCCCACCCCGGCGGGCTATTTTTAAGGCAAGATCCCCGCCCCGGTGGGGGGGTGTTCAGTTACAGATGCTGAGAAAAATCTGACAGAACATGTTTTGCTAAAACGGACATAACTTTTTCATACAATCTCCGATTGAGGAAATTCAGGATGATCCGGAACGAGAACGAATAGACCTACAACTTTTGTTCTTTAAGTGTTTCAATTTGAGGTCATTAAGAAGGGTCAAAATAGTCATTTGTGTGACCATTACGTAATCCAAGGCCATCGGAGGGCGTCGAGCGAGCACATGCGTAAGTATAGTTCTCCCGACGATGGAATATGTTATTCTAAGTGATGTAACATGAAAATTCATAATATTAGACATGACATATAAGATTACCTTACCTATAGTGGAATGCTTTATCATGACTTCGTATGTGTTTTGAAAAGAAACTTAAAGATTTCGGAAAATGAATATTGACGAACCTTGAGTCTTTGAAGTTATGATATTTTAACACATACATGTTGTTGAGTTATGAGTATACTTAATAATGAGAAGTGATTTAAAGTTTTTTTACTTATTATCAACTTATAATAGCTTAGTTGAAAATGATTTCTAAAGAAAATTTGAAACTTTAAGAACGAACTTAAAGTAACTTGTGTACTTAAAGTTCTAAACATGATAACATATATTCATGGATTAGTTAGCTATGAAATGAGATTAAAAGTTGCACCTAGTTGATTTACTTTGGCTTAGAATAACTTTTAAAAGTAAACTTCAACGCTTTATGCCCCTAGACATGACGATTATGTTCATCTTTTAGCTAAGCATGAATTGAACATTTCAAGTGTGGTTTAAAATATGTTTTCGAATAATGAAATATGCAATGTCTATGTGAAGCATATTAGTAGAGGCTTATTAGTACCAATATATGGTTTAAAAACTTATAACATAGAATCTTGTTAAAGAAAGTTGTTAAGCCTTATTGATTGAAATAAATCATTATGAAACTAAGTAGTTAGAATATGAACGACGTAGATCACGTATCTATAAACTTTAAATATGTGTCGAACACATAGCGAGTCAAGTGAGTGATAAATGTATATGAAGTTGATGTCAAGTACGGATGGTTAAGGAATACTTATACATACATAGCAATTCTAAAAGTACGATGAGAAAGTGAAATGAAGGTTTTACAAACCTAGTTAAGAAACGATGTAATATTTATTGTTATATTAAGAACGTATGAAATGTATGACTAATGGATATAAATCCATGATTATATAACTGTGTAGGAATACACGCAGTGCAGATAAACTTTAACCAGTTAAGTCGTAGTTGATAAACAACGAATCAGGCAAGTCTTTCAGTTCCTATTTGATATATGAATTCGATAACTGTTAGTTGAGCTATATTTTTCTATGATAATGTTGATTTATATATATGAAATGTATATGAGATATGTATGAAAGTTGAAAGTTGATCTTTGATGATATGTTTGTGAAGTAAATTTCTATGCATGTTATGTGTGAAGTAACATGCGTAGTTAATATTAATTGATTATGAATGCATGAACTGAGTATGCTATTATATGCTATGTCTTTGCATGAAAAGCAAGTTAGAATTGTCTTGAGTGTCGAGCTCACCCTTGCAAATAACCATTTTTGCAGGTTAAGGACTCACGGTAAAGATTTCGTGCTTCTTGGTTGATAAAGTAGATAGTTTCGCAACGAAGGATACTATTTAGATCATTACTTGAACCATGTTTAGGTTCTAGGAGTGTACTTGATATATACTTACGATGTTTAATACTTGTTGTATTGTAAGGATGTATTAGTTAATACATAGAGGATATCGAATCAAGATGTAAAATCTTATACAATAATTCCAATAGACTGAACCATATTATATAGTTGATTCAAGAATTGTAATTGGTTCAAAGTTATGAAATCAATAAAAGATTTTATTCAAGAGATTGAAAAAGTTTAAATTATTCCGCGTTTTTATAATATCGAATGTGATGTAATACAGGAATGGTAAATGATAAGGATTAGAAACTTATAAAAATTTAGGGTCATTACATAGATCCTGGAAAAGGAAAGAAATTATATTCTAAATTTTAATAAGTAAGTTTTATTCATTAAGTTATGAATGAAAAATATAAATAGTTTGACGGTAGTAGTATCGTGGCGGATCGGATCCGTGGTTTAAAGGGACTCGAATTTGGGGGCATCACAAGAACACCAAAGAACAAGTAACGGAAAGGGACATCTAAAAATCCCGACGTCGACAGGTGGCGACTCTACTGGGGACTCCAGTAAGAGGACTTAAGCCGCTACTACAATCTTTTCAAAACTGTTATCTGCTTGTGTGTGGATGTTGCATTCACATTTGATGAATGTGTACGAATGCATTTCCTTATTACACTTAGTGCTTCGCACCATAACTGCTTGTGATATTAGTGCTTCGCACCATATCTGCTTAGGATATCAGTGCTTCGCACATGTCATCATTTTCATACGGTGAGACGCGATGTATGTTGTGTGGTCCCTCCACCAGGAGGCTATCTCGTCGGTGTTTGATTACTGGACTCGTGAGAAAACTGATTCTCCGAGGCTCAGTAAACGCACCACCCAAATTCGCTCCAGTTGAAAGACCAGATTAAATTCTCGTCAAGTAGATTGCGATGATTTGGGAACCTTAATGCCAAAAAGCCGCGAGAGTAACCTAAGATTGGTCAGCCTCTGATAAACCCAAAACGGAGGAAAGTCTCTTCATGCTCTCTCATTTCAAATTACTTGTAAACACAATTACTTGTAATTTTATTCCATATCTATCTCCATGTAATGAGAAATATAAAGAAATATGTACACATACATATTAACATGCTACAAACAGCTAACATCCGTTTTGCAGGATAAAATTCCTAAAATGGACACATCACATAACATGTTAATTTACATTCCCTAAAGACTAAACTATGCAAGTCTTTCGCAGGGAACCAATCGGACCTACTACCCGGTCAAAGTCCAAAAAGGCAATAGGCCTACAGTCAATCATGTTGTCATCCGAACAGACTGAACTTAATCAAGTTTCTCGCAAAGAATTCGACGGATTAAGCAAACAAATTACAGATTTAAATGTTCTGCTCAAAGAATTCCAGCAGTCCAATCAGGGTCCCAAAATACCCGCACATGCTGAATCCTCCACACAAGGAGGAATCCCGGTCATTATAATACCTGAACTGCAGTTGGATACAACCAACAAAACTCATGATGCTGCCAACCCCACTAGAGACCCAGACACTGGTGACATCAAAAAGAAAGTCCTCCAAATGGAAGAGACTCTTCGTGCTATCAAAGGAATTGGAACACACGAGAGTGTTTCATATGTTGATCAGTGTATTTTCCCTGGTGTTCATTATCCAGAAAAGTTTAAGACTCCTGACTTTGAAAAATATGACAGGTTAGGAGATCCTTACACACATTTAAAGGTGTTTATTGGAGAACTTGGATCTTATGCAGAGGACGAAAAGCTCAGAATGCAATTATTCCAAAAAAGTCTAACTGGAGAAGCCCGTTCGTGGTACACAAGATTAGACAATTCAAAGATCCATAGTTGGGAAGAGCTAGCACATGCTTTCCTCACTCAATACAGCTTTCAAACTCAGATGGCTCCTAATCGGTATCAAATTACCAAGATCAAGAAATAGTCTAACGAGTCTTTCAGAGAGTATGCTCAGAGGTAGAGACGCCTGGCTGCCCAAGTTAGTCCTTTCATGATAGAATCAGAAATGGTCATGACTTTCATAGACATACAAGAAGCGCCTTTCTATTAAAGAGTTTTAGCCGGCATCGGCAAACTATTTTCTGAAATGGTCAAACATGGGGAGATGGCTGAGATGGGATTGAAGTCCAGAAAAATTCAAGACCTAGCTGCACTCAAAGCTATTGCTGATCACATCCAGTCCGGAAATTATGGGAACAACCCCCACAGGGTCCATAAAAAGAAAGAGGAAGATGTTTCCCTGATACTACAGGGTCAAAAAGGCAATCAAAACATGCCTATTCAAAGGAGAAACTACACTCCCTTTCAAGCACAGTCTGCGAACCCTCCAATACCAAAAGGTGGAGAAGTCAAATGCCCTCGAGTGTTTACACCCTTAGGGGATACCCTCGAGAACATTCTAACTCTTCTGACAACACAGAAGAAAATTACACATCTTCTTCCACCAGCCAGCATTAATGGATGGGGTTTCAATGCTGCTCGGAAATGTGCTTATCATGCCGGGGCACCTGGACATGATACTCAGGATTGTTGGGCCTTGAAACACAAGATCTAGGACCTGATAGACAATGGTGAGATTGTGGTCATCAAACCAGATCAGCCTCACGTTCAAGATAACCCTTTTCCTCAGCACAAAGAAGAAGAGGTCAACATGTTAAATTGGAGTAATGGACAGAATTCCAATTTCGGCTGTGAATCCTCCCAGACCCTCAAAGACGGTGATGACAAATGGGATTATGCCAAGTTCCAGTTCACAATAGAACGAAAGATGAAAGCTCTATGCAAGAAAATTGAGCAATTGGCGGAACTGGTGACTTAATAGCATCAAGTGACACGTCAGTTAATCAGCCAGGAGCATGCCAGTCTCCTACCTCTTGTTATGAATATTCCCTCATCACTTTTAAAAAATGAAATGCTGGAAGACAAAGTGACTAAGAGAGAAAATGCCAAGGCCCGTCGGGAATTTGCCAACAAAAGGGAATTCACATATTTGGGCCAACCTATGGAGGAAATTCTTCATATGTTAATCAATGAAGGAAGGATTAGTTCCCTTCTACCTCCAAACAACCCCCGTTCAAGAAGGTACAACTCTGATGGAGTATGTCAATATCATTCCCAGTCTCGCGGTCACAACACAGAAGAATGCTGGGCACTCCGCCACCTTATCAAAAATCTATTTGACAGTAGTGTCCTGCACTTAGCAGATGACGATACTGTATTACGTGCAAGTGAGAATTCAAGCCCTACTAAGTGGAAGAGTGTGGTAGCAATCATATCCACTGAAACTGATGGGGTTAACAAATCACTCGCAATGCCAACAATTCAACTTAAAGGAAGCAACAATACTTTGAAAGTGGATGCTCCCGAGCCAATCAACTTATCATATAGAGCATAATATCCCATTGTTAGCTTGCGCAAGGTTCCATGGAACTATGGAGAAGGTGAAGGATCCACCTCACATACAACTGCTGCAGTGTCAAAGGAAAATCCACTCTATCTTCCCCAACGAGTGATGAAGCCTACCATCAAATTAAAGGGGGAAATACCCATGGAGAAGATTGAAAAATTCCTCCACACTATGGGTCATCACGAAGCTAAGGTGGTTTTAAGCTTAAAAGAAGCTCCACAACAAATATCAATTTTGGACTTGGTCCTAACTTCCGAGAATCACCCGAAGGTCTTGCATTGAAGGTTTTAGAAGAAGCCTATCTACCAACATCAGTTGATACGAAAAAATTTCAACATCTGGTTGATCACATTTTCAACAACAATGTGATATCCTTCACTGATGATGACATACCACCCGAAGGGACCGGTCATTGCAAGCCGTTGCACATTGCGGTCTGGTCTTCCGGATACATGGTAGTTGGAGTCTTGATAGATGGAGGTTCCTCTCTAAATATATGTCCATACGCTACCTTGGTGAAGATGAATATCAATCTCAACCGAATTCGAAGTAGCCATACTATCATCAAAGTTTTTGATGGGGCCCGCCAGAATTCGGTCAAAGTAATTGAGCTGCCAATCAAAATTGGTCCTCATACATTCTGCGTATCTTTCCATGTGCTCAAGATAGATTCGGGATACAACCTGCTTTTGGGACGACCATGGATTCACATGGCAGGGGCAGTCCCCTCCACTCTTCACCAACAGTTGAAATACCTTATCAACTTTAGCCTGGTCACGGTCAACGCTGAACAGGAGATTCCTCAACACGGAGACATGTCATTCATCTATGCCAATACAAATATTGAACCAGTCAGTTTTCATGCTTTAGCAGTAAGCAATGCCCAATACCATGCTATTGGAATGCCATTGCCCGAACCCAAGATTTATGCCGAGGTAATGTTGGCTACTCAAGAAATGATGTCGTTGGGTCATAAGCCGGGACAAGGGTTGGGTAAAGATTGCCAGCGTGTCAAGTACCCTATTCGATTAACCAGGCAAACTGGATATTCTGCCAGTTCTAGTCACAGGAATCCTCATAAGCATCAGCTGGTTCCTTCAGCTTCAACCATGCAGCGTTTATCTTCACCTTCAAAATCTAAGTCCGCACAACCTCCTGTAAAGGTGCCAGCCAATGTAATGGCTATATTATTTCCCAAACCGGTACCGGTAAAGGAGAAAGAAGTCTTTGTTCCAAATCCCGCAGTAGAAGAAGAGGAACAAAGAATCAAGAAAGACGTCATCTGAATGATGTCCGGCATACGCATCATCGTTCATGATGAACATACCAACAGATACACCCCAGACGATGATTGCCCAAACGTAATTGCTATCATTCGGGACAAGGAGGATGATGACAATACCTCCATTACTGCGATCCACCCGAACTTTGCTCTTACCAATTGGAACAAAGATTCCTTGCATTGGTCATCGAGGTAAAGCGGCGAAACTCTTTACTTACTGTAGAGATATAATAACTGCTTACTTTTCTGTACAATATTAGCAGTTTATTTTGCCAGTATATGCTAACAATGTGTATGATCAACACATTTCATATATACTAAGTGAAAGCATATTTTATTTCAGGACTCTAAATTTAAATGTGCCTGTACTTGCTGATACAGTGCCTCTTCTCCACAAGTACCTTTGATGTAGAGATGAATTCAGCCTTGATGGAAATATAGGATGACATTGAGGTGCCTCCAGAAATTCAAGAATGGATCAAAGACAAACCGCTACCCAACCTTGATCAAACCACTTCTTTCAATCTCGGAACCTTAGAAAGCCTTAAGTTAATCCAGATTGGTTCAGACCTTACACCAAACCAACGGAATGATATGGTTACACTATTAACCCAGTTCCAGGATGTGTTTGAATGGTCTCATGAAGACATGCTGGGTTTGTCCACTGACATTGTCCTTCACCGCCTTCCCATTAAAGAGGGAGTTAAGCCAGTCAAGCAAAAGCTCAGGCGATTGAAACCTGAGTGGAGTTTAAAGGTGAAAGAAGAAATTGTGAAATAATTTCAAGCTGGCATCATCATGGTGTCTACATATCCTGAGTGGATATCCAACATCGTGCCCATGCCTAAACCTGGAGGGAAGGTGCGAGTTTGAATGGATTACCGGGATTTGAACAAAGCTTGCTTAAAAGATAGCTTTCCCGTGCCATTTATCCACATTCTCATTGACAATACTGCGCAATACGACATGTACTCCTTTGTGGATTGCTTCGCAGTGTAGCATCAGATCATGGTTGCTGAGGAAGATTGTGAGAAAACTGCTTTCATCACGCCTTGGGGAACTTTTTTCTATAGACGGTTGTCATTCGGCCTCATCAATGCCGGAGCCACCTAATAACGAGCTATGATGGCTCTTTTCCATGACTTAATGCATAAAGAGATCGAGATCTACGTGGATGACATCATTGTCAAGTCCCGGAAGGAGGATGCCCATCTAGACCATCTCAAAAAGTTGTTCAACAGGTTGCGTAAGTACAACTTAAAGTTGAATCCAACCAAATGCGCCTTTGGCGTTAAATCAAGCAAGTTGCTAGGATTTTTAGTCACCCACAAAGGGATTGAGCTGGATCCTGCCAAAATCAAATCCATCACGGAAATGCCCATTCCTCAGACAGAAAAGGAAATTCGGGGATTTTTGGGAAGAAACAACTTCATTAGCGGTTTATATCTCCAACTCACGCGGCACTCGTGAGCCAATCTTCAAGCTATTAAGGAAGAACTCCTCCATGAAATGGAATGATGAGTGTCAAAATGCCTTCCTCACAATCAAGAAACAGCTAGTCAAAGCTCCCGTGTTAGTACCACCCAGGGATGATGTTCCCCTGTTCATATACCTGTCCATAAGTGACAATGCCATGGGCGACATCTTTGAAGACGAGAAGGGCGATAGAGGCCAAGAACGAGCTATCTATTACCTCAAAGAAAAGGTTCAAAGATGAGTGAACACAAGTACACTCTGATTGAAAAGACGTGTTGTGCTTTAGCATGGGCTTCCATGAGATTACAACATTACCTCCATGGTCACACAACCCATCTCATATCCCGCGTGGATCCTCTCAAGTACGTGTTCAACAAACCCATGTTAAATTGTCGGCTGTCCAGATGGTAGTTGATCCTACAACAATTTGACATCGTATATTTGACTCAAAAGTCCATCGAAGGTCAAGGAATTGCAGATCAGCTGGCCGCCGCACCTTCAGGGGATTACAAACCCTTGGAAACATATTTCCCCGATGAAAGAGTAATGACAGCGTAGCAATACCATCAGTACGATACAAGTCAATCATGGAAGATGTATTTTGATGGAGCTGTTAATATGGAAGGTTCTGGAGCTGGAGCAGTTCTAGTATCTGGTACGGGGGAGCAGTATCCCGTTGTCGTCAAATTACAGTTTGTCAGCACCAATAATATGGCTGAGTATGAAGGCTATCTCATGGGGCTAAAACTTGCCCGTTCAATGGACATCACTCGTGTTAACTGTCTTTGGAGATTCAGAGTTGGTAATCAGACAATCCACCAGAATCTATCAAACGAAGGAACTATATTTGCTGCCCTACCATCGATAAGTTTTACAAATGATTTTGGAGTTCGAAGAAATCTCCTTTATACACATTCCTCGTATTAGGAATGACTTTGCAAACGCATTAGCAACTTTGGCATCCCTTATTCAAATATCAGATAAGGAACATTTTGCCAAGCGTCTCAATTTCCCTGCACAAGTCCCCAACCCATAGGAACTACGTCGGAGAAGTATCAGATGAGCTACCTCCCATCCAACATCCTTGGTATCAACATATCTAGGAATACCTACGAGATGGATCTACACCCGCTGAGGCGAGCCCGACTGAGAAAAGGCGGATCCATCGACTTGCTATAAAATCCTACCTGAGTGGAGATGCGCTCTACAAAAGAGATGAAGGACTAGGTCTCCTCAGATGTTTAGACAAAGATCAAGCCCAAAGGCTTATGGATGAAATCCATGGCGAAGTCTGTGGCCCCCACATGAGTGGCCCCCTCCTTGTCAAGAAGATCCTCAGGACATGACATTATTGGCTATCTCTCAAAGCTGATTGCAATGACCACGTCAAGAGATGTTATCAGTGACAGATTCATGGGAATGCTATCCACGCCCCTCCACGGGAACTCCACAATATGAGTTCACCTTGGCCCTTCTCAATGTGGGGAATAGACGTTATCGGACCCATTGAGCCTAAAGCCAGTAATGGTCACCGATTTATCTTCACCATGATCGACTACTTTACTAAGTGGGTAGAAGCAGCCTCCTTCCCCAGGGTTACTAAACAAATCATCATTGCTTTCATCAGATATAATGTAGTTTGTCGATATGGACAACCAGAGGTGATTCTGTTAGACAATGCCAAGAACCTCAACAACAAAATGATGGAGGAATTATGTAGTAAATTCCACATCAAACATCTTAACTCTGTCATCTATCGTCCGAAGATGAACGGTGTTGTTGAAGCGACTAACAAAAACATCAAGAAGATTATGCAAAAGATGTCCGCCAACCACAAATATTGGCCTGACCTATTGCCTCTTACTCTGTTAGCCTACAGAACCTCAATGTGCACTTCCACTGGGGCAACCCCCTACGCTTTAACCTATGGGATGGAAACAGTGCTCCCCATAGAAGTTGAAATGGAATCCCTCAGAGTGGTTATAGATGCTCAGCTAGATGAAGACCAATGGGTACAAGACAGGTATCACCAATTGTCTCTAATAGACGAAAGGCGAACCACGGCTATCTTCCATGGTCAGTTATATCAACAAAGGATCGCCAGATCCTACAATAAAAAAGTCCGGCTACGGTAGTTTAAATAACATGACTTGGTTTTGAAGAAGATCCTTGACAACCAAGATCAATCTAAGGGAAAATTCGTTCCTAACTGGGAAGGCCCGTTTGTTGTCAAAGAAGTATTGACAGGAGGCGCTCTCAGATTGCAAGAAATGGACGGCAATGAATTTCCACAACTCATCAACTCGGACACCGTGAAACGGTATTATGTCTAAAGTAATTTGCAAACACCCTGGTGCGGAACCATCAGATCACCAGTCATTCCGGTTCTTTAACCCTTTACACCATACAACTCTTTCACACTTTGCCCCTCAGGGAAACATACTTTTCAAGCCAGCAGCCTGGCTCTCCTTTATGTTCCTACGACTTAGGTCATCCCGCTACGGATTGAACCTCTTGCGTTTGCAGTTTGGCTACCCATACATGGGATCAAACTTCTCCTACATACAGTTTATCCTCAGCCTATGATTGAACTTTCTCCTCCCCGCACTCTGACATGCACATGGGATTATGCTTTCTTCTCGCCCTGAGGGGCGAACTACGTCGACCTGATCTCCTCTTCAATAGGAGTACGTAGGCAACCATTTCATATGGCCCGGTCGCAATAAAACAAAAACAACAAAAACATTTCTACCCTCTTCTCCTCGAAATAAAACAAAAACAAACAAAAACATTCCTACATCATTTCTGTAACATACCGCGTTGAACCTCTTACACCAGGTTCGAACTACGCAGACCTGATCTCCTCTTCAATAGGAGTACATAGGCAGTCATTCATGGTGCGGTCTCACCCCCTACCAAAATACAAACCATTGTCAACTAGTACTGGGATCATCCTGCAATCCATTACATTTCATTCGGCTTCAAACCAAAGGGATGGAAATACCTGAACTCCTCCCAAATAGGAGATTCGGTGACCATCTAAGCTGCGATCATACCTTGAAGAGCAACACCAATCCATAAGAGATGGAATTAACTAGGCTTCTCCTAAATAGAAGTACTGGCGACCATCTGTGGTGCGGTCAATCTCAGAGAGGAAAGCCACACTCCTCTCCACATTTTCATACAGAAACCTTTCCTAAGACACCAAAGATGGTAGGGATACATACAGATCGATGATCTATTTTGAACTATCCAGAGATAACTCAATGTCCATCCACCAAGGAGGAATTCAGAATGCATCAAGACCACAAGCTCTGAAGCAGCAGGCAAAATATCAAGCAAATAGCAAGGCATATCTAAAAGGGAAGTGATCAAAAATATATTTCTCTGCCATATATATTATGTTGTTGGATATACACAATGTAAACTGTACATGACAAAATGGCTAAGCTAGTTTGTGCAGGTAAATACAAGTCCATCTACAAGTCAGGATATATGCGAGCTAACAAGCCCAGCATGACGTCCCTCTCAAAAGATGGAGGTGAAGCTGTGGTCTCCTGTATGAGAATATCCACACATACAGCGTGACCGAACTACCCATGAAAACTCCTATCGGATAAGTGTAGTAGTAGGATGTTGACCGCAGGGTCTCTGCTCCAATCATAGGTATAATGGTGCGACCCTCTCTAAGAGCTCTCACGGCCATGATGACACCAATGTCTATCTCATCCATGTAACGCGGGATATAGACATATGACAATACGCATAGGATCAGTACATCAACCCGCCAAACGCTTGATGGTCCACCGGTCTGCGGTGAAATCCCTAATATCGTGAATAGCTATCCTCCGAGTCAAATCACAATACGTAAAATGCTTTGGGATATCACGTGGCTAGATGTCACCTCGTCTCCGCACTACTCAAGGCCGCAATCTGTGAGAGTCATGAACCGCCTACTCATGTCTCCCAAAGCCGATGCACGCAAGGTCCGTCTAAAGGCGAAGATCGCTCGATCGTGGCATACTCCTCCGTAGTAGAGTCAACCCATGGGTCCCAAATCGAAAAACCTGCCTATCCGGTATCCAATGCTCTAGCATCCCGTCCACAAAACCTGCGGGAACCTGAAACATCAATAAAGTCATGGTATGCTGCAGTAAATGATCTACGGTCACCCTGTCTGATGGTGACATGCTATCATACCACGATCGCATACCTGATGCCACCAATGATGGTGGGGTATGATCAATACGGCTAACTGTCGAAGAAGACATCTTTACAGGCCGTGTCATAAGACCATTGTGATAACCCGAGAATTTTGAATATTTTTAAAAAATTTATTAATTGATTTAAGGTTCAAAATTAGAACCTAGACAGAAAATAAGTGTATGCATTTAATATTTTTAAGAATGAATTTTGAGGATTTCAAAATTCTGTGAAGGATTTAGGTGAATTATTTAGGATTAAGGAAATATGTGAAAATATTCTGTTTATATGGTTGTATATGTGTATACGATGATGTGGTTATGGTCAGGTTAAATGATAAATGATATCCAAAAAAACCCTAATTATATATTAAGAACGTCAACGTTCGGTTAGAAAACCCTAGCAAATTATAAGAAACCCTAGAAACCGGTTCTGGAAATCCTAATTTCAGTTCCAGGAATCTGAAACCCTAATTCGGTGTATAAAACCCTAGTTTGGGAATACGAATGCTATGTATAAGGTTTAACGTTATCAAGTTATAATTAATTAGCAAAAACCCTAAAGATTTACTCGAAACCCTAATAATTAGAAAACCTAATTATTAGAAACCATAATCTCGGGATTAAGAACCCTAATTTAAAATTAAGGAAAACCTAAGTGTTAATTTAATAATTTTAATGTTAATTAGGATATATTAATTCTAATTTTCAAGTTAAGTAATTAGAAAACCCTAATCTAATTACAAAATCTAATTTGTAATTTAGAAAATTATTTTTATATTAGAAACCCTAATTTTTGGGTTGTAAACCCTAATCCGTGATTTTGACCCTAATTGCTAAATTAGCGATCTTAATTAGGAAATGTTAAACCTAATTAGAAAGATTTAATTGTGATCAAGGAATTTTAATATAATTAGTAAATCGTAATTATAAGTTAGAAATATTAATTTTCTATTTTTAAAACCTAAATTGGAAATTTTAGAAAATTAAATTTGTAAACCCTAAGGGTTTCAAACCATAAACCCTAAATTTTCCAAACCCTAAACCCTAACCAAACCCTAAACCCTAAGGGTTTGGGACAATGTCCATTATGCCATTAAAATAAAATTCCAAATGATAATTTTGCCCTTAATGCATTATTGAAGGTTACTTGCACTCTTGCCAATATATGTGGTTGGTGACCAACCTAGATCAGCCATGTGACTTAAATAAAAGCTATACCAGCCGAAATTTGTAGATCTAGCATCATATCAGGCATTATATAAAGATTAAAGAGAGAGAAAGAGCCACTTTAATTTCATTTTTCTCCCAAGACACTCTCTCCCTATATTTTCGAATTTAAGAGTGAGAAAGAGTGAGAAATTAAAGCCATGATCATTTCATAGCAAGCCTAAATCAGATCACAAGGTCAGAATCAAGATCAAGCCTTAAAAGTGGTATAAACCCTAAACTTTAGAAATTATATGATTTGATGTTATATGTTGTAAATTATTGTTTAAAGATGTGTTATAAGGTGTCATTTAGTGATCTGGGTTGTTAAAACCCAGATCCATAACATCTAAGTAAGACGAAATTGTGATTTTTGAAACCCGACTATGAACCTGAGAATATGGCCCGACAAAGAATGTCGTGGCTCATGAGATCTTACATTAATTATTTTTGTGGTTTAAGCTTTTGTACTTGAAGTATGTAGTAAGGACTGTGATCTGGAACTTGAATCAAGCCCAGATCACGTTTAGATTGAAAGAGATAGACAGTCAAAGGTCGTTGACCGAGCACAAAACTTAGAATCTGGGTAACCCAGAATTTTTTCAGTGGTCTGACAAGATGTTTAACGTCCCTGATCTTGCTGTATGTTCATGTTTTGGTCAAGTTATTGTGTTTTTGTTGTAGCCTGACATGCAGACTATATGCTAAAGGCTTTATACCACCCAGATCTTCAACAGAATAGTAGATAATCATGGTCAAACCACCGTTGACCAACTCCCCGGAAGGAGATTCTGGGAAACCCAGAATCTTCAAGAACCGATTCCTGACCACTAGTTTGACCGGACTTGATAGCTTAGATTTGTTGTCGTTAAGATGATCTGAGGTTATGTAGTTGTATAGGGACATGAGTACTACACAATGGAACATTAATATTACATTACTCATACCTGGAAGGCCTATATCCGGAGGCTCAAAGTAGGACCTAACGACTGTTCTTCATTTCTGGAAAACCCATAAATGAGGAACAGCTCTAACATGATTTTCGCTGGCTTGAATCTCTCAGATGGGCTATGTTATGACCATGAACTTTGTTTGTTAATGTAGTATTACATCCGTACTACAATTGTAACCCCTTTAGCTTCCCAGGATTTATCACGAACACAATTTTTATTAAGGTCAAACAAGTCATTTTGTCAACTGGCCATGAGTTTCTGGGTTGATGAAGAACAGCCCAAGAACACCTATAGCGATGGGTCTGTCCCTATAGGGCCCTTTAGCGACGGTTTCTATTTAATTTTCCAAAAATTAATTAAAAATAGAAAAAAAAATAGATTTTAATTATTAAAAATACAAATAAATTCCAAAAAATTATTTTAAATTAAAAATATTTTTAATTATTTAGAGTATATTTCATAAATATTTAATACTTTTGAATATAAATGGTATTTAATTTATTTAATTATAATATTAAATAACTGATTTAAAAATGATTTTAATACATGAAAAATCATGAAAAAAAAAATATTATGGTATAATAAAATATTTTAAGTTATTTTCAAAAACTTTTAATATTTTGTGATGAATTGCATTAATTAATTAATATTAATGATGGTTAATTTATTTAATAAATATATTAAATAAATTGTGGAAAAATAAATTAATATTTTATAAATCATATAAAAAGGGTTAAAAAATATTTTGAGTTATAAAATATAAATTTTGATATTTTTCCAAGAAAATATTAATATTTTAATATTAAAAGCAATTATCGGATAATAATTTAATTGTTTAAAAATCATATAAAGGTGATTTTAAGGTATTAAAAATACTTTGATATATTATAATATTATGACATGTAGTTCATTAATATTTGATAATAAATAAATATTAATAATAAAATAATTACGTGGTATTTAATTTATATAAATACGATATTAATGATCGAAAATTTATGATAAATAGTAATAATTATTTAAAAATTATTACGAGCTTACGAAAAATATTTCGATTGATAATAAAATTATTTAAGTTAATTGTTAAGTGTTTAGGCAGAGTTTAATTGAACTTAGACTCGATAAAAGTCCGACTAGACCGTCGGGACGTTAGATTTGTGTCAGGTTCAACTCAGACTGTAAAAGTTTGACTTGATACCGAGTCCTATATGTGTTGTAGACTGATAGGGTTATGTGTTATGTGTTTAGGTTATTCCATGTATATCTATATATATATATAATAGTATTATATTGTGATGATATTATTCTTATATTGGAGATCTATATTACTTATATTAGGTCTTCGGATAAAGCAATATAAATTACGTAGCGGTAATCAACGATTCAGGCAAGTTTGTTTTTACTTAACTCTATTAAGAGTGTTTCATTTGGATAAGCTTGTGGTTAATCATTATTGGTTGCCATGAATTGTACTCTGTACATATTGCATGTATAAGTCAAGTATGAAAGGCTGATCACCTTCATTACTAGTTGGTTCAGATATATTTGTTCATGTATAATACTTGTTCAGTCATAAACTTGTTCCTGCTAGTTCACAATTATATTGTTGAATTATAGCCAGCTTATTATTCTGACTCTTTCAATCTTGATATATCGTTATATTATTGAATTTAAACTTGCTGGGCAATCCTTATGCTCACCCTTGCTATATCATGATAAAATATTGCAGATTAAGACGAACGCGTCGGATACAAGGAAAGGTCAAAGACGATTCCAGCTTAAGTTAATGTGTACGATTAGTTTTGTAATAGTGTAGTATAATAATAATGTTAAGTGTTAAGTAAGTTATAAAATGTGTATTAAGTTAAGGTTACTCTGTAATACCCCCATACCTATACTCCCGTGGTATCCGATATGGTGTTTACAGAGAATTAACATAATGCATTTAAATCTATACGCCCATGGTATCTGATTCAAAATATTACATTAGATAGAGGGACTATCAGATATAATTCCCATAGATTCAAGATTCACAGTATCCCATAACAGATGGTAATTTCCCAAGAGAAATATTACTATGTTTGGATACCCTCAATTGAATATATGAACTATATCTGTGACTAGAGTCTATCTATCCGAAATTCAGAGTATCAGTAATAACATGAACAGTCCATATTACTAATACCCTCACCCAGATGTATAGTCTATGTCATGCGATTACATACTACCGTATCGAAAATAACTATCTATCTGAAATTTAGAGCATTAATAACAACATGAACAGTCCATGTTATTAACACCCTCACTAAGATAAATAGTTCCCAAGGATCTCAACTAGAATAGAAGACATCTTACTTTACATCTATATATGTAAGAAAACACGATTACAGAAATTAAAGATGTTATATATATCATAATATTATGATTCGATTACAAAATTCTCATAACGAGTTCTTATTACAAGGTATTTATACAGACAAGAATATAATCTAATCTATGTAGGGACGCTTCCCTTTATCTACTCCAGATGTTCCAGGATTACCATCTAATACTGCAAAGGGAATAATTTGCAAGGGTGAGCTATGACATGCTCAACAAGTTGTATATTTATAACAATTCAAATTTTGACTGATAGTTGTTACCATTTTTGGATTTCTAATTCCAACTAGTTCTGGAATTTTTATCATTTCAGTCAGTCACAAAGAGTTAGAAATTACATTCAGATATGAGATAGGGTATCGTACTATTCAACATCCTAGAGTATGCATATCACCCACAAAGGCTCATTTACACTTATAATTTCTCATCAATATATTCATCGACTACACTTTGCTCCTTCATGGATACTCAACTTCAAGATATCGATTGCCTTTACCAAAACAATTTGGCTTCGACACAACAGCTTTATGCTCAATAAACAATATCATATGAATAAATAATTCATTTCTTAGTAAATGCTTTGAACTATAGCAATAACTTTTCAATAATAGGTAATTCAACATAGGTGTAATATATCAATGAAAGATAGCAAGATAAAATCTTGTTCAGCGAATAAACAGGGTTGACAAATTTTGCATAAGTAATAAATTGGGTATAGAAGACTTGCCTGAGCGTAGATCAGTCAAGTTATATTATTCGAACGCTATTAAGTACCTATTACGTTCAAGAATATAAATCTAACACGTTAGTATTGATAACAATACTCAAATAAAACATTTATTTAATACCAGGTTAGATTTAGTAGGGTTTGACTTTTAATACCTTTGATTAATGAACTAAATTTTATTTATAAAATTTGGTTATATTTTAAATAATTTAATTATCCTTATAATATATTTTAGAAGGTTTAAAGTATTTTTAAAATATTTATTTATCCTTTAAATGATTTTTAAACTATTTATTTCTATTTATATATAATTTATATTTACTAAAATTTTATAAAAACATTATTTAATATTATTAAATAATTTATAATCATTTATTATGATTTTTATTTCAATAATAATATTTTTACATAATTATTTAGTATTTAAAAGTAATTATTTTAATTACTTTATTAATAAGTTAATTATAGATAATATCTAAATAAAATAAAATAATTATTGCATTTTTGTAGAAATATCATAAATAATTTATAATAATTTAATATAAATTTTAAAACTATTTTTATTAATTATTTCTAATTTTTTATAATTTATTTCTAAAAATTAATTTACATCCATCGCTAAGGCTCTACAAAGGATGTAAAGTGTCATCAGTAGGTGTTCTTGAGTTTTTGGGCAGCCGTTGCTCGTGGTCGAGTGGCTAGTTTGACCATTAAATAACTCGGTTTTGGTAATGAGTTTCGGTCAGAGCAAGTATTGGTGTTGTAGTACTCATGTAATAGTACAAGATCAAGCAATAAGCAGGCTTTAATCTACATCTAACAAGAAATTATAAAAATTTAAAGTTACTATCACAGCTGTTCTTAGGTTTCTAGGTAACCCGAATGCAGTCAAGGCTCCAATCTCAGCGGTTTTGTGGCTTGAATAACTTTGATTCGGTGTATTAGATGTATGTTGTGTTTGTTGTAACATGTAGTCTATATACCAGGGTACATATATTTAACATTACCATGAACAAATCGTAATTCTAAGATCTCTATTTATGTCGGTCAAAGTACAGCTAATAACTGTTCTTCGTGTTCTTCAGTTTTCTGGAAAACCCAGAAAACTTGGTCATGCTCGGTCAACTACTTTTGACCAATAATTCCGGTAATCCTATGAGTTGTTTGTTTGATTGAAGATCATAGATATGTAGTATATATACCAAAGTACCAATTTATAACAAAAACATAAACAATTAACAATCAGAAGATGATTAAACAGGTCGGTCAAAGTAGTCGGTTTAGCTGTTCTTGAGCTTTCTGGGTAACCCAGAAAATCAGCTTCCATGAATGGTCAACCCACTTTGTCTGATTATATCTTGGAATCTATGGTTCATCCGAACCTGTTTTCTTTTCTAGATTAAAGACCTACTTACAGGCTACAAATATCAATCGATTAACACACCAAAACATAAACACACATGAATCAAAAAGCCCTGACATTCGACTGTCAGACCATTTTTTTCAAAATTCCCAGTTTTTATAAAACGCTTAATTAAGGCATCTAGATGTTATGAAAACGTGTTCTACCATTCTAACATACTTTCTAACATCCTAACACAATATTCTAAACATCTAAACAACAAATCTAACATAAGATCCAAGAGAAATTTATGAACTAGGGTTTGCACCTTTTCTTGAGAAATTTGTGATTCTAGCTTCTGATCTTGTTGCTGATAACACCTAGGCTTGATATGGTAGGTTTATAAGTGTATCTAGGCTTTGAGAATTCGTGGGTTTGCTTAGCCCTAAGGTTCATATTTATATAATTTTCCAACTTGGCTTTTTGGTCATTTTTTCACCTACTTGCCTCCATAAAGATCTGATCTATGACTCTTCTGATGCTTGGGAGTTTGGAAGCATGTCATGTGATGTTTTGAAACTTGTAATGGTGACTCCCAACCTACTTGTGAGCTAGTAGATTAAGTTAGTAGCTTAATTAGGCTTAAATCTTCACTAATCTTGATTAGGGTTTTGTTTCTAATGATTAGGAATGTTAAGTAATGTTAATTAGTACCTAATAGAAGTTTACTAACCATGATTAAGTGTTAACATAAGCTAATTAGAGTTAGATTAGCTGATTAGGTTTTTTAGCGTTAGGTTTTTGCTAATTAGGGTTAGGGTTTTACTAATTACGGTTAACTCACTAATCCTGACAAACACGACAAAGCGTTTTGTCAGTGTAAGCACGACAAAGCAACTTGTCAAAATAATTTTATCGAAAAGTCCGATTATGGAAATAAATTTAAGCACGAGGTGTCAAGCACGACGTTTTTCGGATAAAAATATATTCGGTCAATTTTGTCAAACCAAGTATATAATAACACGTAACACATTCAGAACAGAGAAATTTTATTTTATATAACAGGATTTATACATACGAGTCTTATTGGGGTTTTGGGTTTTTACATTCACCCCCACTAATAAGAATTTCGTCCTCGAAATTACAGTACATGTTAAGTAAAAAGATGAGGATAATTCATGCGCATTTTATCTTCAAGCTCCCATGTAGCTTCTTCAATGTTCTGATTTCTCCATATTACTTTAACCGATGTTTTCACTTTATTACGGAGGACTTGCTCTTTACGGTCGACGATCTGCACAGGTTCTTCTACATAAGAAAGATTTTCTTCGATTTGGATCAGCTTATAATTTCTAACGTGTTTATAATCAGGTTTGTATGGTCGTAAAACGGACACATGAAACACATTATGAATATGGTTTAACTTAGGTGGTAATGCTATTTCATAAGCAACTTCACCAATTCTTCTCAAAATTTCAAAAGGTCCAATGAACCTCGAACTTCGTTTTCCTTTCTTGCCAAAACGTATCTTGCCCTTCCAAGGAGATACTTTCAAGAATACATGGCTTCCTACGCTAAAATTCCGTTGTTGATGATGTGGATCAGTGTAATTTCTTTGTCGATCTTGAGATGCTTGTAATCGTTGACGTATGATTCTGATAGTTTCAGCGGTTTGTTGAATTATTTCAGGTCCTAACATTTATCTTTCCCCGACTTCATCCCAACACATAGGCGTTCTATATTTTCTTCCATATAAGGCTTCATAGGGTGGCATACCTATGCTAGCATGATAACTATTGTTGTAGGCAAATTCGACTAAAGGTAATTGATCTTCCCAACTTCCTTTGAAGTCTATAACACATGTTCTCAACATATCTTCTAATGTTTGTATGGTTCTCTCACTCTGTCCATCAGTTTGAGGATGATAAGCTGTACTTAGTTTTAACTATGTTCCTAAATTTTTCTGAAGACTCTTCCAAAAATTTGAAGTAAAACGTGAATCTCGGTCTGATACTATGGAAACAAGTACTCCATGCCTAGAGATAATTTCATGAATATATAATTTGGCAAGGTGATCCAGGTTATGAGTAATTTTAATAGGTAAAAAGTGGGCGGATTTAGTTAAACGGTCAACTATTACCCAAATGGCGTTATGGCCTTTTTGTGTAGTTGGAAGGCCCACTACAAAATCCATGGTTATACGTTCCCACTTCCACTCAGGAATTGGTAAGGGTTGAAGTAAACCACTTGGCTTCTGATGTTCTGCCTTAACCCTTTGACACGTGAGACATTTACTTACCCATTCAGCTATTTCCCTTTTCATATTCGACCACCAAAAGTGTCAACTTAAATCTTTGAACATTTTAGTACTGCCAGGATGTATGGCAAATTTAGAGTTATGTGCTTAATTCAAAATTTAATCTTTTAAAGCTTGATCTAACGGAATCCAGATTCTATTTTCATATCTTATTATTTCATCCGTATCTATTCAAATTTATTATACTTATCATGTGTGGAATTAGATTTAAACTTCTGACACTCTTCATCCTTCTCCTGTATCTCTTTAATATTATCGTGCAGAGTGAAACTCCTTCTAAAATATATAATTTTTGGGTAGAGGTAGTTGGACATTCCACCTTAATTTTTAATTTTTCAAAGTCTTTTATTAACCTATCATTGGTGGTTAATACATTCAATTTTTCTTGATTCTTTCTACTTAACACATCAGCTACAACATTTGCTTTACCAGGATGATATAAGATTTTACAGTCAAAATCCTTATCAGTTCTAACCATCGCCTCTGTCTTAAATTTAATTCCCATTTTGTAAAAATATATTTCAGACTTTTATGATCTGTATATATCTCGCACTTCTCCCCGTATAAGTAATGTCTCCAAATTTTTAGAGCAAAAACTACTGCGGCTAACTCTAAATCATGAGTAGGATATCTCTTCTCATAATCTTTGAGTTGTCGTGATGCATAAGCTATAACTTTCCCATGTTGCATCAACACACACCCTAATCCACTGTGTGATGCGTCACTATATACTATAAGGCCTCCTGTATCATCTAGTAAGGATAACACTGGAGCCATGCTCAGTCGCTTCTTCAACTCTTAGAAGCTTTCCTCACATTTATCTGTCAAGACGTATTTCACTGTCTTTCGAGTTAAATTGGTTAATGGGGTTGCTATTTTTGAAAAATCTTTTATAAACCGTTAGTAATAACCCGCTAAATCGAGAAAACTTCGTACTTCTGTTGGAGTTGTTGGTTGTTCCCAGTTCATAACCGTTTCAATCTTAGTTGGATCTACAGATATTCCATTTTTGTCAATTATATGACCTAAAAATTGAACTCTCTTCAACCAGAATTCACACTTGGAAAACTTTGCATAAAGTTATTCCTTTCGTAATATCTCCAATACGACTCTAAAGTTTTCAGTATGCTCTTACCGTGTTCTCGAGTATACCAGAATATCGTCGATAAACACTACAACAAATTTGTCAAAGCATGGTTTAAACACTCGATTCATTAAATCCATAAATGCTTCCGGTGCATTTGTTAATCCAAAAGACATTACAAGAAATTCATAACATCCATAGCGTGTCCTAAACGCTGTTTTCGGCACATCCTCCTTTCTTACCTTTAATTGATGATAACCTGTTTTAAGGTCAATTTTTGAAAAATGTTCGGCCCCCTTTAATTGGTCAAACAAATCATCAATCCTTGGCATAGGATATTTATTCTTAATAGTTAACTTATTTAGCTCCCTATAATCTATACAAAGTCTCATAGTTCCATCCTTTTTCTTTACAAATAACACTGGTGCGCCCCAAGGTGAAACACTAGGTTGTATGTACTTTTTATCTAAGAGTTCCTATAATTGAATAAGTAACTCTTTCAGTTCTATAGGTCCCATTCTGTACGGTGCCTTAGAAACTGGTGTCGTTCCTGGTGCAAGATCAATGATAAACTCAATCTCCCTATCTGGAGGCAAACCGGGTAAATCATCTAGAAATACATCAGGAAATTCCTTAACTATAGGTATTTGATCTAGTTTTACTCCTTCCTGACGAGTATCAACTATATAGGCCAAATATCCTAAAAAACCCTTTTTGAGTAATCTTTCTGCCTAAATTATAGTCAAACATCGAGATTGCTTAGGTGAACAACTACCATTGAACACTACTTTTGACTTCGAAGCAGTCAAAAGGTTAATACGTTTTTGATGATAATCAATCATCGCATTATGATTAACTAACCAATCCATTCCTAGAATTACATCAAATTCTCCCAACTGAATTGGTATCAAATATACCTTAAAATTATGTCCTTTTATTACCACACTACAATTTCTATATATGGTGTTAACCAGAATTCTTTCATTATTAGCAATTTCTACACAAAATGGTTTGTCTAAATTTTCACAAGGCATATTCAAGTTTGTAGAGAAATATCTAGACACAAATGAACAAGTAGCACCAGAATCGAATAACACATATGCATTTAAAGTGTTGATAGGGATGATACCTGTCACTACGTCCTGTGAAACAATAGCATCCCTCACCGACATATTAAATGTTCTCGCGGTAGGTCGATTCTGAACCCCAACTGCAGCTACTGTTGATTTATTATTCTCTGGTATTCTAACTCCTTTTCCTCCTTGGTTTGTGGGACAGTTCTTAGAAAAATTATCTATTAAACCACAATTAAAACATTTATTTTTCTTTGGAAGAGGACACTGTAAAAGATAATGTCCTGACTATCTACAATTAAAGCATTTGTTAAGAAGACATTCTCCTCTATGTTTCTTATTACATTTAGGACAAGGTTTAATATTATTATTACTGAAATTGTTATAAGTATTTCCTATCTTTTTCCCTGAATTGTTAGAAAAAGAATTATTCCATTTACGCTTGTTATTAAACCCACCTGAACTGGGTTCTGTCTTATTTTTCCCTTTCTCATTCTGAATCTTTTTGTCATGATGAAACTTAGCAAGATTTTCATTTTCACCTTCAATTATAGTGGCCTTCTCTAGTATTTCAGAGAAAGTTTTGATTTGAAGCACTGATAATTTACTCCGAATATGAGGTTTTAAACCTTCTTGGTACCTAAGAGTCTTTCTAAGTTCAGTAGTCACTTGATGAGGAGCATACCTAGATAGTTCATTAAACTTAGCTGTATACTGGGTTACAATAAGATCTCCTTGTTTTAAGTCCAGAAATTTTATTTCCATTCGGTCTTTCAGGGATTGGGAAAAATAATTTTCAAATAATAACTCTTTAAATCTATCCCAAGGAACATTTTCAGTTTCTACTCGACCTTTGGTTGATTCCCACCAATAATTAGCTTCACCTTTCAAGAAGAAAGTTGCAAAAGTTGTCTTCTGGTTATTACTAACATTGGTTACTAGGAAGAATTTTTCTATCTTAGAAATCGAAATCTGTGCATCTACAGGTTCTAATGTACCTTTAAATTCAGGTGGTCCAACTAATTTAAAGTCTTTAAAGGATGTATTTTGGTTTACAGGTCTATTTATTACTCCTAACATCATATCTACTAACTGTTGAGTTGGATTATCCTCATTATTTATTTCTCGTTGGGGTCTTCTGGTTGGTGGCATGATTCTATAAAACAACAACAAAGATTCACATAACATTTTTAGATAACCAAAACATGTTGTTTATTTATAACTCACAGTCTTACAACAACTTTAAACATACTAGTATATTACACAGTACTTATCACAATACAAACTTTGAATGCTTCTTTATTGTACTAATATAAAGCATCCAACCTCCTATGCTACTCTCTAGAATTCATTGATATCATCAAAGGAATCCTGGATTATGTGACAAACCACAGATCGATCGATAAGATAAGCAGTTTTTTTCTCTTCTACTAGATATCGAGTTACACGACGCTGCAAATCATTAAAAGTATCTCGAACTCCCAGAGATGTTTTAAGAAGTCTTGACTGAATTTCCCTCCTGCTCCTATGTGCATGGTGCAGTTGTCCTTTCAGTTGATGACTATGACTCCTTTCATCCATTAGCATACACTCAGCTAAATCTGCCTAAACTTCATCTTATTGTTCTCACATTCTGTTGTCTGCACCAGTGATGCCATTGCCTCATCATGCTCATCTATTCTCATTAATTGTGTAGCCACTGGATCTTCTTCTTCTTCTTCAGCATCAAGCTGTTGTTGATCATGAAGCAATTCTTCTTCTTTTCTGCATCACTAGCTATAAAAGACTCTATTTACGGTGGATTGATCCCTCTTTCTTCAGCATTGGAGTTGGCCATCTATAAAAGAAAACTCCATAAATACTGTTATAAAGGTTTACACAACATAATAATTTTAATGTTATATTTTAGATACCTTTTACAAATTTTTACGGACTCGAAGACTATATACTAAGAAAACTCTTCCTTATATCTATAGCCTTAACAACTTTGATACCAAAATTGTAACACCCCCATACCTATACTCCCGTGGTATCCGGTATGGTGTTTACAAAGAATTAACATAATGCATTTAAATCTATACACCCATGGTATCTGATTCAAAATATTACATTAGATAGAGGGACTATCAGATATAATTCCCATAGATTCAAGATTCACAGTATCCCATAACAGATGGTAATTTCCCAAGAGAAATATTACTGTGTTTGGATACCCTCACTTGAATATATGAACTATATCTGTGAGTAGAGTCTATCTATCCGAAATTCAGAGTATCAGTAATAACATGAACAGTCCATATTTCCAATACCCTCACCCAGATGTATAGTCTATGTCATGCGATTACATACTATCGTATCAATAGTAACTATCTATCTAAAATTCAGAGTATTAATAACAACATGAACAATCCATGCTATTAACACCCTCACTCAGATAAATAGTTCCATAGGATCTCAACTAGAATAGAAGACATCTTACTTTACATCTATATATGTAAGAAAACACGGTTGCGGAAATAAAAGATGTTATATATATCATAATATTATGATTCGATTACAAAATTCTCATAACGAGTTCTTAATACAAGGTATTCATACAGACAAGAATATAATCTAATCTATGTAGGGACGCTTCCCTTTATCTACTCCAGATGTTCCAGGATTACCATCTAATACTACAAAGGGAATAATTTACAAGGGTGAGCTATGACATGCTCAGCAAGTTGTATATTTATAACAATATAGGATTTGAAGAATTATAACAATTCAAATTTCGACTGATAGTTGTTACCATTTCTAGATTTCTAATTCCAACTAGTTCTGGAATTTTTATCATTTTTGTCAGTCACAAAGACTTAGAAATTCTGTTCAGATATGAGATAGGTGATCAGCCTATTCAACATCCTAGGACTATGCATATCACCTACAGTGCTCATTTACACTTACAATTTACTGTCAATATATTCATTGACTACACTTTGCTCCCTTACGTGATACTCAACTTCAGTATACGATTGCCTTACCAAAACAATTTGGCTTAACACAACAGTTTATGCTCAATAAACAATATCATATGAATAAATAATTCATTTCTTAGTCATGCTAGAACTATAGCAATAACTTTTCAATAATAGGTAATTCAACATAGGTGTAATATATCAACAGTATAGCAAGATAAAATCTTGTTCAGCGAATAAACAGGGTTGACAAATTTTGCATAAGTAATAAATTGGGTATAGAAGACTTGCCTGAGCGTAGATCAGTCAAGTTATATTATTCGAACGCTATTAAGTACCTATTACATTCAAGAATATAAATCTAACACGTTAGTATTGATAACAATACTCAAATAAAACATTTATTTAATACCGGGTTAGATTAAGTAGGGTTTGACTTTTAATTCCTTTGATAAATGAACTAAATTTTATATATAAAATTTGGTTATATTTTAAATAATTTAATTATCCTTATAATATATTTTAGAAGGTTTAAAAGTATTTTTAAAATATTTATTTATCCTTTAAATGATTTTAAACCATTTATTTCAATTTATAAATAATTTATATTTACTAAAATTTTGTAAAAACATTATTTAATATTATTAAATAATTTATAATCATTTATTATGATTTTTATTTCAATAATAATATTTTTAAATAATTATTTAGTATTTAAAAGTAATTATTTTAATTACTTTATTAATAAGTTAATTATAAATAATATCTAAATAAAATAAAATAATTATTACATTTTTGTAGAAATATCGTAAATAATTTATAATAATTTAATATAATTTTTAAAACTATTTTTATTAATTATTTCTAATTTTTATAATTTATTTCTAAAAATTAATTTACATCGTCTGTCATTAAAGCTCTACAAAGGATGTAAAGTGTCATTGAGGGTGTTCTCGAGTTTACGGGCGTCGCTGCTCGTGGTCGAGTGGCTAGTTTGACCATTAAATAATTCGGTTTTTGTAATGAGTTTCTATTGGAGCAAAGTATTGGTGTTTGTAGTACTCATGTAATAAATACAAGATCAAGCAATAAGCGTGCTTTAATCTATATCTAACAAGAAATTATAAAGATTTAAAGTTATTTACAGAAAGTGTTCTTGGGTTTCGGGTAACCCGAGCAGTGGTCGAGTCGTCAGCAGTCAACTGGCTTTGAATAACTTTAATTGATTGTATTAGATGTATGTTGTGTTTGTTGTAATATGTAGTCTATATACCGGGGTATATATATATAACATTAACATGAACAAATGGTAATTCTAAGATCTCTATTTATGCTTAGGTCAAAGTACGACTAATAATCGTTTTCTTCGTGTCCTTCGCTCGAAAACCCGTAAAACTTGGTCACTTTCATCGACTACTTTTGACCCGACCAATAATTCCGTAGTAATCCTATGAGTTGTTTGTTCGATTGAAGATCATAGATATGTAGTATGTATACCGTGAGTACCAATTTATAACAAAAACATAAATAATTAAGAATTAAAAGATGATTAAACAGGTCTGTCAAAATATCCGGTTCAGCTGTTCTTGAACTTTCTGGGTAACCCAGAAAATTAGCTTCTATGAACAGTCAACCCACTTTGACTGATTATATCTTGGAATCTATGGTTCATTTGAACCTGTTTTCTTTTCCAGATTAAAGACCTACTTACAGGCTACAAATATCAATCGATTAACAGACCAAAACATAAACACACATGAATCAAAAAGCCCTGACATTCGGCTGTCAGACCATTTTTTTCAAAATTCCCAGATTTTATAAAACGCTTAATTAAGGCATCTAGATGTTATGAAAACGTGTTCTACCACTCTAGCATACTTTCTAACATCCTAATACAATATTCTAAACAACAAATCTAACATAAGATCCAAGAGAAATTTATGAACTAGGGTTTGCACCTTTTCTTGAGAAATTTGTGATTCTACCTTCTGATTTTGTTGCTGATAACACCTAGGCTTGATATGGTAGGTTTATAAGTGTATCTAGGCTTTGAGAATTCGTGGGTTTGCTCAGCCCTAAGGTTCTTAGTTATAGAATTTTCCAACTTGGCTTTTTGGTCATTTTTTTCACCTACTTGCCTCCATAAAGATCTGATCTGTGACTCTTCTGATGCTTGGGAGTTTGGAAGCATGTCATGTGATGTTTTGAAACTTGTAATGGTGACTCCCAACCTATTTGTGAGCTAGTTGATTAAGTTAGTAGCTTAATTAGGCTTAAATCTTCACTAATCTTGATTAGGGTTTTCTTTCTAATGATTAGGAATGTTAAGTAATGTTAATTAGTACCTAATAGAAGTTTACTAACCATGATTAAGTGTTAACATAAGCTAATTAGAGTTAGATTAGCTGATTAGGTTTATTAGGGTTAGGTTTTTGCTAATTAGGGTTAGGGTTTTGCTAATTAGGGTTGACTCACTAATCCTGACAAGCACGACAAAGCGTTTTGTCAGTGTAAGCACGACAAAGCAACTTGTCAAAATAATTTTACCGAAAAGTCCGATTATGGAAAAAAAATTTAGCACGAGGTGTCAAGCACGACGTTTTTTGGATAAAAATTTATTTATTCGGTCAATTTTGTCAAACCAAGTATATAATAACACGTAACACATTCAGAACAGAGAAATTTTATTTTATATAACGGGATTTATACATACGAGTCTTATTTGGGTTTTGGGTTTTTATATACTTGACCTTGGGGAATAGTGTGTAATATAATGTATAAACAATTTATGTTTATATCTTCCGCAAATAGTTATATAGTGATAGAATGATCGAACCGGATCCACGATGATTCGGGACCTCAGATTCGGAGCCCTCACAACCATCAAGGGGTCAATGCCAATATCTCTGGACATACATACATATGCATAAAATGATACATGCATAGTAGATCATAGATGGCAATATTATATGGGGAATGAAAAAACTGTGCATACATTCCTAAGTATATTAACATCTAATACATCATCTCTGTACAGCTAAAAATACAGGGAAATGGGTCACATACACCCAAAAAACACTTACGACACCCTTATGTGGGTCCCATCCCTCCAGCTCGGTCCAGTTTGAGTTGCAAAGGAGTTTTTGCGGACTAGAAAAGTCAAATTGGGAATAAAAATGCCACGCGATTGAGCAAAACAACATACAATCCTGGTCTTCTCAGATGAAACTTTGAGTCTGTACATCGCTCATTGGTAGTCACCAGAACATGAGGTATACTATGCCAATGATCTCATTTGTTACAAATCACATCCGGCAATACCTTATACTGGTCCGATGCCGCCAACTCCGGGTCGTTACCCTAAATGCGTCCCCGACGGGGGTTACAACGTATGTCCCCGACGGGGGTTACAATGCATGCTCATCCGTTGACACACACATCAACGAAGGTCAAGCAACCTTGGCGTTAGCTCAGTCGATAGCGATTAAACCTATCAGAGCTCCAGACTTATTCGAGGATTTCATGCTCGATTGCTCATATGTCCCCAGCTGATCCCCGACGGGGGTCACAACGCAATGCTCCGTTGATCTACATGACAGCGGAGGTCAAGCAACCTTGACAATCTACCCACAGAGTGTCAGCCGTTGATTCACACGTCAGTGAAAGTCAAGAAACCTTGATAGTATATCCCACAGGATTTTTCAGCTGTTGATTCACATGTCGGTGAAGTACACGTCAACGAAGGTCGACATCCTCGACAAAGCGGCATTCTTTGTTGGCGGCGAAATCCAATGAGAATCGTGACATGTTCTGGCAATACTAACCAGGAAAGGTCAACGTTATCGAGGAGGATTGATGGTGGAATATGTTATACATAACCTCAAACAGATAAAGCTTTATCCCCACAGATCTCTTACACATAAGAGGTACATCTTCAGGATCAAGTCATTATCAAAGACATAGGGATTTGGTGATAACTCCAACATCAACATCCTAACAGATTCGGATTACACATCAAATCTGATTAGCATTGCCAATCCCCAGTTGAAGCCACAGGGAGCCAGCAATCATCCCCAGCATGTTGGGCTACAACCCCGTATACATGCATCATACATTTGCATCATGTTGCTACATATAGTACCATGTTTTGTCTTGTTGTGCTTCAAGTGTCTAGGATCTTTATCCTACCCATGCATCGCCATGCATGAGTATGATAAAGAGGGGCATCTGTAGACACTCAAAATTTTCTGTACTACTATCACTAACATTGCAGAAGGACAGATTCGTCTTTTAAGAGGGAACCCAGAAAGACAATCCATATCCATACCGGATACTACCAGAAGTTCAGCATCAACCCCAGATTACTCTGGGAGTAACAAATATAACCTCAGAGATAACCCCGAGGCGTGCAGATACAATACCGAAACACACACCGTAGAAGACCGATTAATCTCGGAGATAACCCCTGGGTATCCAGTCTCAGTCGCAACCATGGGAATAGCCACCAACCTTGGTGATAACCCTAAGGAATGCAGTTTCGGTGATAACCTTGGAAATGCTTGTTTCAAATACGACCAGCTTCAATCTCGGCGCTCACAACGGGATACACTGTACCAACTCGGATGATAACATCGAGAAGATAGGCACACCTCAAAGAAGACAATGAGGACCTTTAACAAATTGCAGCAATCCAATCTCAGCGAAGCCTGAGCAACGTCTGCTTTATCAGCCCAATTCGGCGATAACACCGGTGAGGGGCAACATCATCATCTCGCCAACACGATGCCACGCCACGTCGTCTCAACATCTCTACGCAACGATGTCCCACAAGACTAACCAATCCCGAGTGACTATTGGAGGGGTAACGGATGAAAGTTAGAGCTTGAAGACTGGAGGGCATCGTCCCATCTTCAATGACTTCGTACAAACTCTAATCGCATACCATCATACAACTCTCGACAACGGCGGTCCGAAATAGGTCATGTATACCTCAAACGGATGCCCGGATTGCACTTCTTAAAGTTTGAGTGGACATTACGGTGCCTGAGTGCACGTACTTCGAGAAGACCCGACCTGAAAAACCCGGGCCCACCCGGGTTGCCTCTGGTACACCTGCGGCTAAATCGTCTATAAATAGAGGGCTTGGGCTGCCCATTTTGCAAGAGAAAACGTCGAGGAAGCCCTGCCCAATTTGCTCTGCACTCACCCCATGCAGTGTATTTTCTCATTTTAAACACCTGTGAGCTCATATATATCCCTTTTGTACCTCTGAAAGCCAAGTGTTTACCACTCTAAAGATATAAAAGTCTTCTTTTGCGTCAACAACCGTAAGCCTTCTCACACACTTTAGAGTCTTTCTCTTTATCTCTGCACACCCTTCTTCACATTGAGAGTTGTGTTGCGCGCATTTGCCCGGACTTTGTTCCGTGGTTTTGTTTTCAAACTTATATATATATATATATATATATATATATATATTTATCTATCTTGACTAACATTATAGAGTTATACTTGATTGAGCTTGAGACTTGATTCGGAGCGTTTATTTGCTTTTCTATATATATATATTTATATATATGAATCGTGAGTCGAACTTTGTTCGATGAGCCTAGATTTTGATCGAGGCGTTTATCGCTTTAATATATATATATATATATATATATATATATATATATATATATATATATATAATAGCGTAGTAATCGACTTTTTGTTCGATGAGCTTGGATTTCACATCCGGAGAGTTTACTTACTTTAATATATATATATATATACTTATATATATTAACTTTGTGTCGGACTCTGTTCGATGAGCCTGGATTTTACATCTGGTGTGTTTACTCGCTTTCATATATATATACTTATATATATACACCTTTGTTGTCGAACTACATTACTATGAGCACGGATTTTATATCCTATGCGTTTATTATATATATATATATATATATATATATATATATATATATATATATTTATCCTCCTGTCTGAGTTTCCTTCATGGCAGTATTGATCGTTTTTGACTTTTTTTACATTTCATCCCTTTGGAGTTTCCTTACATGGCGGTTGTATTTATATTCTGACTTTATTTATGTTTTGTCCCGCTTGGAGTTTCCTCCGTGGCGGTTGATAGCTTTTACAGCTTTATTTACATTTCTGATCCCCCATGGTGGTGCTTCGTGGTTGGTGATCCTATCTATATATATATTTACAGCTTTTATATATATATATACATATTCTTACTGCTTTCATACAAATTGCGATATCATGTGCGCCTAGGAATCATGTGATCACAGATTCATCGCATTGGATCTAGATTCAGTTCCCGTGATGGACATTTTCACGGGAACTATGATGTCTGAATTTCCTCAGATGGTTTCCATACCCATGAGGAAGTCGGTATTATTTTTGTACATTATTTTTGTACAGATGCCTCGTATCTGTAAAATAAAATCAATCAAGCCGAACACTTAATAAAATGGAAGTGTAAAAGGTCTCAATTACTATTGAGCATCAGGGTTTTAAAAAACCTATTTTATAAAACATCACTGCCATATCTTGCTTAAAATTGAATTTTTACCTAAATTCAAACCCTGTGTATATAGATGCGAACAAGGCCTCACACTACTTCCAAATAATAGCACATTGACCCACACACACACACATTCAGATAATAGTTTCTTGATAAGAGGCGGTCACCGTGGTAACAGGGAAGTCAGGGGGTGCCTAACACCTTCCCCCTGCATAACCAAGTCCCCGGACCCTAATGAATCTCGGTTTCACCGACCCGTTTAGCAGTGTCACATCACTGGGTCAATGTGCAAACCTTTTCTTGGTTGTGTTGGTACAACCATTTAAAAAACCAACAGGCGACTCTTAACAGTCCATCGTCGATATTATACATATCGGACCTTTTTCACTTATTTTTTACCCTAGGAAACTCCGCACCTCAGTTGGCATTTTCGGTTGTTCACAATTCATAACGGCTTCCACCTTCGCTGGATCTACTGAAATCCCCTCGTGGTCAATGACATGACCTAAAAACTGTACCCTTTTTAACCAGAATTCACACTTAGTGAACTTCACATATAACTTTTCCTTTCTTAGTGTCTCCAACACTATTCTCAGGTGTTCAGCATGATCTTCTGGCATCTTAGAATAGACTAGAATATCATCAATAAACACCACGATGAACATGTCCAAATATTGTTTGAACACTCTGTTCATCATGTCTATAAATGCAGCAGGTGCATTAGTCAATCCAAATGACATCACCAGAAACTGGTAATGACCATAACGAGTTCTGAATGTTGTCTTTGGCACGTCTTCATGTCTAACCTTCAGCTGATGATACCCCATCCTTAAATCTATTTTGGAAAAACATTTTGGCCCCTTTAACTGATCAAAAAGATCATTGATCCTGGGCAACGGATACTTATTCTTTATTGTTAACGTGTTCAACTCTCGATAGTCGATACAGAGTCTTAACGATCCATCCTTCTTCTTGAAAAATAGTACCGGTGCTCCCCATGGTGAAACACTCGGTTGTATGTACTTCATGTCTAACAGTTCTTACAACTTTACCATCAACTCCTTCATCTCCACTGGCGCCATACGATACGGTGCCATGGAAACTGGTGCCGCTCCTGGCACAATGTATATTACGAACTCGGTCTCCCTATCCGGTGGAAGACCCAACAACTCACGCGAAAATACATCCAAGAATTCACTCACTATAGGTATTTGTTCCATGGTTGCTCCCACTCTCTGGTATCAACCACATGACACAAATAGCCTACACTCCCCTTCCTTAATAATTTCCTAGTTTGTGTCATGGTAAGATAACACGAACGTCATGATGATTTATTCCCGTAAAATATTACATGAGATTGAATTGATGTTTTAATATTTACGCATTTCTTTAGACAATCTATATTTTCCCCATGTTTTATCAACCAATCCATTCTGAGAATTACGTCGAATTCTCCTAACTTTATCGGTATCAAATCTACCGATGATTTATAACCTCAAATGTCTACGCAACAACTCCTATGAATATCTTTAATAGGAATTATCTCTTCGTTTGCTACCTTAATGTTCAAATGTATAGGCAACTTTTCGAGAAGTCATTCTATTCGTCTAGCAAAATCACATGCGATAAACGAACAAGTAGCACCCGAGTTAAACAACACGTATGCATTTAAGTCGTTGATCAAAATAATACATGCTACTACATCCCCCGAGGCCATTGCGTCTTGGACGATCATATTAAAGGTACATGCCATCGGTTTACCCGGCTACGCTGGACCCCCAATAGTTAACTTACCACTATTGGCGCCCTTATTCCCGTCTGTCCCCTTCTTTGGGCAGTTCTTTGCCATGTGGTCAGTTGACCCACATACAAAGCATCCATGGTTCTTCTTCGGGCTTGGACAGTTTGGCTCAATATGCCCCTCCTGTCCAGAGTTATAACACACGGCCTTACCTTTGAGACAGACTCCTAAATGAGTCTCCCCACAGGTTTTGCAGGCCTCTATCCTCCTCTTTGGGTCTCCTTGTTTCACTTCGGTATTCCATGAGTTAACTACCTTCCTCTTATAACCTTTGCCACTCCCACTGGCACCCTCGTTCTTTACTCCTCCGTCCATCTTCCCCTTAATTTTCTTATCCTTATGGTATTAGCTCAACGCCTCGCTACCACCTTCGGCAATTATTGCCTTCTCTAAAATGATTCTAAAGGAAGTACTTTGGAATACTAAAATATGGTTATAGAGCCAGGGTTTCAAGCCCTACTCGAACCGTCGAGCCTTTCTCACCTCAGTATCCACTTGATGTGGAGCGAACCTTCCCAGTTCATTAAACTTGGCGGCGTACTGGGGAACCGTCATGTCCCCTTGTTTCAAATCTAAAAACCGCATCTCTATCCTTCCCTGCATACTTGTGGGAAAGTAGTTCTCATAAAATATTTCTTTGAACCTCACCCACGTTATAATATCTATTTCGGCCCTAGCCTGATTGGCCTCCCACCAAAAGTTGGCCTCTCCCTTCAGCATATAGGTTGCAAAGGCAACCTTCTAGGCCACATCAACATTTTCTATCACAAATGCTTTCTCGAGTTCCCTTACCCATGTTTGGGCTTCGATAGGGTCCGTAGTTCCTTTGAACTCCGGCGGACCCACACTCTTAATGTCCTTAAATGTAACAGCTCGTACTACACCAGGATTTACTGTAAGACCCCGAAAATTTTTCTAAATAAAAAGGAATTTCCTTTATTTATTATTTTGAAATAGTAAGGGTGGATTTGATTAATGTGGATAGTTATGGGTAAAATACGCAAATATTTCAAAATAAGCAAGTGGTTATAAAATATTCATTGTTGTCGGAAATATTCGTTTGGTCGTGGAATATTCGTACTGTCGGGGAATATTCGTACGACGGCGCAGCCATGTGTGGGCCCCATAACGGAAAGCGATTGGATGAAGAAAACGACAAAAATAAGTTGTTTAAAAATAACGGCGTAGTTGTTACCGTTAATACTGTTGGAATACCCGGTGGTTAAAACACACTAATACGCGTTGTTGAACAGTAGCACTTGGTATTGCACCAATTATTGATTCTTACGTAAGAAGGCACTACTCAATAATGGTTACGATAATTCTTGTTCAATTTTTATTGAGTTAATAATTGATGCGTTGATATTTTATATTGCATTGTTTCAATAATTGTCATTACACAAGATCTTTCATTATCGAAGCAATAATTCATATTATCCTAATAATATTATTAGATAACATTATTGGCAATGTCTAGAAAATTACATCTAAGGAGAGGTTTGGTCACCTAATTGCGGCGAAGAAGAAATTCTTATTGAAAGCCCCTCTTTCTGAGAACCGCACAGTTGTCAATATTGTGATTACGTAATATTATTTGTGAATAATTAATTATTGATTTATATGATGAGGAAAATATTGATTTTATGTGGATATAGATGGAGAAAATTTTAAAATGACAATTGTTGAAAATTAATATTTTATCTTTTTACGATAAAATAATTCATTTAAATATATTATTTTAATAATATATTAACGGTGATATTTTTACAACGAAAGTGGGATATATGAGTATCTGAGGAGGAAGAGTATTTTTGTTGCAATAAATGTTTAAAACATGTTAAACATGTCGGTGGACCCCATTTATTGACCGAATTTGATTATAGCACGTAAAATTGCCTGCTTGTGGATTTCGGTCAATTTCTCGATTGAATTTGGAAAAACTTTCTTACGCAAAGTTGTAGAGAATTGAATTTCCTATATAAACTTGCGAGATTCGAATTTTCTGATGAAAGGGCTATTTATTAAGAATTATTGAAGTTTGAAGCTCAAAATAATTGATTTTGGAAGTTTAAAATATTTAAAATTAGAAAAACGTTTTTCTTATTTTTTCTAGAAAGTGGCATGTGTTTGATGGCTGAAATCAGATTCTAGACATGTGTAGAAAATAATATAATTATATTATTAATTTATTAAATTTTCTGCTTTGGTGTTCTAAGCAATTTCCTATAAATAGGTGCTTAGGTTAGAATTGAAAATCACACCCAAAACTTGAAGTTTTCTCTCTCTATATTATCGAGCGTATTCTTGTGAGTATTTTGAGTATACTTTGAGTATTGCTATACGGTGCAAGTCCAAGTCATAGCCTATATCCGGTGTTTCAGCTAGAAGAACTGATCTTTCGAGGTAAGGGATATTATTTTTTTCGTAATGATATTATTTCTTCAATATCATTATCTTTGAAATGTTGATCTGAAGTTTTATCAAATTTGGAACTTTTTCATGCTCTGGGTTACTATTCATGGGTTACTATTCATGAGTTACTATTCACGAGTTACTATTCATGAGTTACTATTCACGAGTTACTATTCACGAGTACTATTCATGAAGCGTGAAGATGTTTTTGTGGAATTTCTATCTTTTGGTGTCGGAGTTACTATTCACGTATACGGCACTATTCACGATATCTGACTATTCACGATACTACGGTATTATTCATTTAAAAATAAAATTTCTTCTTTTCGTCCAAAACATCTATTCTGGATACTAACTCTGATTGTATCCATGTTTTGATCATTCTTGAATTTTACACCACTATGATTATTTTTGAGGTATTTTTGGGCGTGGATAAAACCAAGTACGAATCCTTAATCCGTAATCCTTGTTATTTTGTTTCACCGGGATTCGTTTTCTTTAAAAAATATTTTCATCATCCTCGGTCTTAAATGATGATATTATGGAATATCTTTGGCTTTGTAGTGCAAAGATGAATGATTTCTTAAGAATATCTTTGGCCCGTAGTGCAAAGATGAGCAGTGTTTAAATGAACATGACCAATCGATGAATATCTTTGGCTCAGAGTGCAAAGATGAATATTTGATTCGGATGTATATTGATTGATGTTACGAGGATAAAAGATAGACGATGAACTTTTAAATTCATACATAGAAGATAGTAGTTTGCATTCTCTACTTAACTCTTCTAATGAATTATTATTTCATTGCCATGAATATTGATCCGAAACTTGTTGTCTATTGTATTCTATCGATTTTTCCTGTTGAAGACTAACGATAATTTGTTGTATATTATCTTAGTCATAATATTCTTTACCGGGCTAGTTGAGCTCACCCTTTTCCTTGTTGTTCCATTTTTCTTCTCGGGAGGCGAGAATGTAGCGAGTACTAGTCGGGGTATGGAATGAAGGTTCTAGAGAGAGTTGTTTAGTAGTCCTCACCATTTTGTAAAATAATGAATCAATAATTATGATGGGGATTTATTTGCATGTGGATATTGTCTGAAGACAATATTATATTTAAACTCATTAAGATATATTGTCGTATTTCACACGACATTTGTATTATTGAAGTTGTAGTTTGCTTTTTGTACCATGTATTTGGCGACTCAGAATGGGTGTTGTGTATACCTATTTTGGGGGCGTCACATTTACAGGGATATTAGCCCTAGTTTGATTAAATGCTGCGTTTAATAGATTTACGAACTCCTGCATGGGGTTAACCGGACCTCCCTCCGGTTGGTTTGTGTTTGCACCTTGGTTACGTGGTACTCTTCTTGGCGGCATTTTGCTATTATAATAAACACATATTTTGTTATTATTCATTTCCTGTCAGTTAGTTATTATTCAATGTTAAACAATAACGTAAACATTCATTACTCAACATTTTTCGAAAAAGACTTATATAGATTCATTGTAGTATAATACTACATCGGTCACATAACACAGCCTAAGCTAAATACATTACTTTCCCGCCATTGCTTTCCAAAAATTGGGATTTGCAAAAGACTACCCTTGATTATACAAAAGAGGGTTTTACGTCGCTACTAGATACAAAATATGTACATATCTAACTACCCTAGCCACTACTAGATTACAGTTGTCGTAAGGCATTCTCAAAATCCTCCTTGGCAAGACCGGCGATAATATCACGGCTGATAGTATGTCGTGTCTGCCCTGCCTCGACGGGATAACCAGCTACCTGTAGCTGGAAGTCCTCATGAGAACTCCTATTAATATAGGACATCCTCCCTATTTTCTGCTTCTTGGTCTTTAGCTCCCCCCTGAGCTCAAAGAACTCCTGTTTTCAGCTCATGGACCTTGTCCTTAGCCAAAACCCTTTCATCATGTTCCTGCTCCCACATGGACTCCACGTCCGTCTTGTCTTCTATAACAGCTTGGAGCTCTGCCTTCAGTTCCATAACCTCGTGACAGTAGTAGATGTTTCTATCCAACACTGACAAGAACAATGACATCATTTATTCTCTTGGAGTCATCTCTGCTGCTATTTCTACAGGGTTGAAGGATACTACCTCCACTTCTTCTTCAAACATGTCGTTAAACACAGACATGAGATCTAAACTTTCTGAGTCTCTAGACTCAACCACCACTATCTCGGGATCTGCTGCTGTGGGACTCGGTATAATCTCCACCTGATTAACTGATCCTTCACTGACTACATGTACGTCTCTATTTTCTCCTGACATATACAACAACACAAAAGTTGGATTAGTACACGTTAGTAGAATAATAAAAACACATAACATATATAATGCATTTTTATATGGTTATCTTTCATCTTTTATTCTTCGACTTTTCTCAAGGTTATGACCTAAGGTTTTATTTCCCCCCTTAAGTTTTATAACCTAATGCTTTGATACCAACCTGTGACGCCCCCAAATCCTGGTATCTTTCAACCCGACAGATGGTGCTACACCGTGCTACAGTTTACATAAACAATCAATTGAAATGCCTCAAAAGAACGGATATGTCTTATATATATATAAAAAGAATATTTACATTTCCCAGGTTCTTTACAACCAATACATTTGTCTTTATCATAATAGCAGTATTATTCTTACAAAACCTATACTATTACATATGTAATCTACGGGTTCGCCTTCGCCTTCCCTTTATCCTTACCGAATCCATTGGTCCGTTTGGTCTTAGCTACATTCATATATTTCAAGCAAGAATGAGCCTAACTAGCTCAGCAAGTACAACAATTCTAGAAAAATAGCATACTTGAAACATAGGAATAGTATATCTTCAATAACTGAACAATAGCTATGAAGTACTATCAACAATTCAAAATAGCACTTTTTTTCATTCAAAACATTTTACAACAACAATATTCAATAAAACATCAATTTTGGTTCAAGGCCGTAAGCATATCATAAGTACTTTGAAAAAGGACGTCCCGGCACTAAGTCCGTAAGTCTGGCATAGCTTACGAGCACGTCTAGGTGACCAGCCTATAGTACTCTATGTTGATCAACACTACATTCATTAAACGTGTATACGTTTAAGTTGTGGCAACCTCACGTGCCTGTCGTTTGACGACAAAACATTTTAGCATACTCAATCTACTTTTGAAAACCACAACAATATTGGTTTGGTAAATCCCTTATCAACACTTGATAGAATAACATAGCATACGTCTAGCCGAAAGAATTGGTTTTTACTTCCTCAAACATTAACTCATGTGAAGAATACATGAATCACAAAGACTTGTCTAGATCGAACTGGAATAAGGGTTACAGTACTTGCCTTTAGCATCTGCTACAGTTTATAACACGTGCACTTTAGGTCCTTAAGTCTCTACAGTAGATGATAACATCACATAGTACATTAGGTCATGAATGATCATACATAGTTTCTAAAGAATCTTACCCTTCTTCTCAATCTACTTACGTATTAGTTTGGTTATTATAGGTTTCGATTTTCCATTACGTTAATCTTAAGTTCATAAGTAGTTAACTTGATCTTAAACCTAAGTGAGCATACTTAAGGTTTAATATGTCTTAACAATGTTTCATTAGGATCCTTGATTAAGTGTTCATTCATTACCATCCATGCTCAACATGTAAGCATTCTTCATTGTCTAGGTCTTGAGGCTGGCGCTGCGGCGCCGACTATTTACTCTTAGTGCCGCGCTGCGACCTCACCTATTATTGCCCATTACACGGACTCGGCGTTGCGGCGTGACTCTCTAGGGGCTGATGGCCATTTTGGTGCTGCGGCGTGGGCTTATTTGCCTTGGGCTAGCGCCGCGGCGCCAATTCTGTGCACCAAAAAATTTTCACAGTCTTAAAATTTTATGAAACTCCCGTACTTGTAATTTCTTCGTTATAAGTCCGAATTGGCTCATTCAAGAGCCTACGGTTCACAAATCACATACTCTACGTGTTCATACAATAATTTTATCTATTTTACTTCGTTTGCTAAAATTTCACCTACTTGTCCATTTTAACAAAAATGATAAACGTTCGTGAACGTTCAACGCTCGTTTCTTCGTTCTAAGTCGGAATCCGGTCATTTTTGAGTCCGCAACTCTATAATGCCAAATATGACTTATCTCCATCGAAAACCAACGTTTACGACTTCAAACACAAAATACGACTTCTATTTTGAGAATTTCACGAATTCGACGATTATCGTCCAATCGTGTGAGTTCCAGCGATACCTCATCTAAATCATTCTAGGTGGATTTTAATCAACATATAGACATTTCAAGTTACTTACTACAGCAACTTATTATCAAAGTAGGTTTTGACTTATTCTCATAAGTCAATGACTTATTTAACTTATTAATTACAAATTCTCATGCTTATGACTTACTATGAACTTAAGTCTATCAATTAATGTTCTCATACCATAATGAACATACTAACATCATATGACAAGTTTTGTACAAGTTTATCAACTTATTTAGGTTCAACTTGTTTATTCATCTTACTCGGCTTAAGTCCATTGCTTATCCACTTCCCTTATGTTCTTAGCATCTAAGTTCATTAGATTACACTTCTCTTATAAACCTACTATGATAGAGATAGAAGAGACAAGATCAAATACCTTAGAAGATTACTTCTCTTGCTTTGGAAATCTACAAATGATAAGTCAAGCTCAAAGTGCTTATTTTCTCTAATAATTAAGTTATTTTATGAGAGAGTTGGTTGAATGAAAACTAATCAACCAAATAATGAATGGTGAGCTTTCTATTTATAGACTTCCTAAAGTGAGGGTAGAAGGGTCTTTAAGGCATCCCACCTCCTTAAGTCACCTCCTTACTATTCATTTCTTATCAACCAAGTCTACTTGCTAGCCACTTCTATTACTTGGCCATTACAACACTTGGTCACCAAACAAAATGTTTGCCTATCAAGTCTACCCACATCTCACTTGGATTGCCCAATGGATCATAGCCAATTCATTGGGCTTACTTAATTAATCTAGCTAATTTCTTATTGGGCTTATACTACAATAGTTTGGACTCATGATATATCAAACACTTGGGCTTGAGTATCATTTACTAATTGGACTTCTACCATTAAGCTAATAATCCTACAAGTCCATTACCTTTAATTAAACAACTTAATATAAATACCTTACGTATAATTCTCGTATGCTAGCTCGTATACTAATTCATAATATAAGTTATTTCATTCTCCATACACAATAGTATAATACGTCGTATTATACTCACGTTCATTACCTCATATAATGCATACGCATCATACGATTACAACCTTCTTTCCTTAATAAACCTAACGTTCCCAAATTAAGTCCGTATTCGAAATATTGCGTTTTCCATACTTAGATTATTATTACATAATCCACCTCGTCTTGATATTATAACGTTATGTATTTCTCGGAAGTTCAAAAATAACTCCTGAGCGTTAAACTGTGAATAGTGTTTTTCGTAAACTTTCTCGGAAAACATTTGTTTTTGTTTTGGAAATTCAAACACTTTTAATTCATTTACATGGTTCAAATACTACGATATTCCGACGTTTCTAGGTTATAGAGCGACATACATCTCATTAACACATATAATGACAAATAAGATTATTTTATTCATTATTTAATTTTCTCAAATATTTTACAAAGGATCCGAATTTCTCGGTCGTTACAAATAATGCAACATACTATATGTTTAATACACATATATGTATACTTAGGTTTTAAATTCAATTGGGTGCATACATGGATTTAAATGATATGGGATTATTATGTTAACAATTTAGGGGTATAAATATAATCCATGTACATTAGATCATTCCTATTAATATTTTAATTGGGCTAATTATAAAATAGTTGGATATTCTCAATCCATCATTTAATTACTAGATACTAGTATATTGTCCATAATAACAAATAATATTATAAGACAATATATCTCATCACTGTGCCACACAAGGCATATTTCACAAGCTCGATCTTAAGCTTCTCTCATTCTCCACACTTATTATTCTTTCAATATAATATTTGTGTGACTCAAGCATAAAAATGTTAAACTACCTTAATTAATTATAAGTATAACCTTTACGCTTATAATAATTAATATATACTCCATTAGTTATTTAAATGATAATAACTTAAGTTATTTAATATATTAAAATAACTTAGTTTTCTCTCATTAATTAACTCCCTTGAAAATACATTAGAAATTATGTATTTTGTCATAATATAATTATTATGTTTTCTCCTAATAAGGACATTTACAATTAAAAATTAATTTGCTTATTATCTCAAGATATTATTCTTAATATAATATCAATTAACTATATGTATTTATACACGTGTACATATATTATATATAGAAAATAGATAATAAGTTTATTTTCTATTATAATAAATTGTTTACATCAATTTATTTACATATAGCAAATACGTTTTTATATATTTACTATATTATTAATCATACCTCATACAAAAATATATAAGGTAATAGTATTATTGGAAAATAATATTTCTTCCTTTTATTAAAATAACTTAATATTAGAAATTATTTTAATATCCTCTATTAGAAATATATAATTATTATTTCTCTCTCCTCTATAAATTGGGAATTAAATATCCATTTAAAGATATAATGATTTATTTCTTCCTTTAATAACGTATATATATTTAACGTTATTCTAACATTGACTTTCTTACATATTACTATTCTGAGTAACATATATAAAAGTATCACATATTCAACACACATATTAATTCACTCCTTTACATAAGTAATTTAAACCTTGTACTATATTACCATAGATATTTAAGGTTTAACATACACATTATATTATTCAATAATATAACTCTCAACTATCAATTAAATAATATTTATTCTTATTAGTTAATTCTCTCAACTAACTCATGTTTCACTATCCAAACCCATTCACGGATAACTTACGTACTATCAATAACCTATATTATAATCATACCAGTTATTAGTACACATATATACACAAGAAAATGACAATTATACATTAATGTCACCCACTTACTTGATAAAAGAATCCTATAAACTATTTAATATCGATAGGAAATTTTATCCACTTCTTTTATCTCAACAGAATTATCTTTGCGATAAAAACAATATATAATAATAATATATTTATAAATCACAAAAATCACATATTACATAGTTCATATTACCCTATGCAAAACATTCCTACATACCTCGTATCACATAAATGTTTTTATTCGAACCCATTTCACACTTAAGAATTTTATTCATTAAATTCTTATTTTAATATTTTTTTGAATATCCGGGTTCTTACATCCTCTCCCCTTATAAGGATTCCGTCCTCGGAATCACCGAAACCTCCTCTACTCGGTGCTATTCTGAATATTACATATTCTTTTGCATAATTTTATTCATTCTCTTTTCGGAAGGTTTATTATAACTTGCTCACTTGCATTTTAACACATTCTCCTTTCTAAAGATCATTCTACTTACTACATTCATCCTTCAGAAGAATAAGAATCTTCCACGATTTTTCAATAATCGGGAAGTAGTATGAATAATCTTAGATTTCAAATTATGCTAAGGGGTCACAAGACTGTGAACTCTTCTCTAGGTTTACAAATGCTTCAACAAAATCCTTCACATTGTAAACCAGAGTGTTTACAATCACAAAGACTGAAAACACCCTCCACGCATACACTAGGTGGCCAGCCTATTGTACCACTACGTTGGGCCGCAACGTAGTGTTTTGTAACGACTATATGTGTTACGCTCGGAACCATTGTCCCCGAAAACATGTCCCCTTATAGGGTTGTTCACCTCAGCTTTTCAACAACTGAATCCGCACCAGAGTAATCTAGTTTGGCATAATTACTCAAGAACGCTTGAATTCCATAAATATTTTTCAACAGCCGTCTAGCCGAATCAAATAGCTTAGACTTTTATCAACAACTCGGACTCCAATAAAAATAATTTAGCTAACTTAATTGACCTTCTTCATAATTTAAAAGAAAACCTAAAATTCTTTTATGACATCATGATACCGTACTAGATTAGTAATGCGTTGAGGATTCTGCCATTATGTGACTTTGTCATACTACACCGTACCAAAATTGGCTGACTATCTTTCGATCACATCCAACACTAGGTTTAACTACATGGATGACCCCATCGTTTACCATACACCATATCATTGATGCGTATGGTTAGAAATACATTTTGAACATTTTCAAATCATTTTTGTCTTAGCCGAAACAATTGGCATAGACATAAGAATAAAGTTATTATTTTTAAACATCATTGGTTCAATCACAAGATTCAATGTTTTTCAAGAAAACAGAAGTGTGAATCATCAGCACGAAATCAATAAACTTTGAAAATCTAGCAGAGCTAGAAGATTTAGAAAATCCACGTTTCTCCATCAACTTCAATCTTTACAACACAAAAATTTCTAACTTCATAACATTTATATACCCGATACAGTTCATCAAACTTACCACACTTTGGAAATTCAGGAACTTGGCATAATTATATGAGTTTAAGAACTTATCCTAGTCAGACCATAGGCGTCCATTCGCTGAGGGGTTCAAAAACATTTCATATACTTATGAATCATGAACGTAACATGTGCATGAGTTTTAAGAACTCGCGCCTAATCTTAATATTCTCACTACTACAAAACAGTAAATAGATAACGTGAAAAAAATGTTATGGTTTCAATCAGAAAAACATTGTGGTTAAAGGTGTCATCTATTTGACACCCTTACACAACATTTTTAAAATGTTGTAGTTAGACACATTATACAATGTTTTTTTCTTAAAAAACGTTGTAGATTTATTTTTCATAAATTAGTAGATGCTTGAAAACGTTGTAGAAGGTATGATTCCATAACGTTTTCTGGATAAAAATATTGTAGTTTATACAAATATACAACATTTTAAAAATGTTGTAGATAAAAAAGAAAAAAAAAGGTTGTGGTTCACCTATATTACCAATGCACCTGCAATATGTATAGGAAACGTTTTAAGCTCCGTGTTTTCACTTCCACATTTTTTTAAGCTCCATGTTTTGTCTGATAGACAACATTTTTAAATAAAAACGTTATCTAGTTAAAACAAAAAAAAAATGTCCTTTTAAATAGATAACATTTTTGTATATATATCTACAACGTTTTTTTTAAAATGTTGTGAAAAAAATACCATAACATTTTTATAAAAAAACGTTGTGGTTTAAGCGTTGTCTATTTAGTAATTTGTAGTAGTGTCTCTATCTTAATCTTAATAGTTTCTATCTATCAAATATGATTTGAGAAAAGAATCACCTTCTAACCATAACTATATCGATAGCGCGACACCGACATTCCATTGATTATCATTGTGAGGAACCGAGCATGAGCACAAAGCCTCTGCCCACACAAAGGTTTGTACAACTCAACTCTCACATGAGTCCTCAACTGAAATCCCACTTAACATTATCTTACACTTAACATGCTCTTTGCTCGATACGAATTCTTCGTATCCCATCACATAAAACTCTTCATGGGTTCATATCGTACTATTTTATAGTCCAATCTCTTATTGCATCAAGCTATACACACTTAGTCGTTACAGACTATTTATCACTTCATAGCTCAATCCGATCACGTCGTGATCATCAATTTACCTTAGAATTCTTTCCCTATTATCAACAAAACTCCACTCTAGTTTATTTTCATTATCTTTGTCATATAGACACCATCTTAACATTTTTATTAACGGAGTTGGGAAACTCCTAAATTATCATTCTCTTAGATACTTCAAGATTCTTCTTTGAATCATCACTTATATATTTTATTCTTTATCTCTCTCTCTCTCTCAGGTTATAGCCTAAGGTACACTTACCTAAGTTTATAACCTACAACTTTGATACCAACCTGTGACGCCCCCAAATCTGGGACCCTTCGAACCTCGGATCCGGTTCGCCACGATACTACTATCGTCAAACTATTTATATTTTGCATTCATAACTTAATGAATAAAACTTTACTTATTACATAGTTTAGAATATAATTTCTTTCCATTTCCAGGATCTATGTAATGACCCCAAACTTTTATATGTTTCTAATCCTGGTCATTTACCATTCCTGTATTACATCACATTGATATTATAAAAAATGCAGAAAATTTAAACTTTTTCAATCTCTTGAATAAAATCTTTTATTGATTTCATAACTTTGAACCAATTACAATTCTTGAATCAACAATATAATATGGTTCAGTCTATTGGAATTACTGTATAAGATTTTACATCTTGATTCGATATCCTCTATGTATCAACTAATACATCCTTACAATACAACAAGTATTAAACATCGTAAGTATATATCAAGTACACTCCTAGAACCTAAACATGTTTCAAGTAATGATCTAAATAGTATCCTTCGTTGCAAAACTATCTACTTTGTCAACTAAGAAGCACGAAATCTTTACCGTGAGTCCTTAACCTGCAAAAGTGGTTATTTGCAAGGGTGAGCTCGACAACCCAACAATTCTAACAGTTTTCATGCAGCACATATCATATAATAGCATATTCAGTTCATGCATTCATAATCAATTAATATTTACTACGCATGTTACTTCTCACATAACAAGCATAGAGGTTTATATCACAATCATATCATCAAAGATCAACTTTCACATTTCATACATATCTCATATGCATTTCATATATATACATCAACATTTGCATCGCATAATATAGCTCAACTAACAGTTATCAAATTCATATAACAAATAGGAACTGAAAGACTTACCTGATTCGTAGTTTATGAACTACGACTTAACTTCTTAACGCTTAACTGCACTTCGTGTATTCCTACACAGTTATATAATCATGGATTCATATCCATCAGTAACATATTTCATACATTCTCAATGTAATAACAATGTTACATTGTTTTATAACTAGGTTCGTAAAACCTTCATTTCACTTTCTCATCGTACTTTTAGAATTGCTATATATGTATAGGTATTCCTTAACCATCCGTACTTGACATCAACTTCATATACATTTATCACACACATGACTCGCTATGTGTTTGACACATATTTAAAGATTATAGATACGTGATCTACGTCGTTCATCTTCAAACTACTTAGCTCGCTAATGATTTATTTCAATCAATAAAGCTGAACAACCTTCTTTAACAAGATTCAATGTTATAAGCTTTTAAACCATATATTGGTACTAATAAGCCTCTAATAGCATTATCATATATACCTATCTCCTTTACATAGACATAGCATAATTCATACTTTTAAAACATGCTTAAATAACGTATGTCATGATTGACTAGTTGAGTGCACATATCATTCATGTTCAAAGGCATAGACAACTCTATCATGTTTGCTTATAAGGTCATAATGAAAGTAATACAATGCTCATCAAAGTTAGTTTCTAAAACTTTTAAATTTCTCTTTAAAACGCATATTAAACCAAGCTTGACAACCTTTTATGTGCAATATATCTTGAAATTACATTCCTTGTCCATCCGTGCATATAACTAGGCCACAATCACATGTTCCCAAAGTCGACACTAAAAAGACACAAAGTTCGTCAAGTTTTATTTTCAAAACTTCAAGTTTTTCTTTCAAAACAATTTAAACCAAGCTATATCAATCTAGTCTATGCAAGGTAACTTTCAATCTACATTTCATGTCCGTTGATAAGAGTACATAAGGTCCAAGGTCAGAACTCAAAGGACTCCAAATTCATCAACTTTTGTTTCTCAAAAACTTTAAGTTTTCTTTTAGAAAATCATGTTAAAGCATTTCATTATGATTAAAGAAATCTTAGCTATATGACATATCTAATATCATGCATATTCATGTTACATCACTTAAAATAATATATTCCATCGTCGGGAGCACTACACTTGTGTATGCGCTCGCTCGACGCCCTCCGATGGCCTTCGATTACGTAATAGTCACAAAGATGACTATTGTAACCCTTCCTAATGACCTCCAATTGACAAACTTAAAGCACAAAAGTTGTAGGTCTATTCATTCTCGTTCCGGATCATCTTGAATCTCCTCAATCGTAGTTCGTATGAAAACGTTATGGGCGTTTTACCAAAACATGTTCTGTCAGATTTTTATCAACATCTGTAATAGACCACCCCCCACCGGGGCGGGGGTCTTGCCTTAATAATATCCCATCGGGGCTGGCATAGCTACTGTAAACGCACGATTTCATGCTCTGCTACAAAATAACAAGCCAAACTTCTTTCTAACCTTCATAATTTGAGTTATACATGTCCAAATTAGTCCGTTTTCAATTCTATGGATTCGTAATTCATAGAAATACAACATATCATAATACCAATCAACTAACATAAACATTAAATAACCCAAAAATGAATCTATAACTCATGTTCATACTAATTGTTCATGTTTTGACAATTTAGCGAATTCGTTCACTACGAATTCGTTTCTTAGCCAAATTAGTTCGTTTAACTTCCGTTGATTTCGTATTGAACTATATTAACAACATCTACCAACAATTCAGAGATTATAACAATCCTCAGGCATCAATTTTGTGACTCAAAAGTGACTTTTTCTTGTTATTTATAAGGAATTCAAGACTTAGGAATCAAAAGCATGAACATTAGATTCAATACCTCTTGATGGCTTTAATTTGCTATCAATAGCACTCCAAACCTCTATTTGCTCTCAATACTTCTGAACTTCCATAACCAAATTCTCAACAACTTAAATAAACGGGAAAGAGAAGGAGAAGGTGTTCAATTTATAGACAATTCATTGAACATGCTAAGCTGTGACGCCCCCAAATTTGGGTCTCATTCAACCCGACAGATGGTGCTCCACGGTGCTACAGTTCACACAAACATTCAATTGAAAAAGCCTCAAAAGAACGAATCTGTCTTATATATATTCCAAAACAATACTACCATTCCCCAGGTTCTTTATAACCGTTACATTTGTTCTTGTCATAATATCAAATATTATCATTACAAACCTATACTATTACATAGGTACGCTACAAGTTCGCTTTAGCCTTCACTTTATCCTTGTCGAATCCTTTTGGTCATATCGTCTAAGCTGCAATCATATGGTTAAAGCAAGTGTGAGCATAACAAGCTCAGCAAGTACAACAATTTCATTTTTAAAAGCATTCTTGAAACATAGGAATCGTATATCTTCAATAACTGGATGATAGTTATGAAGTACTATCAATAATTCAAAATAGCATTCCTTTTCCTTCAAAACATTTTACAATAACAATATTCATCAATTCTGGTTGAAGACGCGAACGTCTTATAGTTTCTTTGAAAAGGACAACCCGGCACGAAGTCCGTCAGTCCGGCATATCTTACGAGCACTTCTAGGTGATCAGCCTATAGTACTCTATGTTGATCAACACTACATCCATTAAACGTTTGTACTTTTAAGTTGTGGCAACCTCACGTGCCCATCGAATACTCGATGAAAATATATTTATTTATCCATATTCAGGCTTACCTTGAATCCGTACCAAATAGTTGGCGTATGATAGCGTTAGCAATTCTATATTGAAAGACTTGTAAACAGTTCAATCAATCTATCAAGATTAGTCTAGCCGAGCTAAAACTGGCATCGACTCTTTTTTTAAAATCATACTTGCATCTCATAATGTGAATCATTTGAAAACCTGGCTAACACGAAGGTTAGACAAGCGTTTAAGAAAAACTTGCCTTCTACATCTGCTACAGTATAATTACTTTTCCCTTGAGTCTTTACAGTCTCTACAACACATAATCACATAACATACCACATTAGGTCATGAATGAACATACTTGGTTCCTAAAGAATCTTACCCTACTTCTCAATCTAATCCCATATTAGATTTGTTATTATTGGTTCCGGCTTTTCGTCATTCTTCACATCATCTTTACCAACTTCGTTCCTTTCTATAACTTTAAGTGAAATTATTTCATTAATACAACTCGGTTCGAGTTAAACCTCCTTCCTCACGGCTTACTAATGTCATTACGTTACTAATCGAAACTCGATCGTCATCGGTTAAGTACAATTATTGCCTATCGTTCACGTTCATCTTTAATTGACTTTCTTTAACCCTAAGATATCATATGTGGGGTTTAATTATAACTTAACAATGTTTGATTAAGTTCCTTAGTTCATTGCTAAACAATTTACCTTCATGTTTCTTAAGTTTGTATTACCTTATTGACTTTCTTTTTATCTACATAACCAATCCTCTCTATGCAAACCCTAGGCTTCGCAATCGCAGTGCACCTTTTTTCTTTTTAGGTCGTCTCGCCACGCCACACGCCTTAGAACTGAAAGATCGGACTCGTGACTTCACACGAGTCCTAGTGTTTTCTACATCACTGGTATGGCGCCAACTAACAGGGGCTAATGTCCGGTTTCACGTCACTGCCACGGCCATTCTCGCTTTGAGTCATTGCCAGCACCCACTATGTGTATCAAACTATTTTGACAGATTTTTCTTTTAGTGAGATTCTCGGCTTCTTAACTTCTTTGTTATAATTCCGAATTGGCTCGTCCAAGAGGCTACGGTTCACAAATTACGTACTCTATGCATTCATGCAAGAATTTTATTTATTCGACTTCGTTTGCTAAAATTTCACCTATTAGTCCATTTTTTTGAAAACGATAAATGTTCGTGAACGTTCAACGCTCATTTCTTCGTTCTAAGTCGGAATCCGGCCATTTTCGAGTCCACAACTCTATAATGACAAATGCGACTTGTCTCCATTGAAAACTAATGTTTCCAAGCTCAATATCAAAATTTGACTTCCATTCCGAGAATTTTACGAATTCGACGATTGTCGTCTAATTGTGTGAATTCCGGCGAAACTTCGTTACTTAAGATTTTTAAACCGTTTCAAAAGGATTCATTCCAACATACTAACCTCTTGACATACATACTTCATTAACTTATATTCATGATAATTTATTACCTATTCTCGATGATTTTGCAACTTATTAAAGTATAAAATACTTATATTTCCATTTCATGAGTTATGTCATATTTTCATATGACTTATTAATGTGTTAAGTCATTTAATCATTATTCTTACATCTTATTATTCATACTAATTTTATTAAGGTGAACATGTTACAAGTTATAACAATTTTCTATACTTCCATTATAAGTTCATAACTTATTTACAAATGAATTTCTTATTCATGACTTATTCGGCTTATTAAGACTTAAGCCCTTTGATTCATTATTCCAAACTCTTCTTAGCATGCTTTTTCTACCAATACCCCCTTCTCTAACAATGGAAGAGGAAGAGAAACATGGTTCAAGAACACTTACTCTTTGATGATATCTTTCTTAATCTTTAATCTCCTTCTTGATTCTTAAACTTCAAAGGTTAACTTTCTAGTTTATTCTCACTTATTCTCTCTAACCAATAAGCTATAAGTTATTGGTGGAAAAACTAACAAAGAAAGTCCAACTTTATAAGTTCTTATTCTCTTAACCAAATAAGTTGTTTAGCTTGAGAGGAGTTGGATGAATTTTGAACAACTAACAAATGAATGCAAAGCTCTCTATTTATAGGCAACTCAAAGTGTGGGTAGATTAGTCATTAAATCATCCACCTCCTTACTATTCATTACCTAGCCTTTAAGTAAACTTGGCCACCACAACACTTAGCCTCTAAGCTATCTTGCTCCCCACTTAAAATACTTGGTCATTACATTTATTTAACTACTAAGTATACTTGATTATTACATTAATCACTTTGTGTGCTCACCACTCTTACTTAGCCTCTAAGTTTACTTGTTCATCACATTGGGTCATCCATGGTTTGCTCCATGGTTCTTACCCATCCCCTAACCCATTGGATATTTACCTTGTGCCTTATCTTAATTAATCTTAGCTTAAATCATTTGGGCTTCTAGCATAATTTTCTTAACTAATATTAACTTATACATTGGGCTTGCAATTAAACAAACACTTGGGCTTAATAATTAACTCTATTGGACTTAACCATTTCCTACATAAACCTACGAATTCCATTTCTTTTAGCTTAAAGCCTTTTAACGTATAATCTACGTATAATTCTCGTATTCTAACTCGTATACATTTCAACATATACGACTTACCATAATTCATACGTACTCGTATAATACCCCGTATCATACTCGTATTCATTACTTGTATAATACCTACGTAGTATACGATCATCGCTTAATTCATTTATCACATTACATTTCCTTCTCGTCAATCATTTTCCTTAAACATTAGGTTTTAAGTCCACAGGTGAAATATTACGTTTTCCATAACTGAAATATTATTGGATATTACATCTCACCTCGATATTCTCTCGTTACGTATTTCTCGAAAGTTCAAAAATAATTCCCGGGCAGAAATGCGTGAATAGTATTTTTCGAAAAATTTCTCGGAAAGCTTTTATTTTCATCTTGGAATTTCAAACACTTTAATTCTACCACGTAGCCAAAATACTATGACGTTCTGATATGTTTAGGTCATATAACGACCTTCGATTAGCTTGCTCCATAAATAATCAATTAAATTCATTTAATAAAAATAAAAATAAAAATTTAATTCTCAAAAATCCAATTTTCTCGGGCGTTACATAAGCCATCATCCAAAGAATTAAACCAAGAGATTGAAGGAGAACCCATTCGAAAATCAAGAGTTGGTGCAATAGTGGCCAACCACTCCCATCACCCACACCCTTCTTCATCATGGCTAGCTACTGGGAAGAGAATATGGGATTGAAGGAGAACCTATTCGAAAATCAAGAGTTTGAGAGATGAAGAGAATATGTAGCATTACGCCAATGGCCCTTCACGTGTTGAAGAAGAGTGTGACTCAAAAAATGGGACAATTCTACTCTCAGCATTTGATAGATGAATAATGCAACATACTATATGTTTAATACACATATATGTATACTTAGGTTTTAAATTCAATTGGGTGCATACATGGATTTAAATGATATGAGATTATTATGTTAGCAATTTAGGGGTATAAATATAATCCATGTACATTAGTTCATTCCTATTAATATTTTAATTGGGCTAATTATAAAATATTTGGATATTCTCAATCCATCATTTAATTACTAGATACTAGTATATTGTCCACAACAATAATTAATATTATAAGACAATATATCTCATCATTGTGCCACACAAGGCATATTTCACAAGCTCGATCTTAAGCTTCTCTCATTCTCCACACTTATTATTCTTTCAATATAATATTTGTGTGACTCAAGCATTTAAATGCTAAACTACCTTAATTAATTATAAGTATAATCTTTACGCTTATAATAATTAATATATACTTCATTAGTTATTTAAATGATAATAACTTAAGTTATTAAAATAACTTAGTTTTCTCTCATTAATTAACTCCCTTAAAAATAAATTAGAAATTATGTATTTTGTCATAACATAATTATTATGTTTTCTCCTAATAAGGACATTTACAATTAAAAATTAATTTGCTTATTTTCTCAAGATATTATTCTTAATATAATATCAATTAACTATATATACGACACATGTACATATATTATATATAGAAAATAGATAATAAGTTTATTTTCTATTATAATAAATTATTTCCATCAATTTAGTTACATATAGCAAATACGTTTTTATATATTTACTATATTATTAATCATACCTCATACAAAAATATACTAAGGTAATATTATTATTCAAAATAACATTTCATCCTTTTATTAAAATAACTCAATATTAGAAATTATTTTAATATCCTCTATTAGAAATATATAATTATTATTTCTCTCTCCTCTATAAATTGTTTCCCAAAACAATTTCTTCAAATATTAAATATTCATTTAAAGATATAATGATTTATTTCTTCCTTTAATAACGTATATATATTTAACGTTATTCTAACATTAGACTTTCTCACATATTACCATTACGAGTAACATATATAAAGTATCACATATTCAACACATATATTAATTCACTCCTTTAATTAAGTAATTTAAACCTTGTACTATATTACCATAGATATTTAAGGTTTAACATACACATTATATTATTCCATAATATAACTATCAACTATTAATTAACCAATATTTATCTTATTAGTTAATTCTCTCAACTAACTCATGTTTCACTATCCAAACCCATTCGCGGATAACTGACGTACTATCAATTATAATCATACCAGTTATTAATACAACATACATAAGAAAATGACAATTATACATTAATGTCACCCACTTACTATGATAAAAGAATCTTATAAACTATTTACTATCGATGGGAAATTTTATCCACTTCTTTTATCTCAACTGAATTATCTCTGCAATCAATAACAATATATAATAATAATAATATATTTATAAATCACAAAAATCACATATTACATAGTTCATATTACCCTATATAAAACATTCCTACATACCTCGTATCACATAAATGTTTTTATTCGAACCCATTTTACACTAAAAAAATTTATTCATTAAATTCTTATTTTAATATTTTTCTGAATATCTGGGTTCTTACAGCTTATGTGTGGGTTGCATACTCCACCATGGATTTCATCCATGAGCCTCTAAGCTTGGTCTTTGTCTAGGCATTTGAGAAGGCCTAATCATGCACCTCTTTTGTAGAGTGCGTCTCCGCTCAGATAGAATTTCATGGCCATTCGATGGATTTGCTTTCTTTCAGCTTGACTCGCTTCAGCGGGTATAGATCCATCTCATAGATACTCCTTGATATCCTGATACCAAGGGTGTTGGATGGGAGGCAGCACATCCGATACTTCTCCAATGTAGTTCCCGTAGGCTGGTGCCTTTTGCCGGACAAATGTGATATTTGGCATGTCTTCCTTATCCAGTATGTTGATCAAGGAGGTCAAAGTTGCTAGTGCATTTGCAAAGTCATTCCTATTCCAAGGAATATGAAGAAAGGATATTTCTTCAAACTCCGAAGCCGTATGGATAACTTGCCGATGGTAAGGCAGCAACTGTAATTCTTTGGTGTGATAGATCCTAGTGGTTTGTCTTATTGAATCTCCAAAGATAGTTAACCGTCTTATGCCCATGGATTGTGCTAGTTTCAACCCCATTATGCAACCTTCATACTCAACTTTGTTTTTGGTGTCGAGAAACTGCAATTTAATGGCAACGAGATACTGCTTTCCCAAAATGGATACTAGAACAACTCCAGCTCCATAACCTTCCTTGTTTACAGCTCCATCAAAATACATCCTCCATAGTTGGTGTGTATTGTTACGATGGTGTTGTTGAATTGTCATTACCCCTTCATCGAGGAAATATGTTTCCAAAGGTTTGAAATCCCCTGAAGGTGCGAAGGCTAGTTGATCCGTAATTCCTTGACTTTTGATAGACTTTTGAGTCATATAGATGATGTCAAATTGCTGGAGGATCAACTGTCATTTGGACAGTCGACAATTAAACATGGGTTTGCTGAACACATATTTGAGAGGATCCATGCGGGATATGAGATGGATAGTGTGACCATGGAGATAATGTTGTAATCTCATGGAGCCCACGCTAAAGCACAATAAGTTCTCTTAATCAGAGTGTACTTGTGTTCACTGATGCTGAACTTTTTGCTGAGGTAATAGATAGCTCTTTCTTGGCCTCTATTTTCTTTTTGTCCCAGCATACAGCCCATGGCATTCTCATTGATTGACAGGTACATAAACAGGGGAACACCATCCCTGGGAGGTACCAAAACATGAGCTTTGATTAGTTGCTCTTATAAAAACCCAAAACCCTAATAAGATTCTGTTATGTAAAATCCCGTTATATCAATAAAATTTCTCCGTTCTGAATGTGTTATGTGTTAATATATACTCAGTTTAATAAATTCGATCAAATAAAATTTCGTCCGAAAAACGTCGTGTTTGACACCTCGTGCTTAAAAAATTTCTTTCAAAAACAGACTTTTCGGTATATTTATTTTGACAAGTTGCTTTGTCGTGCTTACACTGACAAAACGCTTTGTCATGCTTATTAGGATTAGTGAGAAATCTAGGTTAACAACCCTAGATTAACAAACCCTAACCCTAATCAATAAAACCCTAACCCTAATTTACAAATCTAACCCTAATTAGCTAATTTAACCCTAATTAGATTATCTTAACACCTAATCATGGTTATTAAACTTCAATTAGGTACTAATAAACATCATTTAACAATCCTAATCATTAAAAACAAAACCCTAATCAAGATTAGTGACAATTACGACAAAATTAAGGTACTATACTAACCTAACTAGCTCACAAGTAGGTTAAGAGTCACCAAATCAAGTCACAAGGTTGCACATGAGCTATTAACAAACCCTAAGAAGCACAAGTAACTTAGCATCAGATATTTAGAGAGTCAAGTAGGTGAAAAAGACCAAAAAACTTAAGTTGCTAAAGTATATAAATAGCAACACAACCTCTGGCAAAACCTACAAAATCTCTAAGCTTATACACTCTTATAAACATACCAAATCAAGCCTCGGTGATAGCAGCATCAAATTCAGTAGCTAGAATCAAAAATCAACCAAGAAAGGTGCAACCCCTAATTCATAATTAGCTCTTTGATCCTGTGTTATTATTGTTAATTACATGTTTAGAAATATTTATTAGTATGTTAGATTGGTAGAACACGTTTTCATAACATCTAGATTCCTTAATTAAGAGTTTTTAGAAATCTGGAAATTTTGAAAAACCAAGTCTGACAGCCGAATGTCAGGGCTTGTAGATTCACATATGTTTATGTTTTGGTATGTTAAAGATATGTTACTTGTAGCCTGTTAGTAGGTCTTTAATCTGGAAAAGAAATTAGGTTCATTAGAACCATAGAATTGCAAGTTATGATTGGTCAAAGTGCGTTGACCGTTCACGGATTTCAGTTTTCTGGGTTACCCAGAAAACTCAAGAACAGTTGTACTGGCCACTTTGACCAACCTTTTTGATCGCTTTCAGTTTGTTGTTTTTGTAATGTTTTTTTTATAATAACACCCTGATATATGTACTACATATCTGTGATCTTAAATTGCATAAACAACTCATAGGATTACTGGAATTAATGGTCAAAACCCGTTGACCGAACTTGACCAAGTTTTCTGGGCTGCCCAGAAAACTACACAACACAAAGAACAACGGTTGGCTATACTTTGACCAGACTAAATAAAGACCTTAGAATTACGATTTGTTCAAGTTAGTGTTATATATATGTACCCTGACATATATACTACATGTTACAACAAACACAACACACATCCAATACACAGAATCAAAAATATTGAAACCATAAAACCGGTTGACCCACCACGCACCATTTGTTACAGGTTGCCCAGAAACTCAAGAACAACTCTGACAGTGACTTTGAGCCTCTATAACTTCTTGTTATATGTAGGTTAAAGCTTAAAATTTGATTCATGTTGTACTACTGTAAGAGTACTATAACATCAATACTTGATTGAACCCAAAAACGAAAACAATAGTTAAATAAACCATGGTCAAACTAGTCCATCTACCATGACCAAACGGTTGCCCATAAACTCAAGAAAACCTACAACGACACTTTCTGTCACTGAAGGGCTTTCGCGACGGACAGAAATTGATTTTTCTAAAAATAAATTATAAAAATTAGAAATAATTAACAAATAAATATAAATAAATACAAAAACAGTTTTAAAAATTATATTGAATAAATATAATTAATTTCTGATATTTTTACATAAATTCAATAAATATTTTACTTTATTTGGATATTATTAATAATTTAATTAATAATAAAGTAATTAGAATAATTACTTATAAATACTAAATAATTATTGAAAAATAATGTTAATGATATAAAAATCATAATAAATTATTATAATTTATTTATAAATAATAAACAATGTTTTTTAAAATTTTAAGTAAATATTAATTACCAAAAATTGAAATAAATGATTTAAAAATAATTTAAAGGAGAAATAAATATTTTAAAAATACTTTAAAACTTCTAAAAATTATTATAATGGATATATAAATTATCTAAAAATATGATAAAATTTATAAATAAAATTTAGTTCATATATCAACTTATTTTAGTATTCAGTAAAGACATTTAACACCAAAACCTTATCGAATCTAACCCGATCTTATATAAATGCTATATTTGAGTATTGTTATCAATACTAACGTGTTAGATTTATATATATGAACATCGTATGTATTTATTAAATGAATTGAATAACATAACTTGACTGATCTACGCTCAGGCATGTTTCCTAAACCCTAAACTTATTTATTCATTATGCAAGTTCTTCTTTAACCTTAAAATACTTATGCAAATTTCTTAAACCCTGATAATTCATTTAACATGATTTTTATCTTGATATGTTGTTGATATAATATACTACACCTACAATTGAATTACCTCTTGTTGAAAGGTTATTACTATAGCTTCAGTATAAATAAGAAATGAATTATCATAAGTACCTCTTGTTGAAAGGTTATTGGTAAGACATCCAATTCTGAAGTTGGGTATCACATATGGGATCATTCGCTCGATAATATATTAACACTAATTTGGGTGCTTTTGAGCACTTGTAGGATGAGATGCATACTCCTGAGATGTTGAATGGGTTGATCCCCTATCTCACATCTAAGCATAAATTTCCAAGTCTGTATGACTGACATAAATATAAATCCATAGTGAAGTGGTAAAAACTATCAGTCAAAATTTAAATTGTTGTATTTCTTCAAATCATATATTGTTATAAATACAAAACTTGTTGAGCATGTCATAGCTCACCCTTGCAAATTATTCCCTTTTCAATTTTAGATGGTAACCCTGGAACATCTGGAGTAGATAAAGGGAAGTGTCCCTACTTAGATTAGATTATATTCTTGTCTATTTGAATACCTTGTAAAAAGAAACTCGTTATGAGAATCATATAATCGAATCTTAATATTATGATATATATATAACATCTTTTATTTCCGCAACCGTGTTTTCTTACATATATAGATGTAAAGTTAGAATTCTTCAAATCTAGTTGAGATCCTTGGGAACTATTTATCTGAGTGAGGGTATTAATAGCATGGACTGTTCATGTTGTTATTGATACTCTGGATTTTGGATAGATAGTTACTATCGGTACGATAGTATAAATTCGATTAGCATAGACTATACATCTGGGTGAGGATATTAGTAATATGGAATGTTCATGTTATTATTGATATTCTAGATTTCAGATAGATAGATTCTATTCAGAAATATAGTTCATACATCCAAGTGAGGGTATCCAAACACAATAATAGTTCTCCTAAGAATTATCATCTGTTATGGGATACTGTGAATTTTGGATTTATGAGAATTATATATGATAGTCCCTTAATATAAGCCTTTAATCAGATACCATGGGTGTATAGATTTAAATGCATTATATTGGTTCTTAGTAAGTACCATATCAGATACCATGGGAGTATAGATATGGGGGCGTTACAACTCTTTGATTAGAAAGAAGGCTTTTTGACACTCTTCATTCCATTTCTTAGAGGAGATCTTCCTTAACAAGTTGAAGATGGGTTCACAGGTTGCTGTGAGTTGGGAGATGAATCAACTGATAAAATTGATTCTTCCTAAAAATCCCCGTATTTCCTTCTCTATCTAGGGTATGGGCATCTCCGTGATGGCTTGAATTTTTGCAGGATCCTCAATGCCTTTGTGGTTTAATAGGAATCCCAGCAACTTGCCTGATTTGACACCAAAGGCGTATTTGCCCCAGTTCAGCTTCAAGTTGTACTTGTACAACCGGTTGAAGAGCTTTTTGAGATGGTCTATGTGGTCTTCTTCCCTTCGGGACTTGACAATGATGTTATCCACATAGACTTCTATCTCTTTGTGCATTAGATCGTGGAAAAAAGCCATCATGGCTCGCTGATAGGTAGCTCCGACATTGATGAGGCTGAATGATAACTTTCTATAGCAAAAGGTTCCCCAAGGATTGATGAATGCAGTTTTCTCACGAACCTCTTCAGCAACCATGATTTGATGGTACCCAGAAAAGTAGTCAGCAAAGGAGTACATGCCATACTGAGCTGTATGGTCAATGAGTATGTGGATGAACGGTACGGTGAATCCCTCTTTGATGGGAAGGCAATGAATGATGATGTCAGTTGACAAACCGACCATGTCTTCATGAGACTATGCAAACTCATCTTGGAATTGGGTCAATAGAGTAACCATGTCATTCTTTTGGCTTAGAGTAAGGTCCGTACCAATCTGGATTTATTTGGAGTTTTTTGAGGTTCCGAGGTTAAAAGAGGTGGTTTGATCAAGATTTGGCTTGGGTTTATCTTCGACCCATTCTTTTATCTCATGAGGTATCTCATAGTCCTCTTGTTCAATTTCCATCAAGTTAGAGTCCAACTTCACATCAAAGTTGTAGTCCTTGTGAAGAATAGGCACCTCATCAGTAAGTTTAGACATATCTAACTTTAAAGTCCTGAAACAAAATGCTTTCACTTAATATATGAAACTATTTAATCATACAGCGTGTTCGTATTAAATGACAAAACAAATATTATTACTATGCAACTAAAGTAAGCAGTTATTGCTATCTACATGGCAAAGGGAATTTTTGACCTTTTTTCCCTTTTCGACAAATACAAGGAGTGTTGCTCCAATTGCGAAGGGTCAAGTCCTGGGGGACAATTGTAATGAATGGGTTGATATCGTCCTCCTTCTCTTGAATGATGACCATGACATCTTAGCAGTCGTCATCTAAGATATCCTTGTTCATACCCTCGATATGTGCCAGGAAGTACATCTTCGATAACCGCCTCTTAATGTCTTATTTGCGCCTTTGATTCCTTTCTTCAATGTTTGGGTCTAGAATTAGGACTTCTTTTCCTTTAACCGGTATCGGCTTAGGAAACAACATACCTACCATAGAGGTAGGAATTTTCCATAGAGGCCATACAGAATTAGCACATGCAGGTTTAGGTAACAACCTTGTAGATGAAGGAACCGGTGTATGCTTGTGTGCATTCCTCTGACTGGACCCAAAGGAGTAGACTAGTTCAGCCTTCCTTGTCTGACTGAGAACTTGAATTGGGCATTTGATTACTTGCTGATTCTTTCCTAACCCTTGTCTAGGTTGGAAACCCAAGGATATCATTTCTTGAGTTACTAACATTACTTCGGTGGAAACTCTGGGTTTCACGTAAAATGCATTACTCAATAATTGTTACAGTAATTACTATTCAATATTTTTATTTTATTGATTCAATAATTGCTACGTTGATATTTTATATTATTGTTGTTTCAATAATTGTCAATGCACAGTATTTCCCATTATCAGATCAATAATTCATATTATTTGAATAATATTATTAGATAGCATTATTGGAAATGTCTAATGAAGTTTTGTCTAGGAAAGGGGTTTGGTCACCTAATTGCACACCAGTAAGGAGAAATCCTTATCGGAAAGCCCCCTCTTTTCCTAGGAACGACCTGGTTGTCATTATTGTGATTCTGTAATATTATTTGGGAATAATTAATTATTGCTTTATATGATAAAGAAATATTTATTTTTTATGTGGATATAAATGAATGAATTAATGTAAAGTTTCTTTATCAGTATTTTGTCGGAATTGAGGTATTAAAAATCATCCGTATATTGATTTAGGACATTTTCTGATTGGAATTTGGAAAAACTTTCTTCTACAAAGTTGTAGAGAATTAAATTTACTATGGAAAAGACATAGAATTCATATATTTTTGATAAAAGGGCTATTTAATATGAATTATTAAAGTTTCAAAAATAAATATTTTTATTAAAAACATGTGGGCCCCACTTTTGGTTGTTGTGGAGAAATCTAATTTTTGGTGGGCCCCACCGTGGTGTGCTGAAATTTGATCAATTGTGGTGGGCATAGAAAATTTTAATAAATTATTATTTTATTAAATATGATGCTTAGTTAGAAGCATTTTCCTATAAATATGATGCTTTGTTAGAATTGAAAATCACATAAGAATCATAAGATTTCTCTCTCTATATTATCGAGCGTATTTTGTGAGTATTTAGATAATTTGAGAGTTGTTTTTCAGTGCAAGTTCCTTCAGCATTATATCTGATATTTCAGCCAAAAGTACTATTCTTTTGAGGTAATGGATGTTATTTTCTTCGTAAATGATTTTATTTCGTTCAATATCATTATGCCGAAATATTGGTATGAATTTTATTATGAAATTTTTACCTTTTTATGTCGAGGTTACTATTCACGTATATGACACTATTCGCGAATATGGTACTATTCACGAAGTATGATTTTTCTTGTGAAATTTTTCTTTTTGTGTCGAGGTTACTATTCACGTATACGACACTATTCACAAATACGGCACTATTCACAAAAAAATGAAATTTTCTCTTCTTTGTCCAAGATGTCTATAATGGTTACTATATTTGATTGTATCCATGTTAAATTTACTCCACTATGGTTTATTATGGAGTATTTTTGAACTGGGATTATCTAAAGTACAAATCCCTAATCTTTGTCCTTTTATCTCGCTGGATTCGTTTCTTTAAAATATTTGTCATCATCCTCAGTCTTAAATGGTGATACATAATGAATATATTTGACCTGTAGTGGAAAGATGAACTGGTGTTGAGATGAACATAACCAACTGGTGATACAAATTAATATCTTTGACCCGTAGTACAAAGATGAATATTTGATTCAAGATGTATATTGATTAATGTTACAGGAATATAATATTGATGATGGACTTTTAAATCATAGAAGATAGTATATTTCATTCTCTACTTAACTTGTAACATTCCAGAATTTTTAAATGTAATTTTAAATATTTATTGAGTTATATAAATATTTAATGGATGCGATTATCGGTAAATGAATATTTGTTTAATTGATTTAATATTACTTGGAGAATTATTTGTTAAATAAATAATTGATGAATTAAGGAATGATTATTAAATTGATATTTCAATTAAATGATATATTATTTGTATTGTGTTATGTGATTAAAGGATTTATTTAATTAATTGTGATTTGAATTAATTAAAATAAATATGAAAGTTTGATTAAATATAGTGTGACAAATAACTATATTATAAGGAGTTATTAAAATAAATTAAAGTAATTTAATTTAGTGTTTACCAAACAAGGCTTAATATATTAATTCTTTAATATTTTAAATGATTTGCCAAACAAGCCTTATGGCTTTTGAGATTTCTAGATAAATAAAATAAATAAAATCAAATAATAAATATAATATATTTATGTTATATACGTTTATCCTAATAACTAATGTTACTTATTATGCGTATTAAGCCTATATCAGTTTCTTTTTTTTACGCTTATTAGTTAGTTAGTTTTTGCACAGAACTTAGTTGCTAGCCTAGAGAGTTTCACAAAAAATTGAGAGAAAGGTTGAGAGAGAATTTGAGAGAAGATTAGGATTTTCAAGCAATTCTAGTGGGTTAGCAAGAATTAGCTAATTGAAGGTATGTTCTACAAACTTGGATATTATTTATGTTATAAGTATTACGGCAAAACTTTTACATAATCTATGAAATTCAATTTATTGAATTGTTGCTTTACAATGGATTACTTGTGGTTATACATGTTCATGATGATAGAGATTATGTTTAAACAACAATTGTATGCTAAATTTCGGTTTGACAGTAGGAATTTTGACAGTATATGGGTGTATATATATATTTTTCATATGTTCAGGAAAAGTATCAATTCTAGTGGCCAATTCGTATGAGAAATTATAAATTGAAGCTTGTATATGTTAGTTTAGTGAGATATGAGCATTATGTAATTTGAATGAGATGATTTGGCCAACTAGTGAGTTCACAGTGATGATTTCTAGAACGATGTCAAGAAAAGTTGATTTTTTGTGAAAAACATGAGTTTTGAGAAATTAAAATAGTTTTAGTTAGTGTTAAATTGTGCTAATTGGTTGTAAATGTGAGAAATCATGTTTATGATATTGTTATATTTATTCTACGTGTTAATTTCACTGTTTGGTGGGTGAAATTTGTGTTTGTTGGGCTAAAGTCACTCTTCGCTCACGACCTTCTTTGCGTCTGTTCAACAACAACAATTGCGCCCAATTGCTTGATTAAGGAAAAAAAGCAATAGCATTCTGTAGGTGCCAAGCCTTTGTATGGTAGCAATTGCTACCCATACCTACAGTTTGAGATTCTAACTTCTACTATTTCAGCAGACTTGGGAAAGTGTCACAACATGGTCTGAAATTGTGTTAGCATGTTAAATGTGTAATGTTAAGGTTAACATATCATAGTGAGCTGTGGTTAGTATGATCAAAGTTGCAAAAAGTGATTATTGAATCGAAAACGCGTTATGTGATAACATAGTTTATTCAATGAACGATAGTTAAGTGTTATGATGATTAACACTTGGGAATTCTAAAATGTAAAGCGTAGCATAATACTTGTGTTAAAATAACAAGTTTAACTAGTAATGCGTTTTATATTGAAACGTGAATATTAGTATGTCTAATAGATGTTATGGTTTTTAATATTGTGTTTAGGTGAACGTGAGTTTAATATTTTAGCTTACGCTCGAGGCAAGTCTTCTAACTCCATACTTTCATTGGGTTAGTTTGTTATGTTTATGCAAGTTTTCTAACTCTACACTTTCGTTGAGCTAGTTCGTTTATTATAAATGAATGCTTTTAATTGAGCAAGTTTTTATCTCAACTGTTATTGAATAAGTAAATTGTTCCTAAAATCCATTTGAACAAACTCAAACTCTAATGTTATTGGAAATTCTCCATTTGTTGATTCATTGTAACTTATTTGCAGTTAAGCAAGTTTCTTAAAGTTTAGAAATTTCATTTCTAATATTATAAAACATGAACCTAGCTTATTTTACTGTTCAAGCAAAGTTTAACCATTTTATTCATTCTATTGAATACTTATGCTCTATAGTTATTTCAAGCATGAGATAGATATGTAGAATCAGTTCATTTATGATTCTCAAATGTTCTAAGTTATGTTGTTATTAAACAACTGTTGTATTATCAAACATTGTGGATTCAACTAGTTCCCTAGTTGATGATTTTTAAACTTCAATTACCCTTGAAAGCTTATCAAAACCAAACTTTCTTTGGTGCAGACTTGTACTCTAAATACTAAGATGAACAACATTATGTTTAGGGGTTTACGCTTAGCGTTCAAATGGTTGTGCACAATACATTGTACGAAATATTGATCCCCCTAAGTACGTGGAGTCCGTATAGTCATATGACTGTTAAAGTTAAAGTTGAAAGATTACTTATAACTGTGGACATGGTTCATGGTCATTTTACCCTCAGTAGTTTATTTAAGAATGTTAATAGAACAAATTATTTAGTTCTATTGAGCCTATGAGTTGGCAAATGTTGTAATGTTAATAGAACATATTATTCTGTTCTATTGAGCCTATTATTTGGAAAATGTTGTAAAGATATTTATTCTTATCTCAAGTGAGCTTTGTTTGCTCACTCTTGCATATTTATACATATATTGCAGCAATTGAATGAGAAGGTAGATAAACCTACAACTAGCGAAGGAAAGGGAAAAATGTACAAGTGATGAAGACTTGTAACTTTGTTTTATCATTGATGATAGACTTTTAATAATGATGTGATGTAATAATTTTATTTTCGCACTGGAATGATTATATTAAAGGTTAGAGAACCTGAGAGATAATGTTTTATTTAAGTAATCCTGTATGGGCAGGTTTTTATTCAATTTATTATGATTGGGTAGTTATATATGAATGTTTTGATTACGTGAACACCAAATCTCGAGGTAATGAAGTACCGGGATTTGGGGGTGTCACAAGTCGGTGTCAAAGCTTTAGGTTATGAACATTAGGTGGGGAAAAGCCTTAGGAAGTAAACTTTGAAAAGATAGTGGTGATTAACTCCTATCGAGTTGTTAAGGAAGAAATAATAAAACACCTATGTGATTATGTGTTTATACTTATGTGCTCGTGAGTGTCGAATAGTAATGATTAATGATTAAAACCTAAAATTTTGTTGTCAGGATGACTAATGTCGGAGAATCCAGTCAGGCTAGGGAGGATTGACCTTAGATGCCTATGGAGGAGGAGCCTCGAGACATTCATGTTATTTGGGAACAACTACTGCCACGGGAGTCAGCCCCATTGGTCACAGTGGTTGAAGATGAGGATGATGATGTTGTGACGGATGAGGAGGATCCCGATAAGTTGCCACAAGAAGATGAGGATGACGAGGACGAGGAGGAGGAGACTCCACTAACCTTGATAGCTGCTCGAATGTACGATGAAGTCTACGACCATAACGTGGAACTTCAAGATACAGTCGAGGAATTGCAAGAGATAGTAGCTTAACAACAGACTGCAATAACGCAGAAAGACGATGAGATCCAAGATCGTGAGGAACGACTAACTAATGTCGAGGAGAAGCTAGAACAGACTGAAGGAGAGAAAGAATAATTGATCGAGGAGGTCGCTGAGTTGAAGAATAAGCTAAGGGAAGAAGCTACGAAGAGGACAAGAGCCGAGGACGCATATGAGGTAATGTTTCAATGAGTCGGGATAGCAGTAAAAGATGCACAGGCAAAGAGAATGAAGATGGAAGAGATGAATAGAGTATTCAACACTATGGTTAATCGAGCTCAGGATCGGGTCATGTGATATCCTATTCAGTTCGAGACACTGCCATCGTACGTATTAGATCGCAGAACAATGTTCCGAGTTATGGAGGAAGAAAGTAGTAAGGCTAAGAAATATCTTAGGAGAATATCGTAGTTGTTGTACGATGAATAAAATGATTAAATAAATTGTAAATTCCAAGTATTATAAAACCTATGGGATATGAGGATGATGTTGTCCTGAAACTTTTGTAGTTCAGGAAAGTAATGTAAATAGCAGTAATGCTATTGTTTTATGTTTTCAAAGACGTTATGAATAAATAAAAGTTGTTATTTTATTCAAAGTGTTATGTGATTTGTGGTTATTTCTTTTGTAAAATTAAGTTAAGTAGAAATTACTTAAAAGAGTTGAGTAATACTCTAATGGGTGTATTTTTAAACAAAAAATGCCTCGCAGACATCAACCACCACTACAGAGAACCAACGAAGGAACAAACAATAACGACAATGTTAATGTTAACCCAGTTCAACAATTAGTGACGTTACTGACAAGAGCATTGCAGAATCAACCACAGAACCAAGGAACAATGTTTAAGGAGTTCAAGGCGGTTGGACCACCTGAATTTCGTGGGTCAGTGAATCCAGTCGAGGCACAGACTTGGATTATGGAGATAGAGAAGGTGTTCAATGTTGCTAGGGTAGGAGATGATCAGAAGACTGCTTTCGCAACATTCATGTTGAAAGTAGAAGCTAGTTACTAGTGGCAGGCCAATAAAACTCGAGAAGGACAGGGGATGATGACCTGGGATAGGTTTAAGGAGATATTCTTCGAGACCTATTTTCCCGAGAGTTCGAAAGGTCAGCTGGAAGTACACTTTCTGGAACTAAGATAGGGAACGATGACGGTATCTAAGTATGCCGATAAATTCAACGAGTTGGCAAGGTTTGCGCCTTATCAAGTCAGTACGGACGAACGCAAGGCGAAGAGGTTTGAAACGGACCAAGCCACAGTTTATGCTGATGGGGTTTCCTATTTCAATTGAAGACTTTCGCAGTAGTAATGGAGAAAGAAATACTCGTTAAAGGTGGAGGCGAGGTAGTGACAAAGTTCAATCAGGAACAGAAGAAGAAGAAGCCAACAGGAGAAGGAGAGCTGCAGAGCATGCCAATCCTCCAAGGAGCAAGAGGTAGAGGAGATAGAGATAAGTTGAAACTTATTTCTTATTGATGTAACTATGCTATAATGTAATATCTGTTTTACAACATCAATAAATTCATACTTATTCTCTAGAGATTTCAGCTGCTCACTGAAACACTAAGTCATATTTACTTTTCTAGCATCGTGCATTTAGAAATTGATGATTATGATACAAATCTCTTTGGTTATGTCAACATCAAATAGGGGATATTGTTGGAAATTGCATATTAAAATTTAATGTTGAAAGTAAATAAACATGCTTATATGTAAAGAACACGTGTACAAGGACTTAGTGATAAATCAAAGATTATTAGGTTTGATCTGTGCTTAATGTTTATCACTCTGTAAATGAATGTATAGATGAAAATATCAAAACCGTTAGGTTGATTTATTTTGAGATGTAATAGATAGGCATCAACAAAATCGTAGTCTGTCGAGCCAGCCAAGGAATTGTAGAAGCTAAGGCAGAATTGTAGAGTATCGAGAAAGTTGCTACATAATCGTAGTATGCTTTAGAGGGCCTCACTCAGAATCGTAGAGTTGGTCCAAGTGCTTGCCAAGCCAAGTCAAGAATCATAGTTTTCTCTCGGAAGGGTAGAGTCTGCAAAAACAAGTAAGTTAAGGATCGTAGTCTACCAGTGCTTAAGAGAAATCGTATTGTTCTCTTCTATCAGGTTGAATCACCTATATGTTTTCTGACTTCTTAAAGGCTACTTCCTAAGGTTTTACCCACCTAAGGTTCATAACCTAAGGCTTTGATACCAACTTGTGACACCCCCAAATTCGGATACTTCATTTACACTGAATTTGGTGCTCACTATCAAAATAATTACATCTAACTACCCATAATAAAGGATAAAACATTAGATAAATAACTTAAACAATAATCTCTCCCATTAAAGGGTTACATAATAATCTCAAAACAAATCCCAGGTAGTCTACCTTAAAATTATTACATCAGTTTGCGGAATATATATTAAAATAAAACATGTCTTAAAACTTTAAACATTTAAATAATCTTTAAACAATTCTTCATCACTTAGACATCTTGCCCTTTCCCTTGCTTGTAGATGGATCATCACCTCTTTCAACTTTAGCTGCATTGTTTAATTGCAAGAGTGAGCAAACAATTGCTCACAGACATAAAGATAGTATAATAACAATATGAGAGTGAACAACAAATACTGAATGATAAAGAACTTGTTCTACAAATCAAAATAGAAAACAAGTTCGAACTTTAATTATCAGAGGGTCTTATGACCACGAACTATGTCCATTGTGTTTAGGTATTATTACCTTAACCTCAACAGTCGTTAGATTGTACAGACTCTTCTTAACGTACTCAAGGGGATCAACCCTTTGTACCATATATTGTGCACAAACATCTAAACGTTACACGTACAAAATCCCATATGTTAGGGTTGTTCGTCTCAGTTTGGATTTAGAATTTCCGCACTAAAGAAAGTTTAGTTTGGAACTAGCTTATCAGTGTTTTCTAGAATTTTAGAACACTAATCGAATATAGATTAATTCAATCAATAAAGATTTGCTTACTACTTGAAGATTTAATACAACGATAAAGCTTTGAACAAGTTTATCCAAGTCAAAGATTGAATAACAATAATATATAATCGAGTAAACATGGTATACATGAAAGGTGCTATAGAAGAGTTAAAACAATCTTCCTTGAGTAAATGTATTAGAAAAATATAAGCTTTGAATAATAGATAGGAATCTAAATCTCGCTTAATGTAACGAATTAAGTTACATAAGCTTGAACAAACATATGGAAAATAGGTTAAGCTTGCTCATCTTTATAAAGAATGTTAGGAACTTACACAATAATAATTTAGGAATGGGAACTTGCATTCAATACGAAAATAATGAAGTTAGAAAACATTGCTCAATATAAAGAGTTAAGATTTAAGAACTTGCTCAATAATAACAAGGTAGAGTTAGAAAACTTGCATAACCATAACAAACTAACTCAATGAAAGTATGGAGTTAGAAGACTTGCCTTGATTGTAAGCTACACAAATGAAATAATCTCCAATTACCCTACACATATCATCGAAATCGCAACAACAATTAATTGTATGAATATTAGCTTTAGGGTTTAAACCATCATTTAGGTCATAACCCTAACCTAGCACCTAACCATTTAGGTTAACATAATTAACGCTTCTGAAATTACACATTGATCAACATAACTTAGTCATTCAACTCTACCTTTCGAAAACATCTCATTTGGTTTCATTTTATAACTTATTTAAATAATTATTTCAAATCTTTGCACTTTACATTTCAACACATCAACATCTGTTATTATAGTTTATAACATGTTTTAACATCATTAACATACTCACTAAACTAACACAAGTCCGAAACAAGCGACACGCAAAACAAGCGGACCTCACTTTCTCTCGATTTAGGGTGTGGCAATGACATTCACACTTAGACTTGGGACCGTGAAAGGCTATGCCGTAGCATTGCTACTTTTTTTTTCGTCGATGATAACAACATGTAAAATAAATATACAACTATCCTAAACATGATTGCTAACATATTCAACCATTTTGCATAATTTAACACAACTACAATTATTTTAATTCCTTAATTTTCATGTTTTCTCATGAAAACTACATTTTTGATAGTTTGTCCAGAAATCTCCAATATGAACTCATTATTTGGCCAAATCATTCCATTCAAATTATGTTATGTTCGTTTCTTAATAGACTAGCATAATCAAGACTCAATTTACAGTTTAGCATACGAATTGGCCACAAGAATTGGTACTACACACAAGCCATATGGAAAATATACACTGTCATATTTTTTCTTCCTTTTAAAACTGTAATTAGCATACGAATTCTTGTTTACATATAAATTCAAACATAACCAACACCTATAATCAACACAATTCAATTATCTAGCAACAATTCACAAAATCGACTTTACAGAGAATAGAAAATTATGCCATAACTAATATATGTATATAAATATATATAATACTAAGGTTTGGATAATATACCTCCTATCGACGTCGAGATTTTTGGATGTCCCTTTTCGTTACTTATTTTTTGGTGTTCTCATTTTAGGTGAGATTTGTTTGAAAAAACAAGTGAAAAAGGTCCGACATGTATAATGTCAACGATGGGACTGTTAAGAGTCGCCAGTTGGTTTTTTAAATGGTTGTACCAACACAACCGAGAAAAGGTTTGCACATTGACCCTGTGATGTGACAATGCTAAACGGGTCGGTGAAACTGAGATTCATTAGGGCCCGGGGACTTGGTTATGCGGATGGAAGGTGTTAGGCACTCCCCGACATCCGTGTTACCACGGTGACAGCCTCTTTTCAAGAAACTATTATCTGAATGTGTGTGTGTATGGGTCAATGTGTTGTTTATTTGGAAGTAGTGTGATGCCTCGTTCGCACCTATATACACATGGTTTGAATTTACGTAAAAATTTAATTTTAAGCAAGATATGGCAGTGATGTTTTATAAAAGAGATTTTTCAAACCCTGATGCTCATTAGTAATTGAGACCTTTTATACTCCTATTTTATTAAGTGCTCGACTTGATTGATTTTATTTGACAGATGCGAGGCATCCGTATGAAAATAATGTACAAAATAATGCCGACTTCCTCGTGGGTATGGAAACCATCTGAAGAAATTCAGACAACGCATAATAATTTACAAGCTGCTTATAGCTGAAAATGTCCATCACGGGAACCGAATCTAGATCCAATGGGATGAATCTATGATCACATGATTCCTTGGCGCACAGAATATTGCAATTTGTATGAGAGCAGTAAGCAGGTATATATATAAAAGCTATAAATATATATATACAGACATGATCAACAACCACGAAGCACCTTCATGGGGGATCAGAAATGTAAATAAAGCTGTAAAAGCTATCAACTGCCACGGAGGAAACTCCAGGCGGGATGAAACGTAAATAAAACTGTAAAAGCGATTAACTGTCACGAAGTAAACTCAAGGCAGGACAAAACGTAAGGAAAGCTGTAAAAATGATCAACCACCACGAAGTAAACTCCAGGTGGGACGATATATATATATATATATATATATATATATATATATATATATATATATATATATATATATATATAAGCAATAAACATATAGAATGTGAAATCCAGGGCTCATCGAGCGAGTTCGACCACAGTTCATATATATAGTATATATATATATATAAAAGAGAATAAACGCATACTGGATATAAAATCCAAGCTCATCGAACAAAGTTCGACACATGATTAAAATATATAAATGTATATATATATATATATATATATATATATATATATATATATAAAAGCGATAAACATATAGGATATTAAATCAAGGCTCATCGAAAAGAGTCCACACACACAATTAATATATATAAATGTATATATATATATATATATATATATTAAAAGCGATAAACGCATTGCAGGGCATCAAGTCTAGGCTCATCGAACAAAGTTAGACATACGATTAATATATATATATATATATATATATATATATATATATATAAAAAAAATAAACGCTCAGTAAAAGTTCAGGATTCAATCGAGGCATAACTTCGATAATGTTAGTCAATATATATAAATATATATATATATATATATATATATATATATATATATATAATATTATATATACAGATGAAATGAAATCACGGACCGAAGCCTGAGCAAAAGCAAGCAACATGACTCTCAATGTGTAGAAGGGTGTGTGTAGAGATGAAGAGAAAGACTCTAAAGTGTGTGAAAAGGCTTACAGCTGACTGCCAAATAAGACTTATGTATCTTTAGAGTGGGTAAACACTAACTTTTGTAGACAAAAGAGGCTATATATGAGCTCACATGTGACGCCCCCAAAATTAGGTATACATCACCCATTTTGAGTCGCCAGATACATGGTACAAAATTCAAATACAACTTCATTTATACAACTATTGAACTGTCGTATAGAATACGACCACAGTTAACTGTGAGTTTTAATACAAATGTATGTAACTCTCATGGTGCCTTGACCACAACCTTACAATGGTACGTTACATAAAAGTATAGTCAAAAACTGTTTTAGAAATTAAAATCTTTGGGAAGTGCTCAAGAAAACCTTCGTACATTGGAGGCCATGCGTCTAGGTTATAATAGATATCATATGTCCAAAAAGTTATCCTTGGTTGACCCAATAGACCCCAAAGAAAAACGAGAAGATTACTATCATCTTCTTTCCAATGGTGAGTCTTCTCTTGACATATAACTATCTCCACTGTCTCCAAGTGAATATTATATTTTAAATAAACTCCAAGATCATATAGGTAGTGCCCGTAGATATACTCGGCACGTTGGATGCGCACAACCCTGTCTTATTATAACACGAGGTTGTATGTCATTAGACATCTTGTATGATAGTGGCAAAACACCCTTCCAAAGTTTGGTTCGCCTCACCCTATTTGATTCACCAAATATAACTACTAAATGATGTATAGAATACAACACACTTTTCTATACTGTTTAGGGAGAACATCCACAGCTAGATACCAGCGTTCTATTCCCCTGTTATCCCCGCTCGACAAACACAACACTCTTACGGCAACACTCTTATTACACGAAAGGAATTGTGAAGCGCGAAAGGGTGAGCACAACTAGCCCGATAAAGAATATCATGACTAAAGATAATTAAATTATCAATAGCTTTCATCAATAATAAATCAGAGATTTAGAACATATGGTAGATGATAAAACTTTTCAACCATAGTTTCAGCGGAACGAGCAATCCATTAGAAGAGTCAAATAGACCATAAGGTCTATTATCTTCTCTATGTTAAAAGTCCACCAATAATGTTTTATCCATGTAAAATAAATCAACAGTTCCTATCCACAATCATATGAATAACTCATAATCATAATTGTGGTTCTAAATTCCTCTTCGCAACTAGGACAAAGATAATTTTCATCATCTATCTTCACCTGAAACATCAAAAATCATGGTTATACCAAATTAGAATTCATGCTCATAATCATACTAATAATTTCATCTTTGCACTACAGCCAAAGATATTCATTAACAATTCATCTTTGCACTACATGCCAAAGACATACAACTGTATTTTAGAAGAGTCAAGTAGAGCATGATATCTACTATCTTCTATGAATTAAAAGTGTATAATAAATATTTTATCATTTGAGACTCGACAATAAATAATCCACATCATCAAATCACCCCTGCACTACGGCCAAGGATATTCGTTAATATCACATCCAGGAATTAATATTTCATTGCTGAGACTCAGCTCGATAATCAATCTACATCATCGAATCGTCCATGCACTACAGACCAAGGATATTCGTTAGTATCACGACCACGAATTATCCATGCACTACCGCCAAAGATAATCGTGTTTTCATCAACGGTCCTGATCATGCCATAAAATAATTCATCTTTGCACTACGGCCGAAGAGAATCCATAACCATAATCATACCAAAAACTGTCAATCAATGCACTACGGGCCAATGAGGATTTTTTCCACATCATTTGTAACATTACAGTCATTATTATACCGAATAATCCATGGTCATAATCATACCAAGTCCATTTATGCACTACGACCACAGATGACTTTCAACACAATATAAACATGAGGATGATGACAATATTATAAGCATTAGTCAAACTAAATCAAAGATAAATATTAAAGACTTTAAATTTATCCAAACATTATCAATCACTTAATAAAATCATAATCTAATATTGTTAATATTATAACAATATTTTAATCACTTCTTAAACATGTAAACAATTTAATTTAATTATTTACACTTTTCTAAATAATGCATTTAATCCTTCAAAATTCCATACTCATAAGATTTCATCACCAATAATCAAATTACTCATCAAAAACCTGCATATACCTTATATAGGATTCCCAAACCATAAAATCCTATTTTAAAATTTTGATAACATATTTAACTCATTTACTCATAACTAGATTATTTTCATAAAAAATACCAAATCAATCCAAAAGATATTTCTTTTCTGGAATTTAGCAAAATATAGTCTCATATTGAACATATATTTTTCTCGGAATTTTTAAAATTCATTTACTATTTTTCAAAAATCAATTTCTAATTAATTCCTTAAGAAATTAGCTACCTCAAGGTTAACTCCAAAATTTCCCAAATCTTGGCAAGATCTTACACATGTTAACGTGAGCTTCCAGTTTAAATTTCATGGTCATCGGAGTTATAGAAATCCGGTTATAGCTTTTTTCGTCGGAAAAACCTTAATATTGAAATAGTCATAACTTGCTCATTTTAAGTCGGAATGAACTCATTTTTGCACAGGAGGTACTTTATACCATATATTTCCATTTCCCAAAAGGCCGAAATTTTTCTCATAATTTAAGTGGCCAAAAATGCCCTTTTCAATTTTCTGGCAGTAACTTTTTGGCACTTTTCAGTTTTTGACTCCCTTGTTAAAATCAGTCCACACAAAAATTTACAACACCTTTTTCAGTGACTCCACTTGGATAAGTTAGGAAACTCATAGATCTAACTCTAGAACTTGACCACACTCAAAAATTCAAAATATAATAGGAGATATGGTCAATTAAATTTCATACTCCATTTTTAACAAAATCTGATTTTCAACCCTTTGTGATTTCTAAGAAACTTTCATGTTTTCACAAAATAACCAACATAACTCATCATAAAAATGATGTAATAATTCAACAAAACAAGTTCAAGAATATGTTTTAAATATTTAGAAGTTAATTTATCCTGAACTTAATAATGTCCAAATTGTCAACATGATACTACTTTGTGGAGTAAAATTCAAGAATGCTGAGAAGAATATTTCCATGAAAAGATACTGGATGAAGGGAAAATATCAAGGATATTCCACTAATTTCATAGAGTATAGAAGTCAAAGTTTTAACCAACTAAGTATAATAAAGAATAGAATAACAAAAGAAATCACCAGGCATGCGATAGACCGCACAGCGAGTTATTCCAACAATATAATAAATAACGAACCCGGTCCCACAAAAACGCGTCACATCTGAGGATATTCAAATGAATAATAAATAATGGAACCAAGTCCGCGTAAAATGCATGCATGGGATATTCCAATGAATAATAAAGATTTAAATGCAGTGCAGCGTAAAAGCATGCATGTGATATTCAACGTAATAATAAATAATGGAATAATGTAAGTTCTCTTTATGAATACAAAAGAAATAATGCCCTTCTACCGTAAAAAGAAACCGAATATAAGAGTAGGGATGTAGCGAGAATACTTTTCTATAGTTTCTCTATAATTTCTCTCTCTAAGTTTTAGTGAATTAAGTAAGAAATAATGAAGGAATGAGCTTATATTTATAGAAGAATGGATACGTAGTAACTAATTTATGAACGGTCCAAATTGATTTACTTTTAATCGGACGGTCCAGATTGGTTTACAATAAAATATAATATATTCTATTTATAATCTAATAAAACGAATAACTTTATAAAAGTTTTCTGTTTTATATAAAAAGATTTTACTATCTGAAACACTATGCAATCACTATGCAACACTATGCATAATAAAATATAATATATTCTAATTATTGTCTAATAAAACAAATAACTTTATAAAAGTATTCTATTTTATATAAAAAGATTTTACTATGCAAACACTATGCAAACACTATGCATAATAAATATAATATATTCTAATTATTGTCTAATAAAACAAATAACTTTATAAAAGTATTTTGTTTTATATAAAAACTGAGTGACTTCTCACGTAAGCATCAATAATCAATACCGTGGGCTACAATGCAACCACGCGTATTACTGTACTTTTAACACCGGGTGTTTCAAAAGTTAACGGTAAAACTTCCGTCGTTATTTTCATAAAAATATTTTTATCATTTAACAATCCCACAATAATTTCGTTATGGGGTCCACCAATGATTGTACCGTCGTACGGATATTCCCCGACAAAAAAAAAATTTCCCGACACAACGAATATTTTATATCAACTTGCTTACTTTGCAAAAAAAAAAATCACATATTACCCTTAACTTTAAACTTTTATCAATTTAACCATTTACTGAAATAGAAAAAATTGAATACTTTTGTTTCATAAAATTCGGGGTCTCACAATCAAACCTCCTTATAAAATTTCGGCCTCGAAATTTACGTACGTACCTGATATTCGAAGAGATGAGAATACATTGCTTTCTTTTCAGATTGTACCTTCCCGATAATATTCTCTGTATCATAATTTTTCCATTGCTCATCTCCTGTATTTCAGATATCATTCTAGAATATATCTTCAAAACAAAGGTTAATTGACATATCACAATTTGTCAACTTATCAAGTAAACAATTTCAGCTTAGGTAAGTCACACACTAGCGAAGTATATAACTCGTCTCTCCCCTCCTAGTTCTAGACTCTTATCTCCGCCAGCGACCATATCCCTAAGCTTTGATACCAACTGTGACGCCCCAAAAATTAGGTATACATCACCCATTTTGAGTCGCCAGATACATGGTACAAAATTCAAATACAACTTCATTTATATGGCGTTGAACTGTCGTATAGAATACGACCACGATTAACTAATGAGTTTAATACAAATGTATGTAACTCTCATGGTGCCTCGACCACAACCTTAAAAAAAAATCACATATTACCCTTACCTTTAAACTTTTATCAATTTAACCATTTACCAAAATAGAAAAATTGAATACTTTTATTTCATAAAATTCGGTCTTACAATCACCCTCCTTATGAAATTTCGCCCTCAAAATTTATATCGTGCACTGATATTCGAAAAGATGAGAATACCTTGCTTTCTTTTTAGATTGTACCTTCCCGGTAATATCCTCTATATCATTATTTTCCATTGCTCATCTCCTGTATTTCAGATATCATTCTAGAATATATCTTCAAAACAAAGGTTAATTGACATATCATAATTTGTCAACTTATCAAGTAAACAATTTCAGCTTAGGTAAGTCACACACTAGCGAAGTATATAACTCGTCTCTCCCCTCCTAGTTCTAGACTCTTATCTCCGCCAGCGACCATATCCCTAAGCTTTGATACCAACTGTGACGCCCCAAAAATTAGGTATACATCACCCATTTTGAGTCGCCAGATACATGGTACAAAATTCAAATACAACTTCATTTATACAACTGTTGAACTGTCGTATAGAATACGACCACAGTTAACTGTGAGTTTAATACAAATGTATGTAACTCTCATGGTGCCTCGACCACAACCTTAAAAAAAAATCACATATTACCCTTACCTTTAAACTTTTATCAATTTAACCATTTACCAAAATAGAAAAATTGAATACTTTTATTTCATAAAATTCGGGGTCTTACAATCACCCCTCCTTATGAAATTTCGCCCTCGAAATTTATATACGTACCTGATATTCGAAAAGATGAGAATACCTTGCTTTCTTTTTAGATTGTACCTTCCCGGTAATATCCTCTATATCATTATTTTCCATTGCTCATCTCCTGTATTTCAGATATCATTCTAGAATATATCTTCAAAACAAAGGTTAATTGACATATCATAATTTGTCAACTTATCAAGTAAACAATTTCAGCTTAGGTAAGTCACACACTAGCGAAGTATATAACTCGTCTCTCCCCTCCTAGTTCTAGACTCTTATCTCCGCCAGCGACCATATCCCTAAGCTTTGATACCAACTGTGACGCCCCAAAAATTAGGTATACATCACCCATTTTGAGTCGCCAGATACATGGTACAAAATTCAAATACAACTTCATTTATACAACTATTGAAATGTCGTATAGAATATAACCACAGATAAATGTGAGTTTTAATACAAATGTATGTAACTCTCATGGTGCCTCGACCACAACCTTAAATATAATATTCACATGGAGATAGTGGAGATAGTTATATGTTAAGAGAAGACTCACCATTGGAGAAAAGATGATAGTAATCTTCTCGTTTTTCTTTGGGGTCTATTGGGTCAACCAAGGATAATTCTGTGGATATATGATATCTATTATAACCTAGACACATTGCCTCCCATGTACGAAGGTTTCCTTGAGCGCTTCCCAAAGATTTTAATTTCTAAAACAGTTTTTGACTATACTTTTATGTAAAGTACCATTGTAAGGTTGTGGTCGAGGCACCATGAGAGTTACATACATTTGTATTAAAACTCACAGTTAACTGTGGTCGTATTCTATACGACAGTTCAACAGTTGTATAAATGAAGTTGTATTTGAATTTTGTACCATGTATCTGGCGACTCAAAATGGGTGATGTATACCTAATTTTAGGGGCGTCACTTCACATGTGTTTAAAAAGGGAAAATACACTGCATGGGGTGAGTGAAGAACAAATTGGGCAGGGTTTCCTCGCCGTTTTCTCTTGCAAAATGGGCAGCCCAAGCCCTCTATTTATAGACAACCCGGGTGGGCCTGGGTTTTTTAGGTTGGGTCGCCTCGAAGTACGTCCACTCGGGCACTATAATGTCCACTCGAACTTTCAGAAGTGCAATTCGGGCATCCGTTTGAGGTATACATGACCTATTTCAGACCGCCATTATCGAGAGTTGTACGATGGCATGGGGTAAGAGTTTGTACGAAGTTATTGAAGATGGGACGATGCCCTCCGGTCTTCAAGCTTCAACTTTCATCCATTACCCCGCACAATAATCACTCGGGATTGGGTAATTTTGTGGGACAATGTTTGTGTAGAGATGTTGAGATGACGTGGCATGGCATCGCGTTGGCGAGATGACAATGTTGCCCCTCACCGGTGTTATCGCCGAATTGGGCTGATAAAGCAGACGTTGCTCAGGCTTCGCTGAGATTGGACTACTGCAATTTGTTGATGGTCCTCATTATCATCTTTGAGGTGTGCCTGTCCTCCCGATGTTATCTCGTTGTGAGCACCGAGTTTGAAGCTGGTCGCATTTGAAACAAGCATTTCTGGGGTTATCGCCGAAACTGCATTCCTTGGGGTTATCACCAAGGTTGGTGGATATTCCCATGGTTGGGACTAAGACTGGATACCTCGGGGTTATCTCCGAGATTAATCGGTCTTCTCCGGTGTGTGTTCCGGTATTGGATCTGCACGCCTCGGGGTTATCTCCGAGGTTGGATTTGTTACTCCCAGAGTAATATGGGGTTGATGCTGAACTTCCGGTAGTATCCGGTATAGATATGGATTGTCTTTCAGGGTTCCCTCTTAAAAGACAAATTTGTCCTCCTGCAATGTTAGTGACAGTAGTACAAAAAATTTCGAGGGATATACTATCAAGGTTGCTTAACCTTCGCTGACGTGTGAATCAATGGAGCATTCTATGGGTAGATTGTCAAGGTTGCTTGACCCCCGCTATCGTGTAGATCAACGGAGCATTGCATTGTGACCCCCGCTGGGGATCAGCTGGGGACATATGAGCAATTTAGCATGAAATCCTCGAACAGCTCTAGAGCTCTGATAGGTTTAATCGCTATCGGCTGAGATAATGTCAAGGTTGCTTGACCTTCATTGATATGTGTGTCAACGGCTTAAATGTACATTGTAATCCCCTGCTGGGTCTTCACATTGTAACCCCCATCGGGGATATACGCTATAACCATCGCTGATGTGTGTAGCAGCGGCTGGTTTTCAAATGGTTTCCGATGGTCTGTTGGGTTTGCTTCCAACGGTTATCATGATGTCAAGGCTGCTTGACCTTCGCAAATTTGTGTGTCAACAGATGAGCATGCGTTGTTACCACCGCTGGGGACATACGTTGTAACCCCCGTCGGGGACGCATTTAGGGTAACGACCCTGAGTTGGCGGCATCAGACCTGTATAAGGTATTGCCGGATGTGATTTGTAACAAATGAGATCATTGGCATAGTATACCTCATGTTTGGGTGACTACCAATGAACGATGTACAGACTCAAAGTTTCATCTGAGAAGACCAGGATTGTATGTTGTTTTGCTCAATCGCATGGCGTTTGTATTCCCGATTTGACCTTTCTAGTCCGCAAGAACTCCTTTGCAACTCGAACTGGACCGAGTCGGAGGGGTGGGACCCATATAAGGGTGTCGCAGTACAACTTTGCGGCAATTGAGTGAGCTTTGTTACGATCGCGGATGATAAATTCAAAAATTTCGGCAACACAAGTCATTTTTAGCTTATCGCGCGAAGAGAAATCCATGAGCCTCCTTTAGATCTACTGAGTTCTGGCTATTTTCTGCAAATTCTGTCACCGTACAAGTGTTCTACACTATCCTGGTAACGTATGCATGTATTTTTTCCAGTTTTTTTCCGTTGGATTTTGAGTTATATCATGAAATTCATCTAAACACATAGTAGTTATTATGTATGCATAAATGACTTGATAAAAAATATTCAACATGGTAAATGTTAATATTAAACCATGCTGAACATAATGATGTGAAAATTTTTGACTTTTGAGATAGTCAAATTGGCACCTTTTTCTGCTATTTTTTGTCCTATTTGAGGTCCAATGAGCAAAGGTAGAAAGGCCAAGTACTCCTTATATTGAGGTTAACCTTATGCATGTATGATAGTCATAAAATGAATTCTAGAAAGCTCTAGGTAAGGAAATAGCACACCCTTTCTGAGGTGATTTGGAGACTAGTTGTCCAGATATCATGTATCCGGATCAGCCGAGCAGTTCCCACAGGACCACTTTTGGTATACGGAGAAGGGCTTCTGAAGTGCCTCGACCCCGTTCTATCAGACAGCCTCGTCGATTAGTGGAGGCCCTGATTCGTCTTGTCCGGGTAGATGTGCTAGACATTAAGGACGAGGAAGCGGATATTTCGATTGAGGATCTCGCTCCTGCTGCACATGTCCCTCGTAGGGAGCTCCCAAGTATTCAGGTGGCAAACCCAGAGCTGCTGGGTGATTTGAGCAGACATCCATCGATGTACTTGCATGCTAACGAGGTATTGCATTAGACTTTAATCTTCCTTCTTTCCTATTGACGAGGAATAAAGGATTCTGATATTGATCTGCATTTCATGCAGGTTCTTTGCTTTACACAGCCTCGAGGGAATTTGTTTAGTATACACTCCATGTATCAGGCTCTTCATCCTGATTATAGAGATGTAGTGTATGATTGGGGATTCAGGGCATTCTTCACCATCATTCCCCATCATTGTCCCTGGGGTTACCTCAGGGCATTGTCTGAGCGATGGTTTCATCAGACCCAGTCACTCCATCTACTGGATTGTGAGGTGATGATGATGCCTATGGATTGGGAATTTATCACAAGCATGGAGTTTGGAGGGGAGCCAGTGCCTTGCATGGCGAATATTACCCCTATTGCCGTTAGATCCTTGTTAGGAGTTCCGGCGGAGGCGCTCAAAGGTAGGACTGTCCGTTGAGGTACTTTGAGCATAGATGCTATGAGCGGGCTTTTGAGTGAGCCCATGCCTGATGATGTCAGAATCAGGGATCGCGTTTTGCGGCGATTGTTCCTGATGATCATTAGAGTCTGCTTCATAGCAGATAACTCTTCTACGGTTTCTTTCGCATTGATCAGCGCTACGCGTGATGTGGACCGTATTAGAGAGTATGATTGGGGCTCCTATACCTTTGCCTATTTCCTCCGAGGCATGCGTATGCGCTCACAGGGTTTGACCGAGGCTTGGCTAGGATTTTACCCATTTCTGCTGGTGAGTATTTCTCTTGTCTTTTCCTAGTTATAGGTTAAGAGTGTTTACTGATAGCAGATGTTTTGCCATTATGTTGGCAGTTTTGGGCCTATGAGAGGCTCCCATGCTTGCGTCCAGTGCGTGTGTTAGGTTTAGATACATATCCACGAGGACGACGATAGCATCATTCCATTTTGTCGGAGGTTCTTTAGCTGAGGGCTTCACTCACTGCCGTATGCAGCTGGAGTTGCTGACAGCTGATACCATCACATGAATTCCCTACTCAGGGGAACACTTGATCATCGGCTTTGAGGATGGATACCCGACTAGGGTCGAGTACTTGATTTCCACTAGGAGAGTTCCTCTCTTTCACAGATGGAGGCTGGGAGCTCTATTTAGGAGAGCGTACTATTAGGAGCACCACAAGGGAGATTCGTATACTGATCATGCCTCCTGCCAGACGTCACTGGCCTGTATCGCAGTCACCCATCACTGATATCCCATTGTTGGGGGTTAACGATTTTGCATTATCAGAGGGTCCATGTACTCAGGAGACGTTCCAGCGGTGGTGGTCCCCTCGCACTATTTGAGCCCAGTCCCGCGCCACACAGTTTATGGGGGATATGGTTCCAGGATCCTTGATGATGACGGATTGGATAGCTTGTGTCCGAGATCCAACTCATATGACCCAGATTGATTGTTTAACCCGACAATTGGACCAAACACATGTATTTATCCGGCATTTGGGTAGAGATCCAGTAGAGGCGGATTCTTTGTTCCTTCTAGCTCAGGCGCTGGCCCCTCAGATGACCCATTCGGTTTTGCCGGTGCAGATCCTCCTCTATATAGGCCTGACATCCTTGTCGATAGAGATCCAATGACTCAAGAGGAGTTACATCAGGTGGACAGGATTGATGACGTGGACATCGACACCTTGGTCTTCTTCTGATGTGTATTGTCGTTATATTTGTTGATATGCCTCTATTAGATATTGGGTGGTTGTACCCCATTCTCGCTATATCTTTTAATAGGCCTCTGTTAGTAGTAGGGCGTCTGTGCCCCATTTCCCTGTATTTGTAGCTGTACAGAGATGATGTATTAGATGATGATATACTTAGGAATGTATGCATAGTTTTTCCATTCCCTATATCATATTGCCATCTATTATCTGCTATGCATGTATCATGTTATGCATACGTATGTATGTCTAGAGATATTTGGCATTGACCCCTGGATGGTCTTATGACACGACCCGCACAGATGTCTTCTTCGACAGTTAGCCGTATAGATCATACCCCACTGTCAGTGGTGGTATTGGGTATGCGATCGTGGAATGATAGCATGTCACCACTATACAGGGTGACTGTAGATCATTTGATGCAGCATACTATGACTTTATTGATGTTTTAGGTTCCCGCAGGGTTTGTGGACGGGATGCTAGAGCATTGGATACCAGATAGGCAGGTTTTCCGATTCGGGACACATGAGCTGACTCCTACTCTGGAGGAGTATGCACGATTGACGATGCTGCCTTTAGAAAGACATTGCGTGCATCTGGCTTTGGGAGACATGAGTAGACGGTTCATGACTCTCACAGGATTGCGGCGCAGAGTAGTGCAAGACGAGCTGACATCTAGCCACGTGGTATCCCATCGTTTTTTGTATGACAGATTTGGTTCGGAGGATAGCTATTCACGTTATTCCGGGGATTTCACTGCACTAGAGGGCCACTGGCGTTTAGCCATGGTTGATGTACTAATGTTATGCGTACTGTCGTACGTCTATATGCCCCGGTACATGGATGAGATAGATATAGGTGTCATCATGGCCGTGAGAGCTCTTAGAGAGGGTCGTACAATTGTACCTATGATTGTAGCAGAGACCTTGCGGTCAGCATCCTACTATTGCACTTATCCGACAGGAGTTTTTACGGGTAGTTCAGTCATGCTGTATGTGTGGTTTATGTCAAACTTGAGACCGATTGGTACCTTTAGACAGCATGGATATTATTTCACCCATGATGTAGCTATGTCATACTCCTTTCAGCCATCAGATTGTATAGACGCTCTGTCCTGGTCCACGTTTTTGGCAGATATCAGAGATCCTTTTAGTATATTGCTGTGTTCTTGGCTTAACTCACCATACAACTTCATTACTCATGCTCCGGGCATGGATTACCTCCCTCTGGCTGGTTTGCGGGGTGTGACTACTTATTACCTACTGGTCGTGATGTCACAGTTTGACCAGTTCCAGGATTTTTATCCTTTCGAGGGGGCGATAGGTCAGCGTTCAGCTTCTCGATATCTCTCAGCAGAGGACCGATCTCGCGTGTACGCTTACTGGGATCAGCATGAGATAGTTGCTTTTTTTGTCAGTCATCCGGGTTGTTCTGCAGAGTATTCCGCATGGATGGAGACAGAGATTTTATCAGCTACAACAGTATCTACAATACTGGATAGTGAGTCAGATGATGTAGTGCCCATGGAGGACATCGATTCCTACATCGAGGAAGAGCCCGCGACTGGGTTTCCAGCATTTCTTCCGGATTCTCCTAGTACCAGTACTGTTGTGATTCAGCACTTAGCACAGTACCTAGAGCAGAGTCTTCATCTGATGACCTTTGAGAGAGATCAGGCTTGATCTATTATGTTGACTGCCCTTGACGGGAGGGACGCAGCTCTATTAGAGAGAGATGAGGTATTAGCTTGCAGAGATGTCGCTGTTGTTGAGTGGGATGAGGCCAGAATAGCCAAAGACGCATTGATAGTTGAGCGGGATAGTGCTATATCTGCCCGGGATGTAGCCGTCATAGAAAGTACTGCCGTGAGGTCCCTTACCACTAGCATGATTGCTAAGATGAGCGCATATATTGATGATCATATGGTCACCATGCAGATGGCGGTAGATCTATTGGGTCGTGTGGATATTCTCGTACAGGAGACCACAGCTTCGCCTCCTTCTTCAGAGAGGGACGCCATGTTGGGCTTGTTAGCTCGCATATACCCTGACTTGTAGATGGACTTGTACTTACCTGCACAGACTAGCTTAGCCATTTAGTCATGTACAGTTTACATTGTATATATCAAACAACATTATATATATGATAAGGAAATATATTTTTGGATCACTTCCCTTTTAGATATGCCTTGCTATTTACTGGATATTTTGCCTGCTGCTTCAAGGCTTGCGATCTTGATATATTCTGAATTCCTCCTAGGTGGATGGACATTGAGTTGTCTCTGGATAGTTCATAATGGATCATCGATCTGTATGTATCCCTACCATCTTTGGTGTCTTGGGACTGGTTTCTGTATGAAAATGTGGAGAGGAGTGTGGCTTTCCTCTCTGAGATTGATCGCACCACAGATGGTCGCCAGTACTTCTGTTTAGGAGAAGCCTAGTTGATTCCATCTCTTATTGATTGGTGTTGCTCTTCAAGGTATGACCGCAGCTTAGATGGTCGCCGAATCTCTTATTTGTGAGAAGTTCAGGTAATTACATCCCTTTGGTCTGAAGCCGGATGAAATATAGTGGTTTGAAGGATGATCCCAGTACCAGTTGATAATGGTTTGTGTTTTGGTAGGGGGTGAGACCGAACCATGATTGGCTGCCTATGTACTCCCATTGAAGAGGAGATCAGGTCTGCGTAGTTCGAACCTGGTGTAAGAGGTTCAACGCGGTATGTGGCAGAAATGGTGTAGGAATGTTTTTGTTTGTTTTTGTTTTATTGTGAGGAGAAGAAGGTAGAAATGTTTTTGTTGTTTTTGTTTTATTGCGACCGAGCCATATGAAATGGTTGCCTACGTACTCCTATTGAAGAGGAGATCAGGTCGAAGTAGTTACGCCTCGAGGCGAGATGAAAAGCGAATCCCATATGCGGAGTCGATCATGGGAGGAGAAAATTTAATCCTAGGTTGAAGGTAAACTGTAGGTACGAGAAGTTTGATCCCAGGTATGGGAAACCAAACTGTAAACGCAAAAGGTTCAATCCGCGGTGGGATGACCTAACTTGTAGGAACGCAAAGGAGAGCCAGGCTGCTGGCTTGAAAAGCATGTTTCCCTGAGGGCCAAAGTGTAGTAAAGTTATATGTGGTAAAGAGTTAAAGAACCGGAATGACTGGTGATCTGATGGTTCCGCACTAGGGTGTTTGCGAATTGCTTCAGACATAATATCATTTCACGGTGTCTGAGTTGATGAGTTGTGGAAATTCATCGCTGTCCATTTCTTGCAATCTGAGAGCGCCTCCTGTCAATACTTCTTTAACAATAAACAGGCCTTCACAGTTAGGAGCGAATTTTCCCTTAGATCGATCTTGGTTGTCAAGGATCTTCTTCAAAACCAAGACGTTTTGTTTGAACTGCCATAGCCGGACTTTTTTGTTATAGGACCTGGCGATCCTTTGCTGATATAACATACCATAAAAGATAGTCACGGTTCGTCTTTTGTCTATTAGAGACAATTGGTGATACCTGTCTTGTACCCATTGATCTTCATCTAATTGAGCATCTATCAACACTCTGAGGGATTCCATTTCAACTTCTATGGGGAGCACTGCTTCCATCCCATAGGTTAAAACGTAGGGGGTTGCCCGAAGGAAGTCGCGTTGAGGTTCACGAGGCTAACAGAGTAAGAGGCAATAGGTCAGGCCAATCTTTGTGGTTGGCGGTCATCTTTTGCATAATCTTCTTGATGTTCTTGTTAGCCGCTTCAACAGCACCGTTCATCTTCGGACGATAGATGACAAAGTTCAGATGTTTGATGTGGAATTTACTGCACAATTCCTCCATCATTTTGTTGTTGAGGTTCTTGGCATTGTCTGACACAATTACCTCTGGTTGTCCATATCGATAAACGAGATTGTTTCTGATGAAAGCAATGATAACTTCTTTAGTAACCCTAGGGAAGGTGGCTGCTTCTACCCATTTGGTGAAGTAGTCGATCATGGTGAAGATAAATCGGTGACCATTACTGGCTTTAGGCTCAATGGGTCAGATAACGTCCATTCCCCACATTGAGAAGGGCTAAGGTGAACTCATATTGTGGAGTTCCTTTAGAGGGGCGTGTATAGTATTCCTATGAATCTGGCACTGATAACATCTCTTGACGTGGTCATTGCAATCAGCTTTGAGAGATAACCAATAATGTCCCGTCCTTGGACTTTCTTGACAATGAGGAGGCCACTCATATGGGGGCCATAGACTCCGCCATGGATTTCATCCATAAGCCTTTGGGCTTGATCTTTGTCTAAACATTTGAGGAAACCTAATCCTGCATCTCTTTTGTAGAGGGCATCTCCACTCAGTTAGAATTTCATAGCAAGTCGATGGATACGCCTTTTCTCAGTCAGGCTTGCTTCCGCGGGTGTAGATTCATCTCGTAGATATTCCTTGATATGCTAATACCAAGGATGTTGGATGGAGGCAGCTAATCCGATACTTCTCCAATGTAATTCCCATAGGCTGGAGCCTTGTGCAGGGAAATTGTGACGCTTGGCAAGTGTTCCTTGTCTGATATGCGAATTAAGGAGGCCAAAGTTGCTAATGCGTCCGCAAAGTCATTCCTATTACGAGGAACATGTAGAAATGAGATTTCTTCGAACTCCAAAGCCATCTTCAAAACCTGCCAATGGTAAGGCAGCAAATGTTGTTCCTTGGTTTGATAGATTCCGGTGGATTGTCTGATTACCAACTTTGAATCTCCATGGACAGTTAACCGTCTGATGCCCATTGAATGGGCAAGTTTTAGCCCCGTGAGACAGCCTTCATACTCAGTTGTGTTGTTGGTGCTGACAAACTGTAATTTGACAATGGCGGATATCTCTGCTCCCCATACCGGATACTTTAGATCTGCTCCGCTCCCGAACTTCCATATTAATGACTCCATCAAAATACATCTTCCATGATTAAGCGCGTATCGTCGATCGATGGTGTTCTTTGCCGCTCATTTATTCCTTCATCGGGGAAATATGTTTCCAAGGGTTTGAAATCCCCTGAAGGTGCATCGTCCAGTTGATCCGCGATTCCTTGACCTTTGATGGACTTTTGAGTCACATATACGATGTCAAATTATTGTAGGATCAACTGTCATCTGGACAGTCGGCAATTTAACATGGGTTTGTTGAACACGTATTTGAGAGGATCCACGCGGGATATGAGATGGGTTGTTGGACCATGGAGGTAATGTTGTAACCTTATTGAAGCCCATGCTAAAGAACAACACGTCTTTTCGATCAGAGTGTACTTGTGTTCACTGCTGCTGAACCTTTTGCTAAGGTAATAGATAGCTCGTTCTTGGCCTCTATCATCCTTCTGTCCCAGCATGCATCCCATAGCATTGTCACTTACGAACAGGTACATGAACAGGGGAACATCATCCCTGGCTGGTACCAAAATGGGAGCTTTGACTAGTTATTTCTTGATTGTGAGGAAGGCATTCCATTTCATGGAGGAGTTCTTCCTTAATAACTTGAAGATTGGCTCACAAGTTGCTGTGAGTTGAGAGATAAACCTACTAATGAAGTTGATTCTTCCCAAAAATCCCCGTATTTCCTTTTCTGTCTGAGGAATGGGCATTTCCATGATGACTTGGATTTTGGCAGGATCTAGCTCAATCCCTTTGTGGCTGACTAGAAATCCTAGTAACTTGCCTGATTTAACACCGAAGGCGCACTTGGTTGGATTAGAATTCAAGTTGTACTTACGCAACCTGTTGAATAGCTTCTTAAGATGATCTATATGGTCATTCTCCTTCCGGGACTTGACAATGATGTCATCCACATAGATCTCGATCTCTTTATGCATTAAGTCATGGAAAAGAGCCATCATAGCTCGTTGATAGGTGGCTCCGGCATTGATGAGGCCGAATGACAACCGTCTATAGCAAAAGGTTCCCCAAGGCGTGATGAAAGTAGTTTTCTCACGATCTTCCTCAGCAACCATGATCTGATGTTACCTTGCGAAGCAATCAGCAAAGGAGAACATGTCGTATTGCGCAGTATTGTCAATGAGAATGTGGATAAATGGCACAGGAAAGCTATCTTTTAAGTAAGCTTTGTTCAATCCTGGTAATCCACGCAAACTCGCACCTTCCCTCCAGGTTGAGGCACTGTCACGATATTGGATATCCACTCGGGATATGTAGACACCATGATGATGTCAGCTTGAAATTGTTTCACAATTTCTTCTTTCACCTTTAAACTTCACTCAGGTTTCAATCGCCTGAGCTTTTGCTTGACTGGCTTAAATCCCTCTTTAATGGGAAGACGATGAAGGACAATGTCAGTGGACAAGCCCACCATGTCTTTATGAGACCATGCAAACACATCCTGGAATTGGGTTAATAGCATAACCATGTCATTCCGTTGGTTTGGGGTAAGGTCTAAACCAATCTGGATTAACTTAGGGCTTTCTAAGGTTCCGAGATTGAAAGAAGTGGTTTGATCAAGGTTGTGTTTGGGTTTGTCTTTGACCCATTCTTGAATTTCTGGAGGCACCTCAATGTCATCCTTTATATCCATCAAGGCTGAATTCATCTCTACATCAAAGGTACAATCCTTGTGGAGAAGAGGCACCATATCAGCAAGTACAAGCACATCTAAATTCAGAGTCCTGAAAAAAAATATGCTTTCACTTAGTATATATGAAATGTGTTGATCATACACAGTGTTAGCATATACTGGCAAAATAAACTGCTAATATTGTATAGAAAAGTAAGCAGTTATTATATCTACAGGGAAGAAAGAGTTTCTGCCCGCTTTACCCTTGACGACCAATGCAAGGAATGCTGTTATAATTGGCAAGAGCAAAGTCCGAGTGGACCGCAGTGATGGAGGGATCGTCATTATCCTCCATATCCCGAATAATAGCCATTACATCTAGGAAATCATCGTCTGGGGTGTATCTGTTCGTATGTTCATCATGAACGATGATGCATATGCCGGACATCATTCGGATGACGTCTTGCTTGATTCTTCATTCCTCTTCTTCCACTGCGGGATCTGGAACAAAGACTTTTTTCTCCTTTACCGGTACTGGTTTTGGAAATAACATAGCCATTACATTGGCTGGCACCTTTACAGGAGGTTGTGCGGACTTAGATTTTAAAGGCGGAGATAAACGCCGCATGGTTGAAGCTGAAGGAACCTGCTGATGCTTACGAGGATTCTTGTGACTAGAACTAGTAGAATAGCCTAGCCCAGCTGTTCCAGTTTGTTTGGTTAATCGAATTGGGTATTTGATACCCTGGCAATCTTTACCCAGCCCTTGTCTCGGTTTATGACCCAATGACATCATTTCTTGAGTAGCCGACATAACCTCGGCAGAAATCTTGGGTTCGGGAAATGGTATTCCAATAGCATGGTATTGGGCATTGCTTATTTCTAAAGCATGAAAACTAACTGGTTCAACATCATCATTGGCATTGATGAATGGCATGTCTCCGTGTTGAGGAATCTCTGGTTCAGCGTTGACCATGACAAGGCTATTGTTGATAATGTATTTCAACTGTTGGTGAAAAGTGGAGGGGACTGCCCCTGCCATATGAATCCATGGTCGTCCCAGGAGCAGGTTGTAACCCGAATCTATCTTGAGCACATGGAAAGATAAGCAAAATGTACGAGGACCAATTTTGAGTGGCAGCTCAATTAATCCGACCGAATTTTGGCGGGCCCCATCAAAAGCTTTGATGATAGTATGGCTACTCCGGATTCAGTTAAGATTAATATTCATCTTCACCAAGGTAGCGTATGGACAGATATTTAGAGAGGAACCTCCATCTATCAGGACTCTAGCTACCATGTATCCGAAGGACAAGACTGCAATGTGCAACAGCTTGCAATGACAGGTCCCTTCGGGCGGTATGTCATCATCAGTGAAGGATATCACAATTTTGTTAAAAATGTGATCAACCAGATGTTGAAACTTTTTCGTATCAGCTGATATTGGTAGATAGGCTTCTTCTAAAACCTTCAACAAGACCTTCCGGTGATTTACGGAGGTTAGGACCAAGTCTAAAATTGATATTTGTTGTGGAGATTCTTTTAAGCTTAAAACCACCGTGGCTTCGTGATGACCCATAGTGTGGAGGAATTTTTCAATCTTCTCCATGGGTATTTTCTCCTTTGATTTGATGGTAGGCTTCATCACCCGTTGGGGAAGATACAGTGGATTTTCCTTCGACACTGTAGCAGTTGTATGTGAGGTGGAACCTTCACCTTCTCCATAATTCCACGGAACTAAGCGCAAGCTAACAATAGGATATTGTGCTCTGCATGGCAAGTTGATTAGCTCAGGAGCTGCCACTTTCAAAGGATTGTTGTTTCCCTTGAGTTGAATTGTTGGCATTGCGAGTGATTTGTTAACCCCATCAGTTTCAGTGGATATGACTACTACCACACTCTTCCACAGTATCATCTCCTGCTAAGTGCAGGACACCACTGTCAATTAGATTTTGGATAAGGTGGCGGAGTGCCTAACATTCTTCTATGCTGTGACCGCGAGACTAGGAATGATATTGACATACTCCATCAGAGTTGTAGCGTCCTGAACGGGGGTTTATTAGAGGTAGGAGGGAACTGATCCTTCCTTCATTGATTAACATATGAAAAATTTCCTCCATAGGTTGGCCCAAATATGTGAATTCCCTTTTGTTGGAAAAATCCCGATGGGCCTTGGCATTTGCTCTCTTTGTCACTTTGTCTTCCAGCATTTCATTTTCTGAAAGTGATGAGGGCATATTCGTGACGAGAGATAGGAGACTGGCATGCTCCTGGCTGATTAACTAACGTGTCACTTGATGCTGATAAGTCACAAGTTCCGCCAATTGCTCAATTTGCTTGCCTAAAGCTTTCATCTTTCGTTCCACTGTGAACTAGAACTTCGCATAATCCCATTTGTCATCACCGTCTTTGAGGGTCTGGGAGGATTCATAGCTGAAATTAGAATTTTATCCATTACTCCAATTTATCATGTTGACCTCTTCTTCTTTGTGCTGAGGAAGAGGGTTTTTTTGAACGTGAGGTTGATCTGGTTTGGTGACCACAATCTCACCATTGTCTATCAGGTCATGGATCTTGTGTTTCAAGGCCCAACAATCCTGAGTATCATGTCCAGGTGCCCCGGCATGATAAGCACATTTCCGAGCATCATTGAAACCCCGTCCATTAGGGCTGGCTGGTGGAAGAAGATGCGTAATTTTCTTCTGTGTTGTCAGAAGAGTTAGAATGTTCTCGAGGGTATCCCCTAAGGGTGTAAACACTTGAGGACGTTTGACTTCTCCACCTTTTGGTATTGGAGGGTTCGTAGACTGTGCTTGAAAGGGAGTATAGTTTCTCCTTTGAATAGGCATGTTTTGATTGCCTTTTTGACCCTGTAGTATCAGAGAGACATCTTCCTCTTTCTTTTTATGGACCCTCCGGGGGTTGTTCCCATAATTTTCGGACTGGATGTGATCAGCAACAACTTTGAGTGCAGCTAGGTCTTGAATTTTCCTAGACTTCAATCCCATCTCAGCCATCTCCCCATGTTTGTCCATTTCAGAAATGGTTTGCCGATGCCGACTAAAACTCTTTCATAGTAAAGCGCTTCTTGTATGTCTATGAAAGTCATGACCGTCTCTGATTCTGTCATGGAAGAACTAACTTGGGCAGCCAGGCGTCTCCACCTCTGAGCATACTCTTTGAAAGACTCGTTAGATTGTTTCTTGATCTTGGTAATTTGATACCGATCAGGAGCCATTTGAGACTGAAAGCTGTATTGAGTGAGGAAAGCATGTGCTAGCTCTTCCCAGCTATGGATCTTAGAGTTGTCTAATCTTGTGTACCACGAACGGGCTTCTCTAGTTAGACTCTTTTAGAATAATTGCATTATGAGTTTTTCATCCTCTTCATAAGATCCAAGTTCTCCAATAAACACCTTTAAATGTGTGTAAGGATCTCCTAACCCGTCATATTTTTCAAAGTCAGGAGTTTTAAACTTCTCTGGATAATGAACACCAGGGAAAATACATATATCAGCATATGAAACACTCCCGTGTGTTCCAATTCCTTTGATAGCACGAAGAGTCTCGGCCATTTGGAGGACTTTCTTTTTGATGTCACAATTGTCTGGGTCTCCAGTGGGATGGGAAGCATCATGAGTTTTGTTGGTCGTATCCAACTACAGTTCAGGTATTGTAATGATCGGGATTCCTCCTTATGTGGAGGATTCAGCATGTACGGGTATTTTGGGACACTGATTAGAATAATGTAATTCTTTGAGTAGAACAGCCAAATCCATAATTTGTTTGCTTAATCATTGAATTATTTGCGGCTGAAAGCTGGATTAAGTTCACCGGGATGGATGACATGATTATTTGTGAGCACCTGTAGCCTTTTTGGACTTTGACCGAGTAGTAGGTCCGATTGGTTCCCTGCGAAAGACTTGCATAGTTCAGTCTTTAGGGAATATAATAACATGATATGTGATGTGTCCATTTTAGGAATTTTATCCCGCAAAACAAATGTCAGTTGTTTATAGCATGTTTAAAATATGTATGTGTACACATTTCTTCATATTTCTCATTACATGGAGATAGATATGGAATGAAATTACAAGTAATTGTGTTTACAAGTAATTTTAAATGAGAGAGCATGAAGAGACTTTCCTTCGTTTTGGGTTTATCAGAGGCAGACCTATCTTAGGTTACTCTCGTGACTTTTTGGCATGAAGGTTCCCAAATCATCGCAATCTACTTGACTGAAAGTTAATACGGTCTTTCAACTGGAGCAAATTTGGGTGGTGCCTTTCCTGAGCCTCGGAGAAATAGTCTTCTCACGAGTCCAGTAATCAAACACCGACGGGATAGCTTCCTGGTGGAGGGACCACTCAACATACATTCACATACATCGCGTCTCACCGTATGAAAATGATGACATGTGCGAATCACTAATATCACAAGCAGATATGGTGTGAAGCACTAATATCATAAGTAGTTATGGTGCGAAGCACTAAGTGCAATAAGGAAATGTATTCATACACATTCATCACAAATGTAAATGCAACATCGACACACAATTATATAACAATTTTGAAAAGATTGTAGTAGCGGCTTAAGTCCTCTTACTGGATCCCAAGCAGAGTCGTCACCTGTCGACTTCGGGATTTTTGGATGTCCCTTTCCGTTACTTGTTCTTTAGTGTTCTCATTTTAGGTGAGATTTATTTAAAAAAACAAGTGAAAAAGGTTTGACATGTATAATGTCGACGATGGGACTATTAAGAGTCGGCAGTTGGTTTTTTAAATGGTTGTACAAACACAACCGAGAAAAAGGTTTGCACATTGACCCGGTGATGTGACAACGCTAAACGAATTCGGTGAAAGCAAATTCATTAGGGTCCGGGGACTTGGTTATGCGGAGGGAAGGTGTTAGGCACTTCGACATCCGTCAAGTTACCACTACGGATGTGCTTTTTTCAAGAAACTATTATCCGAATGTGTGCGTGTGTGGGTCAATGTCTTTGTTTATTTGGAAGTAGTGAGAGGCCTCGTTAAGCACCTATATACATTGTGGTTTGAATTTACGTAAAAATTCAATTTTAAGCAAGATATGGCAGTGATGTTTTATAAAAGAGGTTTTTCAAACCCTGATGCTCAATAGTAATTGAGACCTTTTACACTCCTATTTTATTAAGTGTTCGGCTTGATTGATTTTATTTGACAGATGTAAGGAATCCGTACGAAAATAATGTACAAAATAATGCCGACTTTCTCGTGGGTATGGAAACCATCTGAGAAAATTCAGACAACGCAGAATAATTTACAAGCTGCTTACAGCTAAAAATGACCATCACGGGATACGAATCTAGATCCAATGGGATGAATAAGTGATCACATGATTCCTAGGCGCACAGAATACTGCAATTTGTATGAGAGCAGTAAGTAGGTATATATATAAAAGCTGTAAATATATATATATACAGACATGATCACCAACCACGAAGCACCTCCATGGGGGATCAGAAATGTAAATAAAGTTGTAAAAGCAATCAACCGCCATGGAGGAAACTTCAGGCGGGACGAAACGTAAATAAAGCTGTAAAAAGCGATCAACTACCACGAAGTAAACTCCAGGCAGGACAAAACGTAAGGAAAGCTATAAAAGCGATCAACCACCTAGAAGTAAACTCCGGTGTAGAATGAAATATATATATATATATATATATATATATATATATATATATATATATATATATAAGCAATAAACACACCGGATGTGAAATCCGAGCTCATCGAAACGAGTTCAACAACGATTTCATATATATAAAAGAGAATAAACGCTCCTGGATATAAAATCCGTGCTCATCGAACAAAGTCTAACACACTTTGTTAATATATATAAATGTGTGTATATATATATATATATATATATATATTAAAGCAGTAAATGCACCGAATCAAATGTCTAGGCTCATCGAACAAAGTTCCACACACATTTAATATATATAAATGTATATATATATATATATATATATATATATATATATATTAATGTAAATAAATGCTCCGCATCAAGTTCAGGCTCATTCGAGGCATAACTTCGATAATGTTAATCAATATATATATAAATATATATATATATATATAATATATTTATATATACAGATCGAAATGAAACCACGGATCGAAGCTTAGAGCAAAAGCAAGCAACACGACTCTCAACGTGTAGAAGGGTGTGTGTGTAGAGATGAAGAGAAAGACTCTAAAGTGTGTGAGAAGGCTTACAAATGACCGCCCAAAGAAGACTTCTATATCTTTAGAGTGGGTAAACAAACTTTTGTAGGTACAAAGAGGCTATATATGAGCTCACATGTATTTAAAAGGAAAGTACATCATATGGGGTGAGTCTGCGGAGAAAATTGGGCAGGGCTTCCTAGCCGTTTTCTTTTGCAAAATGGGCAGCCCAAGCCCTCTATTTATAGATGATTTAGCCGCAGGTGTACTGCTGGCCGGTGAGCCATAGGTGTGTACCAAAGGCAACTCGGGTTGGCCCGAGGGAGTTTTTGGTCGGTCGTCTCTCGGCACGTGTGCACTCGAACAATTGTAATGTCCACTCAAACTTTCAGAAGTGCAATCCGGGCAACTGTTTGAGGTATACATAACCTATTTCGGACCGCCATTGTCGAGAGTTGTACGATGGCATGGGATTAGAGTTTGTACGAAGTTATTGAAGATGGGACGATGCCCTCCGGACTTCAAGCTTCAACTTTCATCCGTTACCCCGCACAATAGTCACTCGGGATTGGTTAGTTTAGTGGGACATCGTTTGTGTAGAGATGTTGAGACGAAGTGGTGTGGCATCGCGTTGGCGAGATGACGATGTTGCCCCTCACCGGTGTTATCGCAGATTAATGGCGATAGCATGACGTTACTCGAGCTTGGCCGAGATTGGCCTGCTGCAATTTGTTGATGGTCCTCATTATCATCTTTGAGGTGTGCCTGTCCTCCTGATGTTATCGCCGGGTTGGTACATTGTATCTCGTTGTGAGCGCCGAGATTGAAGCTGGTCGCATTTGAAACAAGCATTTCCGGGGTTATCGCTGAAACATCATTCCTTGGGGTTATCACCAAGGTTGGTGGCTATTCCCATGGTTGGGACTGAGACTGGATACCTCGGGGTTATCTCTGAGATTAATCGGTCTTCTCTCCAGGTGTATTCAGTTATTGGATCTGCACGCCTGGGGTTATCTCCGAGGTTGGATTTGTTACTCCCAGTAATCTGGGGTTGATCTTTGAACTTCCTGTAGTATCCTAGATGGATATGGATTGTCTTCGGGGTTCCTCTTAAAAGACGAATTTGTCCTCCTATGATGTTAGTGATGATGAAGTCTGAGAAAATTTCGAGTGTCTACACCTCCAATTTTCTTGAAACCCTTGTTATCACAACTGACTTCTCTTTAGAAAACTCAATAATTCTCTCCCTTCTCTTTTAGCTTGTCTCTATATTTTTTCTCTAAACCTATGTTATTCTACTTAGCCAAAATACGTGAAATAAGAAAAACTAGACGCTTGCTAACATAAACTGAAACCCACCTTCGTCAGTTTAAAAATAAAAAGACGTCAATTGGGAAAAAGCCAAAGGCCACAAGGCCCTGTTTGGCTAATAAAAACTCTCCCAACTAAATTATTTTAATAACATTTATATTATATAGTTTTATGTCACACTTTTAGTAGATTAATTTAAATATCTTAGTTTAGCTAATCTAAATAATTGATAATAATAATAAAATTCTTATTATCATATACCTTATAATTAATAAATAATTATATATCCAATTTAATTAATAAATTAGACACGCCACTTTATTTATTTTATTTATTTCCATTAAATTAAACAATAAATTTAATTATTTTCTTAAATATTGATTTAATTTAATTGTTTCTTAAATTAAATCCTTCAATAAAATTATCATTACTCGATTCAATTAACATTAATTAATTTAGCTACTAAATGAATTCATGACAATTCATCAAATATTTATTTTTCTCAATAAATAAATTATTTAAAATATTTATTTAATTTCACAAATATTTAAATTAAATTATAAATTTCTCGATCGTTACATCCTTCCCTCCTTAAAAGGATTCTGTCCCCAGAACCACAACTCAAAAAATGAAGTCATTACATTATTCCCTCCTTAACAAGATTATGTCCCCAGAATCGCTATACAAAATCAAGCAAACAATTGAGGTTAATTCTTCATCATAAAATTTTTAAGTTCCCATGTAGCTTCCTCAGCATTGTGGTTCCTCCAGATTACCTTAACAGAAGGTATCACCTTATTCCTCAGTATTTGCTCTTTTCTGTCAACAATTTGAACAGGGACTTCTTCATATCTTAAGTATTTCTCAAACTGTAAGGGCTCATATTCTATAACATGCCTATAATCAGGCTTATACGGTCTCAATACCAAAATATGAAAAACATTATGGATATGCATTAACTCTGGAAGTAAGGCTACCTCGTACGCCACTTCGCCAACCCGTCGAAGAACTTCGAAAGGACCTATAAACCTAGGGCTTAATTTCCCTTTCTTGCCAAATCGAATTTTCCCCTTCCAGGGAGATACTTTCAAGAAAACATAACTACCAACATCGAATTCCCGATTTTGTCGGTGCTGATCGGCATATTTCTTCTGTCTATCTTGTGCAGCTATCAATCTTGCTCGAATCACCTTGATGATTTCGACGGTTTGTTGCACCAACTCTGGACCCAATAACTGACGTTCTCCTACCTCATCCCAGCATAACGGAGTTCTGCATTTTCTGTCGTATAACGCTTCGTAAGGCGGCATGCCAATAATCGTGTGATAACTATTATTATATGAAAATTCAACCAACGGTAAATGATCATCCCAATTTCCCTTGAAACCCATAATATATGCTCTAAGCATATCTTCTAGTGTTTGGATGGTTCTCTCGCTTTGTCCGTCGGTTTGAGGATGGTATGTTGTGCTTATCCTCAGATGTGTTACCAAACATTCTTGTAGTCGTTTCCAAAAATTAGATGTGAAACGTGGATCTCTGTCTGACATAGTGGACACAGGTACACCGTGTCTTGACACAATTTCCTTTACGTACAGTTTTGCTAACCGATCTAGGGTAAATCGAATCTTGATCCAAAAAAAGTGTGCCGACTTTGTTAATCGATCAACAATCACCCAAACGGGGTAATAACCTTGCTGAGTCATTGGAAGTCCTACCACAAAATCCATTGTGACATGCTTCCATTTCCATTTTGGTATCTCTAACGGTTGTAACAATTCGCTTTGCCTTTGATGTTCATCTTTAACTTTCTGACACGTTAAGCATTTCGCCACACACTCAGCCACATCCCTCTTTATATTCGGCCACCAAAAATGATGTCTAAGATCTTGGTACATCTTTGTACTCCCAGGGTGAATCAAATATCTTGAGTTGTGAGCTTCACTCAGAATTTCTTCTTTAATTTCTGGTACTTGCGGTACCCAAATTCTCCCTTCGAACCGAAGTTACCCTTCCAAATCGATTTTGAATTTGTTTTCCTCACCTTTAGATATTTTCTGTTTTATTTTGTCGCAGTCTTCATCCTTCATTTGTGCATTGTTCACTTTCTCTACCAACGTTGAACTGTTTCCCACCTGGAACAACTTTTCATCAGTTTCTGTCGGATATTTAATTTCCAACTCCATTTTAGCCATTTCCAACACTAGCTTCTCCTGAGCAGTCAACAACGTTAACTTCTCTCGCCCCTTCCTACTTAAGGCATCAGTAACAACATTCGCCTTTCCGGGATGATAGAAAATCTCGCAATCATAATCTTTGATTAGTTCCAACCATCTTCTTTGTCGCATGTTTAAGTCTTTTTGTGTAAAGATATACTTTAAACTTTTATGGTCAGTATATATCTCACACCTCTCTCCGTAAAGATAATGTCTCCAAATCATCACGGCAAACACTACCGCAGCCAACTCTAAGTCATAAATCGGATACCCCATTTCGTAATCTTTTAATTGACGTGATGCATACGCAATAACTCTGCCGTTTTGCATAAGCACACAACCTAGTCCTTTATGTGATGCGTCACTATATACCAAAAAATTCCCTGTATCATCAGACAATGACAACATAGGTGTTGAGCTCAATCTCTTCTTCAATTCATGAAAACTTTCCTCAGACTTCTCCGTCCAAACAAACTTAACCGCCTTCCTGGTTAAATTCGTCAACAGGGTCGTGATCTTGGAAAAGTCCTGAATAAAACGCCTATAGTAACCTGCCAACCCTAAGAAACTCCTTATCTCGACCTAAAAACTCCTTATCTACGAATTTCGTCTTGGCTGATCCATCGCCTTCTAAAACTCACATTTTGAAAATTTTGCTTACACTTTTGATGGATCTACTCTTAAGTGTTCCAAATTCTTCCTCGTCTTTATCACACCGGATATCATCACATTTTGAAAATTTTGCTTACAACTTCTCCTTCCTCAATGTCTCGAACATCACTCTTAAGTGTTCACCTATTCTTCCTTGGTCTTAGAATACACGAGATATCATCGATAAACACCACCACAAATTTGTCTAAGAATGGTTTAAACACCTATTCATCAAATCCATGAGCAGCGCAGGTGTATTGGTTAAACCAAATGAAATAACGAAGCTTCGTAATGACCATCTGGGGTTTACGAATGCCATCTTACGCCTCTTACGGCCTCACCTTCAACTGATGATAACCACTCCTTAAGTTTATCTTTGAAAAATATCTCGCACCCTTCAATTGATCAAACAGGAGGTCGATTCTTGGTAACGGATACTTATTTTTAATCGTAACCTTATTCAATTCTCGATAGTCAATGCAGAGCCGCATCGATCCATCCTTCTTCTTCTCAAATAACACTGGCGCTCCCTATGGCGATACGCTCAGCTTGATATACTTCTTGTCGATCAATTCTTGCAGTTATACCATCAACTCTTTCATCTCTACCGGGGCCATTCTGTATGGTGCCTTAGATATCGGGCCTGTTCTTGGTACTAAATTAATCACGAACTCAATTTGTCGATCTGGTTAAAGACCCGGCAAATCGTCTAGAAATACGTCCGCAAAATCTCTTATGATCGGTATCTCTTCTAACTTCGCACTTTTCTTATGTGTATCAATTATGTAGGCTAAGTATCCTACACATCCTTGTCTTAACAAATTCTTGGCTTGCATCACCGTCAGATAACATGCTTGTCTAGGTGATTTGCTGCCATAGAACACAACCTTTGACGGAGTCATAAGGTTAACACACTTTCTTTGGTAATCAATCACTGCTCCGTGATTGAATAACCAATCCATTCCGAGTATAACATCAAACTCTCCAGTCTAATTGGTATTAAGTCTACCATTGTCTCTTGACCCTTTATAACCACTTTACAATTCTTGTATACAAATATAACAGGAATCACTTCCTTATTCGCAATCTCTATACTTAAGGGAAATCCTAATTCTTCCTGGGCCAATTCTAAGTTTTAAGCAAATTCATCTGATATAAATGAACAAGTAGTACCTGAATCAAATAATATATAAGCATTAATACCATTAATCGGAATGATACCTGACACCACATCCTTAGACTGAACAGCATCCTGCACGGTCATATTGAAAGTTCTTGCAGTAGGTCGGCTTGACTGAGCTGATCCAGTGATGGTCAATGCACCACCACCATTGTTGTTTCCTTTTCCACCACTTGCACTTCCTGCTGGCTTCTTGGGACAATCACGAGCCATGTGATCCTTTAAACCACAGGTAAAACATACTCCTTTCTTCAGACTAAAATAGTTCGGTGCAATGTGTCCCTCCTGACCACAGTTGAAACACACCCGCTTTCCCTTCAAACATACCCCAATATGATTCTTTCCACAAGTAGCACAAGCTTCAAACTTTTTCTTGTACTGACTTCCCTGCTGTCCTCCCGTAGTCAAATTCTTGTTCCATTTCTTCTTCTGATGGTTACCTCCAGCATTACTTCCACCAGCCTTATTCTCGTTATCATTCTTCCTCTTCTTCTGATCTTGGTTGTACTTGGTCAAGGCATCGCTTCCACCTTCTTCGATAATTGACTTTTCCACTACAACCGCAAATGTATTTAACTGGAACATTGAAACCTTGCTATACAGCCAGGGTTTCAATCCTTGTTCGAACCTTCTCGCCTTATGCTCATCCGTATTGACTTGATAAGTGGCAAACCTTTTCAACTCGTTAAACTTCGCAGCATATTCTGGAACCGTCATAGTTCATTGCTTGAACTCAAGAAATTACACTTCCAGCTGATTCTGAGAACTCACTGGAAAGTACAATTCAAAAAATATTTCCTTAAATCTATCCCACGCTACCACACCTTGTCCTCCACGAACTTTATTTGCTTGCCACCAGTAGCTAGCTTTAGATTTCAGCATTAACGTTGCAAACGCAGTCTTCTGATCTTCATTTACCCTAGCAACGTCGAACACCTTCTCTATTTCCATGATCCTGGTTTGGGCTTCCACGGGATTCATAAAACCTTGAAACTCTGGAGGTCTAATCGCTTTGAACTCCTTGAAAGTCGTAACTTGAGCTTGCGGTTGATTTGTAAGTGCTCCCGTCAACAAAGCTACCAACTGCTGAACTGGATTAACGTTGGTCTCATTGTTATTATTAGTAGACCCCTCAGGAGGTACTTGTTGACGTTGTTGTCTTCTTCTAGGAGGCATTTTAAGTTAAAATATACGCTTATTAGTTCATTACTCAACTTCTTGGGTATTTAAATTTTAACTTAAACACTCCAAGATTAAAGCTATAACACATAATATTCCAAATAAACTCTAATATTTTATTCATTCATAAAGTTTTAAACATACTAAAGATAGCATATCTGCTATAAACATCCACTTTCCTGAGCTAAACCAGTTTCAGGATTACATACTCATACTATCCCTTTATTCATCTCAAAATAAGGGATTCACAATTTATTTACTCGCATAATTAACCACATATTATTATCACTCTTATTTTCTATCTATTCATATTAAGACGTCGTATGGCCTCTTGACGCTCTTCCTCCATGATACAATACGCAGTCCTACGATCCATCACAAACCACGGCGAGTCTTCAAATTGACGTGGTAATAATGGACTCGATCCTGGGCCCTATCAATCGCCGAATTAAAAAAATAATACATCTCCTTCATCTTGGCTTTCTTTACTTAGACCTTAGCCTTAGCACGATCTGCACATTGAGTCACCTTCATACAAGCATCCTCTCCTCTTGCACGCTTAGCTGATTCCTCTTTGAAGTCATCTTTCATCTTCTCCGTGTCAGTCTTCATCTTCTCGTTTACTGCCAACATGTCTTCATGCTGACCCTTGGTATGAACTAGCTCTTATCCCGTGTTTCCATGTTTTGAATCAAGTTCCTGAATCTCTACCTCCTTCTGTTCCATTGCAACGTGATGCATCTCTACCATCTTCTTCAACTCCTCAACATTATCTTGTAACTCTATGTTACGGTCATACAGAGCATCATACATCTCAGCCGATACAGAGTTTGGTGGAAACTCCTCAGGATCCTCCTCATCATCATCCTCCTCAAGACTATCCTCCTCGGGATCGGTCACAGGATCATCCTCTTGGATCAACTGTTCCCGCACTACGTGAATATCTCGGGGTTCGTCATCTCTATGTACCTGAGGTATCACCTCTCTAGCTAGGCTGGATCCTCCTTCATTAGACATCCTGACAACAAAATATTTTAAGTTTTACTTAACAGTTTTCGCTACTCGCGAGCACATAAGTTATTAACACATAGCACATAATGTCTTTCATTATTCAGTTTCAATGAATGCCTTAATCCATTCTTTAAAACAAGATAAGAGTTAATCACCTCTATGTTTTCTGACTTCTTAAAGGCTACTTCCTAAGGTTTTCCCCATCTAAGGTTCATAACCTAAGGCTTTGATACCAACCTGTGACACCCCCAAATCCGGGTACTTCATTTCCACCGAATTTGGTGCTCACTATCAAAATAATTACATCTAACTACCCATAATAAATGATAAAACATTAGATAAATAACTTAAACAATAATCTCTCCCATTAAAGGGTTACATAATAATCTCAAAACAAATCCCAGGTAGTCTACCTTAAAATTATTACATCAGTTTGCGGAATACATATTAAAATAAAACAAGTCTTAAAACTTTAAACATTTAAATAAACTTTAAACAATTCTTCATCACTTAGACATCTTGCCCTTTCCCTTGCTAGTAGATGGATCATCACCTCTTTCAACTTTAGCTGCATTGTTTAATTGCAAGAGTGAGCAAACAATTGCTCACTGACATAAAGATAGTATAATAACAATATGAGAGTGAACAATAATTACTGAATGATAAAGAACTTATTCTATGAATCAAAATAGAAAACAAGTTTGAACTTTAATTATCTGAGGGTCTTATGACCACGAACTATGTCCATGGTTTTTAGGTATTATTACCTTAACCTCAACAGTCGTTAGACTGTACAGACTCTTCTTAACGTACTCAGGGGGATCAGCACTTTGTACCATGTATTGTGCACAAACATCTAAACGTTACACGTACAAAATCCCCTATGTTAGGGTTGTTCGTCTCAGTTTAGATTTATAATTTCCGCATTAAAGAAAGTTTAGTTTGGAACTAGCTTATCTGTGTTTTCTAGAATTTTAGAACACTAATCAAATATAGATTAATTCAATCAATAAAGGTTTGCTTACTACTTGAAGATTTAATACAATGATAAAGCTTTGAACAAGTTTATCCAAGTCAAAGATTGAATAACAATAATATATAATCGAGTAAACATGGTATACATGCAAGGTGCTATAGAAGAGTTAAAACAATCTTCCTTGAGTCAATGTATTAGAACAATATAAGCTTTGAATAATAATTAGGAATCTAAATCTCGCTTAATGTAACGAATTAAGTTACATAAGCTTGAACAAACATATGAAAAATAGGTTAAGCTTGCTCATCTTCATATAGAATGTTAGGAACTTGCACAATAATAATTTAGGAAGAGGAACTTGCATTCAATACGAAAAGAATGAAGTTAGAAAACTTTGCTCAATGTAAAGAGTTAAGATTTAAGAACTTGCTCAATAATAACAAGGTAGAGTTAGAAAACTTGCATAACCATAACAAATTAACTCAACGAAAATATGGAGTTAGAAGACTTGCCTTGATTGTAAGGTACACAAATGAAATAATCTCTAATTACCCTACACATATCATCGAAATCGCAACAATAATTAATTGTATGAATATTAGCTTTAGGGTTTAAACCATCATTTAGGTAATAATCCTAACCTAGCACCTAACCATTTAGGTTAACATACTTAACGCTTCTGAAATTACACATTGATCAACATAACTTAGTCGTTCAACTCTTTCTTTCGAAAACATCTCATTTGGTTTCATTTTATAACTTATTTAAATAATTATTTCAAATCTTTGCACATTGCATTTCAACACATCAACATCTGTTATTATAGTTTATAACATGTTTTAACATCATTAACATACTCACTAAACTAACACAAGTCCGATGAGCCCCGACTGCAAAACAAGCGAGACCTCACTTGTCTCGATTCGAGGTGTGGCGAGTCGCCATCACACACTTAGACTTGGGACCTACAGAGTCAATGTCTTGCTTTTTTGCCTTGGCACCGGTAGCATTTTCTACTGGTGCACAAACAAATGTAGACTCGGCAGTGAATAGTAGCCATTTTTAGCCCAACAAACACAAATTTCACCCATCAAACAGTGATAACAACATGTAAAATAAATATACAACTATCCTAAACATGATTGCTAACATATTCAACCTTTTTGCATAATTTAACACAACTACAACTATTTTAATTCCTTAATTTTCATGTTTTCTCATGAAAACTCCATTTTTGATAGTCTGTCCAGAAATCGCCACTGTGAACTCATTATTTGGCCAAATCATTCCATTCAAATTACGTTATGTTCGTTTCTTAATAGACTATCATAATCAAGACTCAATTTACAGTTTAGCATACGAATTCTTGTTTACATATAAATTCAAACATAACCAACACCTATAATCAACACAATTCAATTATCTAGCAATAATTCTCAAAATCAACTTCACAGAGAATAGAAAATTATGACGTAACTCATATATGTATGTATATATATATATATATATATATATATATATATATATATATATATATTACTAAGGTTTGGATAGTATACCTCCAATTTGCTTGAAACCCTTGTTATCACCACTGACTTCTCTTTTGAAAACTCAATTATTCTCTCCCTTCTCATTTATTTAGTTTAGCTAATCTAAATAATTCATAATAATAATAAAATTCTTATTATCATATACCTTATAATTAATAAATAATTATATATCCAATTTAATTAATAAATTAGACACGCCACTTTATTTATTTTATTTATTTCCATTAAATTAAACAATTCGCTTAATTATTTTCTTAAATATTGATTTAATTTAATTATTTGTTAAATTAAATCCTTCAATAAAATTATCATTACTCGATTCAATTAACATTAATTAATTTAGCTACTAAATGAATTCATGACAATTCATGAAATATTTATTTTCCTCAATAAATAAATTATTTAAAATATTTATTTAATTCCATAAATATTTAAATTAAATTACAAATTTCTCGATCGTTACAATTGCCTTCTATCATGAGATCGACAAAACCCTTTCTATCGACTTCTTCTTTTCCTTATACTAACTGATCAACTCTCGAGAACTTGGATTCCAAGTTCTGAGCAAATAGCCTCCAAAACGTAACCCCAAGATCGAGAAGCTCCCCCTAATGGATACCCCTTCGAGCAATAAAAATTGGCACACAGATTGGTTCTACATCAGAGGACAAGAAACACATAAGCTTCTAAATTGGGCCTCGTACATACGACTGAATGTCTCTTTCGGCGACACCACCACCGAACGAGTACTAGAAATATCAAAACTGATCAAAAAGTTGCCGATTCAGGAATGGAGATTCATTTTTCTGACCAAACAAGCCTTGCTCTATGATCACAAACGTAAGTCGCCGACCCCTAACTTCAACCCCTTCCCTCTACTGCTCTTTCTTTCCATCTTGTCACCTGACCTAATCTTATTTTCTGCTTACAGTATCCCTCATCAAACCAACCTCTACGGAAACAAAAGACCTTGAAGAATTTCTTTCTGGAAAATCTATCGATCCCCCAACTTCAGAGGCCACAACTGCCGAAGCTACCACCGAAGCCACAAACAAAGAACCATCCACCCCCGAATAAAAAAGAGTGCAGTCAAAAAAGCTCCAAAACCTTCAACCGCACAAACCCCCATATTAACCGAAAGCCTCCTAGACATGCCAACCTCTAAAAGGGCAAAAATCCTTCGGATTAAGATAAAACAAGCCAAGGTTACATCATTATTCGCCGAAGAACTAAGGGTCCCTTCAACTGACACCTCAACGCCACACCCTCCTCTCGAAACCATACCCACCAGCTCATCCAATCCTTGTCAAAAACATAAAGAAACTAATGACCCCAATCCTAATTGATAATTATATTATTATATGTTTATTTCCTCTTAAAATAAATTTATTAGTCCAAATTTATATTAATTCTGTTTTAGTTGTATTTATTTATTTATTTTACAATCAGGTGCACAACAATGGACAAAGCCCATGCAATCTCCCAGATATAAAGAGCATGCGAAAATCAATGAGAGAAATTAGGAGCAGATATTCAAAAATTGGAAATCAAGAGGAGAAAGGAAAAAAGCAGTTGAGCAAATGTTTTTAAAAAAGGATAATCCTTTTGTTTTCTTATTCTTAAAAAAAAACAAATGAGGAAGATAACTACTCATGAAGCATGGATAAGCATGAGGAGGGGATTATTCCTGATTTGAATAAGATGGGGAATTTTATTTTTTTTTGGGGACTACTTCTCGTTTTAAAAGAAAAAAAGAGAGACAGTATTCGAGTATTCCATTTTTTTTCTTTGTATTCAAGTAGTGAGATTTTAGCAATTTATTAAAGGAGCAGCAACAATACATGGATAAATTTAATTCATTTCTTTTTCCAATTAATTAGTACATTCAAGTAAGTACTCTGTTTTGTGTTTCAATTTCAAGCATGTTAGGCTAGATTATTTTCTAAGGTTAAGGATGAGTATAATTGATTGATTCCATTGCACATATTCATGCCAATTTATTATACTAATTTAGTGCTTTCATGTTAAAAATAATTCTTTCTATTGGATGCCTATTTTTGTTGATAAAAAAATAAGGTTGGATTCTCATTATTATTTATTGGATTCAATTTATAATTTGTTAAAAGTTGATATAAACTGTGTTTTGATAAAATAATGAGTGTTTTGGATTTATATATATGTTTGGCTATGAAAGAATTAACAGTTTGACTTTACAAATTAATTGGACTTGATTGATTTTATTTTCCGCATTTAGTAGTGTCGAGAGACCAAACTAGTGCGAGATATAGAGTAGAGTATTGAGCATGAATATTAGGAAAATGACATCAATTATATGACTCTGCCACTCTAGTATTTTATCATTAATTATTTTATTTGCGTATTTTTAGTTGATAAAAATTCCCTCAAAAATTGTAAGCTAGATTAGGAGTTAATTAAAATTAGTGAGTGAGAAAAGCACGTTCCATTCGTCAAGTCCTTAGTTTTCGACCTCATACTTGTAGACTATACTAGTATTCAATTCGTGCACTTGCAAGTAAATAAAACATTCACAACAGGTTTTTGACGCCGCTGTCGGGGACTTGAATTTTTTTCCCACCAACTCACTAATTTAAATTATTTCCTTTTACTAGTTTTTTAAAATAAAATAAAATAAAAAACAAGAAGAAATAAAAACTTTAAAAGAACTTTTATCTCACATCACAACCAACCAGCCATCATGCATCGTGTTGCATCCCACAACCACAAATCATTTCGAGCTTAAATCGCAAGTGATGCAACTTCTTCCTACTTTTCATGGAATCGATCAAGAAGATCCTTACCTCCATATTAAGGATTTTCTAGAAATTATTGCCACTTTCAAATTCCAAAATTTTTCTGATGAATCGGTTCACCTACGTTTATTTCCATTCTCCTTGAAAGGGAAAGCAAAGGCATGGTTTAACTCACTACCGTCTAGGTCCATCTTTGGTTGGGAGGCTTTGGTTTGCAAATTCCTAACTAATGTTTTCCCATGTCAATGGCAAATGAACTTCAAAGACAAATAACCGATTTTAGTCAAGAGGATCATGAAAAATTCTATGAATCTTGGGAATGATTTAAGGACCTACTTTTGAGATGTCCCCACCATGGTTTTGAGACATGGAGACTTGTCCAACATTTTTACAATGGGTTAACTCAAACCAACAGAAATATGATTGAATCCATGAACAGTGGCACTTTCCTTAGTCTCACAGAAGACGAAGCTTAAAATTTCCTTGAGAATCTGTCCGAGAGCTCTCAGCAATGGGATTTCTCCTCTCGTAGGAACTCATCTTCTAAAGTCAAGAAGGAAGTTAAGAAAGAAGGAATATATGAGCTAACCAAAGACGTAGAGACTAGAAGGCAGTTAGATAGTCTCTCAAAGAAACTTGAAGCGTTAGCTTTGTGGCTAGATAACAATTTGGTCAATCAAGTTCAAGCTGAAGGGTGCTCTGTGTGTGCTAGCCGTATTCATACATCACAAACTTGCCCCTCTATGGTAGGATTCTCCGAATTCATGACACAACAAGTAAATGAGACGAATGATTACAAAAATCAATTCAATAGCCCATTTACAGACTCTTACAATCCAGGTTGGAAAAATTACCAAAACTTTTCATGGACACAAGCTAATATGGGTGCCCTATCAGCTAATACTCCACGATAGCAACCACCTCCTTGTTTCCATCCACCAATCAATTATTATCCACCATTTCAATCTGCTCATCCTACTCAATCATCCCATTTTACTCCACAACAATTCTCATCTTTGGAGGACACTATAAAACAATTCATTCAAGTGACCACCCAAAATAACCAGACTTCAAGTCAAATTTTACAAGAAGTCAGGAACAATGGCCTCATGAACACTCAATCTATCATTAAGTGAGAGAGTCAAATGGGTAAATTGGTTAGTTAATTGGGTGAGAGAGAAAAAGGTAAATTTTTTAGTCAGCCAATTCCGAACCCTAAAGGTGTTTCCTAGACTAGGATAGCTCTTCTTGTTGTGAACCAAACTCTTCTTGCTAAGCACACAAATGAAGACCGCTCAACTTTAACCTTTGTTCCTAAAGCCCCATTTCCTCATATGCTAAAAGACAATAGGAAGGGTACTCAATTTGAAGAAATTTTGGAAGTGTTTAAGCAAGTTCAGATAAATATTCCATTACTTGATGCTATCAAGCAAGTACCTTCCTATGCCAAGTTTCTCAAAAACTTGATCACTCAAAAGAGGAGAACAAATGTTCCGAAAAAGGACATGCAAGCTCCATTATTCAATGCAAGATCCCTGTCAAATTTAAGGACCCTGAGTGTCCAACAATCTCATGCAAGATAGGAGATCATCATATTGAGCGAGCTTTGGTAGATTTGAGGGCTAGTGTGAACTTACTACCATATTCTGTGTATGTGCAGTTGCATTTAGGAGAGTTGAAGCCCACGCCAATGACAATCCAACTTGTTGATAGGTCAATAATAATTCCTAAGGGTGTCATTGAAGATGTTCTGATCAAGGTAGTTACTTTCTACTTTCCTGTGGACTTTGTTGTCCTTGATACTGAGCTTGTTCAAAACACAAGAGGCCAAATTGCTGTGATTTTAGGGCGACCATTTATTTCTACATCCAATGCCCTCATCAATTATAGAAATGGAGTGATAAACATTTCTTTTGGGAACCTCACAGCTGAGCTAAATATTTTTTACATTAGCAAGACCTCAATAGACACTGATGATAATGATTTCGAACAAGTCCAATTAATTAATAGTCTAGTAGAGGAGTCTTTCTTGTAAAACTGTAAAGAGGACCCATTAGAAGCTTGTTTGTCCTATTTTGATTGTGATTTCGAAATTGATTAATCTATAGAGTAAGTTAATGCGCTTTTGGATTCAGTGCATGTCATGGGTACACATTCTTTCTAACGAAAACCAGTGCATCTCAATCTCTCATTGACTCCCCGACGTCCTTCTATTGAAGAACCACCAAAGTTGGACCTAAAACCATTGCCTAATAATCTGAAATATACATTGCTTCTAATCTCGATAATGCTCATGAGAAAAAATTACTTGAAGTTCTTCACGAGCATAAAGAAGTTATTAGGTAGTCTATTGCAGATTTGAAAGGAATCAGCCCGTTCGTTGTCATGCATAAGATTTACTTAAAAGAGAATGTAAAACCCTCTCGTGAACCACAAAGAAGGCTGAACCGAGTGATGCAAGAAGTAGTTAAGGCCGAGGTACTCAACTTCTTGATGCGGGTATTATATACCCGATATCCGATAGTGAGTGGGTGAGCCTTGTGCAAGTAGTTCCTAAGAAGTCAGGGATTACAGTGGTGGTCAATGAGCATAATGGGTTAGTTCTATCTCATGTCAGGCAGGATGGCGTGTTTGTATTGACTACCAAAAATTGAACTCAATGACTAGGAAGGATCATTTTCCCCTTCCTTACATTAACCAAATGCTAGAAAGGTTAGCCAGTCATGCTAATTACTTCTTCTTGGATGGTTATTCCAGTTATAACAAAATTCCATTTAATCCATCAGATCAAGAGAAGACAACATTCACGTGCCTTTTTGGTACATTCGCCTACCGACGCATGTCTTTCGGACTATGCAATGCACCTGCCACTTTTTAGCAAAGTATGATTTCTATATTTTCTGACATGGTAGAGCGATTCATAGAGGTTTTCATTGATGATTTTTCTATGTTTGGGTCTTCTTTTGAGGAATGTTTGAAACACCTAGCTCTAGTCTTAGAAAGGTGTAGAGAAAAGAATCTACTTCTTAATTGGGAGAAATACCATTTTATGGTACAAAGGGGAATTGTTCTTGGCATATCATCTCCAAAGAGGGAATTGAAGTAGACAAGCCTAAAGTAGAATTAATCTCTAACCTGCCGCCTTCACGAATGGTGGAGGAGATTTGCTCATTCTTAGGTTATGCTGGTTTTTATAGGCATTTTATGAAGGATTTTAGTAAGATTGCTAAACCTCTATGTAGTCTCCTTGCTAAAGACGCCCCATTCATATTCGATAAAGCATGCTTAAAAGTCTTTGAGACTTTGAAATCCGCTCTGACCTCTTCACCTATCATTCGATCCCATAACTGGAACCTTCCATTTGAGATCATGTGTGATGCCTTTCATTATGCAGTTGAGGCAGTTTTAGGTCAGAGAATTAATAAAGTCCCTCATGTGATTTACTATGCAAGTAGGACCTTGAACGACGCTCAACTCCATTATTCTACCACAAAGAAGGAGTTGTTAGCAGTCGTATTAGGTTTAGACAAATTTAGGTCCTACTTATTGGGATCTAAAGTCATTGTCTTTTCAGATCACGCCGCTTTGAAATACTTGATTTATAAGAAAGATGTGAAGTCGCGTCTGATTCAGTGGGTCTTGTTGCTATAAGAGTTTTATTTTGAGATAAAAGATAATAATGGAGCTGAGAATGTTGTTGCAAATCACCTATCGAGACTTATAGTTTAATTCTTAAGTGATCCTTTCCCCATAGCTGAGACATTCCCCGTTGAGTAGCTGATGCATGTTTCCCAATCACCTTAGTATGTGGACTTTATTAATTATCTTGTTACACATTAAATGCCAGAACATTGGTCTAAACAAGATAAGTCTAAATCCTTGTCTGAGGTGAAGCACTTTTATTAGGATGAACCCTATCGCTTAAAGTATTGTCTTGATCAGGTAATTAGGCAATGTATCTTTGAGGAGGATCAAATGAAAAATCTCTCCTTTTGTCATGATCAGCCGTGTGGAGGCCATTTAGTGGAAAGAAGACAACTGCTAAAGTTTTGTAGTGTGGATTTTATTGGCATTCCTTATTTCATGATGCACATGCCTATTGTGTAGCTTGTGAGAGATGTCAAAAGTTAGGTAGTCTCATGCGACGAAGTATGATGGCCTTTAATCTCATTTTGATAGTAGAAATTTTTGATGTGTGGGGGATAGATTTTATGGGACCTTTTCCTAACTCATTTGGCAATCTTTATATTTTAGTAGTCGTCGACTATGTGTCAAAGTGGGTAGAAGCTATAGCGTGCAAAACAAATAACCACAAAGTGGTGGTTAAATTTTTAAAAGAGAGAACATTCTTTCACGATTCGGTACACCCCGTGCTATCATTAGTGACGGGGGGGGGGGGAGTTGCAGTTTTGCAATAGACCATTTAAAGATCTAATGAAGAAGAATGGAGTAATTCATAAAGTGTGAGCCACGTACCACCCACAAACTAGTGGGCCAGCAGAAATATCAAATAGGGAGATTAAACATATCTTAGAGAAGACGGTAAATCCCAACAGGAAGGATTGGTCAGTCTGACTAACAGATGCTTTGTGGGCATACCGTACAACGTATAAGACTCCCATTAGAATGTCCCCTTACCGCTTAGTGTATGGCAAGGCATGTGTTGAGTTAGAACATAGAGATTTTTGGGATGTTTGATAGTTGAATTTGGATGTTAACCATGCAGGAAATCATAGAAAATTTCAAATTGCTGAGTTAGAAGACATAAGGAATGATGCTTATGACTGTGTAAAATCATACAAGGAGAGAATGAAAAGGGTGCATGATTAAAAGATTCTTAGGAAATCCTTTCACCCTGGCCAAAAAGTTCTTTTATATAATACTCGTTTGCATCTATTCCCAGGTAACTTGAAATCTAAATTGTTCGGTCCTTCCATAGCCCAACAGGTGTATCCTCACGGGGCCATTGAGATTTAGATCCCAAATATGGTACTGTGTTTAAAGTGAATGGCCATCATTTAAAACCATTTTTGGAGTTGAAAAATATAGGAGTTGAAGTTATGCTTTTGGAGGATCCTGTTTATCGGGATTGAATTTAATTTTTGAGGCCATGATGCATATATATTATTGTATATTTTGATTTATTATTTTTTCTTTTCTTTGTTATATTTCTAACAAAAGTGCAGGATTATCTCTTTGAGCTTTAAATCTGGAATTTATTGAGCTGTCCATACGCCCCGTATCACCTGAATATGAATGCATGCCCCATTCATATTCTGGTGATATCCTTCCTTTACTTATTTACTTGTCTTTATACATTCCAGACAATGTATGTTTTAAGTTGGGGGAGGGATTTATTTGCTTTATTATTTCCATGCACTTCACATACTGTAACACCCCCAAATCATGGTACTTCTTTTCCTCAAGATTTGGTGTTCACTTAATCAAAACATTCATTTATAACTACCCAATTATAATAAAATTGAATAATAAAAACATTCCCATACAGGATTAAACATAAATAAAAATCTCCCAGGTTATCTATCCTTTAAGAACAATCATTCAAATGCGGAAATTTAAATAAACTTCATTACAATCTTTAAACCAAAGTCTGAAAGTAAACTATCAAAACTATTACAAGTCTTCAGTATTTATTCATCTTTCCTTTTCCCTTACTGGTGCTAGGTACGTCACCCGTTTCAACTTTAGTTGTAAGAAATTTTATAGGCAAGAGTGAGCAAACAAGGCCCACTTGAAATAACAATAAATAAATCTTTAAACTTTTACATCAATTGCCAATATTAGGCTCAATAGAACTGAACAATATATTCTATTAACTTTCTGAAAATTATAACATTCACTGAGGGTCTATTGACCACGAATCATGTCCACAGTTATAAGTAATCTTTCAACTTTAAGTTTAACAGTCATAAGACTATAAGGACTCCACGTACTTAGGGGGATCAACCCTTCGTACAATGTATTGTGAACAACCATTTCAACGCTAAGCGTAAACCTCTATTAAAAGAGTTGTTCATCTCAGTATTTAGAATACAAGTCCGCACCAAAGTAAGTTTGGTTTGGATAAATTACAGGGTAATTTAGGATTCAACAGTAATCAACTAAGGATTAGTTGATTACAAAAGAAATAACTGTATGCTATGGAATATTCATAACTGAATTGATATTTGTAAATTAACATTATGCTTTAGGAATAATCTAATAGCATAAGCATTGAATAATCATAACATTCAAGGTTATTGAGAATTTTGGGTACTAAACATGAATATTGAATAGTAATTTGAACGATAGAGTTGTTCAATACTAGAATATTAAATTAGAACAACTCGTATGCTAAATCACAAGTTACATATTAAAGAACTTGCTCAATAATATAAATTTTGGAATACTTGTATTCACATGAACCAATAGATACAAGAGTTTTATCAATAATAAATAATCTAACTCTACGAAAGTGTAAAGTTAGCAACTTGTACAATTGAAATGGAATTAAAAGCAATAATGTGCTCAACGAAATTTAAACTTGTACAATGAAGTTTTAGAGATAGAAAACTTGCCTTTAGCACAAGATAAACCTTACAACTTGAATCAATACCCTATACATATGTCATCATGACATAATTAGTCATTACCAACATTTTATATCTATATAACCAAAATATATACATCATATAGGTTAAATTACCCATTCACATAATCAAACTACGTTAATACTAATTAACTCTTGATAACATGCTCATTCATAGTTTAATACTACTGAAATCATCATTAAACATTCATATTATTAACACATAACATTTATTTTCAAGTTTTGTATACATAAACAAAACTGTCAGAACATTCTGTTAACTTTCGTATGCAAATTTCACATTTTACATCACTGTGGTTCATACCGCAAAGATGGTGATGGTGATTAACAGTCATGATTGATTATTATTTTGCAAAAGCCACGCCATGATGCAATAACATATCATTGGTTGAATCAAGCCAAGGCTGAAACTTCAGTATCGACTGACAGCTTCGGCAACCGTGCAAGAAAAAGCCAATTTGGCCTACAAGCTCGTTTCTAACAGACTAATTCACATGCAATTCATACAATAACTTCATTTAAACATAATTCAAGAACTTGTAACATGTTCCTACCCATACAACAACATAAACAACCAATTTAAAGCATCTAGTTTCACTGTTTTTGACAAAAACTCCATTTTTGATATTTCAATGAAAACCAACACTGTAAATTTTGTTTTTCAACCAAAACAATTAATTCAAAGCATCTTATCAATAATTATGCATACTCTATCAAATTAGATGATCAATTTATCAATTAAACAACTAATTGACTCTCAATTTTTACATTAAACTTCACAATATATATTCCCAAAAACTCTCTGTAAAAATATTTTTTCTTCACAACCATATACATAATATAAATTCATGGACTATTCTCAATTATAGCTTAAGAAAATAGTTTAATAACACTAGATTATCATATAAAAACCAATACATAACAAAATTCCACTTCTACAAAGCTTTCATGGAGAAAATTGGGACAGAGAGAATACAACTATAATTTTTTTTTTGAAAAGAATAACCATAATAGAGTTTAGATGATACCTTGTTTGAAGAAGATGATGGTCAACCCTTTTTGATTCTCAAGCATCTTCTTCTCTCCAATTCCCTCTCACTTTTCTTCTTCTCTTCTTCTTCTTCTTCTTCTTCTTCTTCTTCTTCTTCTTCTTCTTCTCTGAGTTGTTTTTCTCCCTAACTCTAACTACGTACTAGATATCTAACGTATATAGGATATAATATATATTAAATATATAATATAATACTAACTTAACTGACATCAGTTACAATTTCTTTTGAAATCAAAAGCCATAAGGCTTGTTTGGTTAACTAACTTAAAAACAACTCATTAATTTTGATGCCTTGTTTGGTAAAACCCAATTCGATAAAAGACTTAATAGGCATTAGGCCTTGTTTGGCAAAACTGAATTAAACTCCCTTAATTTATTTTAATAACTCCTTTATAGCAAGGTTATTAGTCACACTTCTACTTAATTAAATAATCAATTTAATTAATTCAAATACTAATCTATTAAATTACTTTAACACATAAATCATTATCACAAAACTATAATTTTTATAATTATAATTTTATTTAACCAACTAATATTTTAAATTACAATTTCCCATTTAAAATATTATAATTTATTTAAATCATTATAAGCTCTCTAGCTTACTTATTAAATTAAATTGGTATATAATCTCATAACAATTAATTTTCTTAGCTCCTTAATTATTTATTGAACAAATAATTAACTAAACCACATCAACTCAAATTAAACAATTATTTATTCAACAATAAACATATCCATTAAATACTTATATAATTCAATAAATATTTAATATTACAAATAATATTTAATATTTAATATTTAATTATTTATTCACAAATAATTAACTAAACCACATCAACTCAAAATGAACAATTATTTATTCAACAATAAACATATCCATTAAATACTTATATAATTCAATAAATATTTAATATTACACTTTAAAATTCTGGAATGTTACACCATTCCCTCCTTACAAGGATTCTCTCCTCAGAATCACAACTCAAACAAATCATTCGTTACATTCTTCCCTACTTATAAAGATTCTGTCCCCAGAATTGAAGACACAAATTAAACAAATAACTCAGGGTATTCTTTCAACATTTTCTCTTCGAGTTCCCACGTAGCTTCTTCAGCATTGTGGTTCCTCCATATCACTTTCACAGAAGGTATCACTTTATTCCTGAGCACTTATTCTTTCCTGCCGACTATCTGGATAGGAACCTCTTCATAAGACAAATCTTTCTCAAACTGTAATGGTTCATACTCGATCACATGTTTATAGTCGGGTTTATATGGTCGTAACACCAAAATATGAAAAACATTATGAATGTTTTCCAACTCTGGAGGTAGAGCTACATTGTAAGTCACTTCTCCCACTCTTCGCTGCACTTCAAAGGGTCCAATAAACCTCGGGCTTAGCTTTCCCTTTTTACCGAAACGAATTTACCCTTTCCAAGGAGAAACTTTAAAAAATACAAAAGTTCCCATGTCGAATGCACAATCTTGTCATGTTGATCATCATACTTTTTTCTCGCTTCTCTGGGTCGCTACTAATCTTGTCCTGATGAGTTTGACAACGTCAGTAGTTTGTTGTACCAGTTCTGGTCGTAACAGTTGGCATTCACTGACTTCATCCTAGCACAGTGGAGTTCTGCACTTTCTGTAGTACAATGCCTCGTAAGGTGGCATGCTGATGCTCGCGTGATAACTGTTGTTGTAAGCAAATTCCACCAACGGTAATTGTTCTTCCCAACTTCCTTTAAACTCCATGACACATGCTCTCAACATATCTTCCAATATCTGAATTGTTCATTCTCTTTGGCCATCTGTTTGTGGATGATAAGCCGTACTCATTCGCAATTGTGTCCCCATGCATTCTTGTAGTCTCTTCCAGAAATTCGATGTGAATCGTGAATCTCTATCGGACACAATTCACACTGGCACTCCATGCCTTGAAACGACTTCTTTAATGTATAATCTTGCCAACTGATCAAGATTGAATCTAATCTTTATTGGTAAAAAGTGCGCTGACTTCGTCAGTCTATCCACTATAACCCAAATTGCATCGCATCCTCTCTAAGTAGTTGGAAGACCCACCACAAAATCCATCATGATGTTTTCCCACTTCCATTCCTATTATTTCCAACAAATAAGTAATCCACTGGGTCTTTGATGTTTGGCTTTTACTCTTTGACATGTCAAGCATTTCGCTACGCATTCAAAGAACATCCCTTTTCATGTTTGGCCACCAAAAATGTCGGCGCAAATCTTGATACATTTTCGTGCTTCCTAGATGAATCAAATATCTTGTGTTGTGTAAAGTGTAAAGTTAGCAACTTGTACAATTGAAATGGAATTAAAAGCAATAATGTGCTCAACTAAATTTAAACTTGTACAAACGAAGTTTTCGAGTTAGAAAACTTTCCTTTAGCACAAGCTAAACCTTACAACTTGAATCAATACCTATACATATGTCATCATGACATAATTAGTAATTACCAACATTTTATATCTATATAACCAAAATATATACATCATGTAGGTTAAATTACCCATTCACATAATCAAACTACGTTAATACTAATTAACTCTTCATAACATGCTCATTCATAGTTTAATACTCATCAAATCATCATTTAACATTCATATTATTAACACATAACATTTATTTTCAAGTTTTTATACATAAACAAAATTGTCAGAACATTCTGTTAACTCAGCATGGCCATTTCATATAGTTTACATCGTGGGTCGCATTTGCTGTGGCAGGATGATATACTTGCGCTACAATAACGATCACGAAAGTTGCTACCATGGCTTCGAAACTTCAATATCGATTGGCGCCTTGACGGAATGAAGGCAAGAAAAAAGCCAATTTGACCTACAAGCTCGCTTTCTAACAGACTAATTCACATGAAATTCATACAATAACTTCATGTAAACATAATTCAAGAACTTCTAACATGTTTCTACCCATACAACAACATAAACAACCAATTTAAAACATCAAATTTCACTATTTTTGACAAAAACTCCATTTTTGATATTTCAATGAAAACCAACATCAGAAGTTTTGTTTTTGCATAATAATTATGCGTAACAACCAAAACAATTAATTCAAAGCATCTTATCAATAATTATGCATACTCTATCAAATTAGACACTCAATTTATCAATTAAACAACTAATCGACTCTCAATTTATACCTTAAACTTCACAATATATATTCACAAAAACTCTCTGTAAAAATATTTTTTCTTCACAACCATATACATAATATAAATTCATGGACTATTCTCAATTATAGCTTAAGAAAATAGTTTAATAACACTAGATTATCATATAAAAACCAATACATAACAAAATTCCACTTCTACAAAGTATTCATGGAGAAAATTGGGAGAGAGAGAATACAACTATAATTTTTTTTTTAAAAGAACAACCATAATAGAGTTTAGATGATACCTTATTTGAAGAAGATGATGGTCAACCCTTTTTGATTCTCAAGCTTCTTCTTCTCTCCAATTCCCTCACTTTTCATCTTCTCTTCTTCTTCTTCTTCTTCTTCTTCTCTGAGTTGTTTTTTTCCCTAACTCTAACTACGTCCTAGATATCTAACGTATATAGGATATAATATATATTAAATATATAATATAATACTAACTTAACTGACATCAGTTACAATTTCTTTTGAAATCCAAAGCCGTAAGGCTTGTTTGGTTAACTAACTTAAAATAACTCATTAATCCTTATGCCTTGGTTGGTAAAACCCAATTAGATAAACGACTTAATAAAGCTAGGCCTTGTTTGGTAAAACCTAATTAAACTCTCTTAATTTATTTTAATATCTCCTTTATAGCAAGGTTATTAGTCACACTTCTACTTAATTAAATAATCAATTTAATTAATTCAAATACTAATCTATTAAATTACTTTAACACATAAATCATTATCACAAAACTATAATTTCTTTATAATTATAATTTTATTTAACCAACTAATATTTTAAATTACAATTTCCCATTTAAAATATTATAATTTATTTAAATCATTATAAGCTCTCTAGCTTACTTATTAAATTAAATTGGTATATAATCTCATAACAATTAATTTTCTTAGCTCCTTAATTATTTATTGAACAAATAATTAACTAAACCACATCAACTCAAATTAAACAATTATTTATTCAACAATAAACATATCCATTAAATACTTATATAATTAAATAAATATTTAATATTACAAATAATATTTAATATTTAATATTTAATTATTTATTCACAAATAATTAACTAAACCACATCAACTCAAATTGAACAATTAATTATTCAACAATAAACATATCCATTAAATACTTATATAATTCAATAAATATTTAATATTACACTTTAAAATTCTGGAATGTTCCATCATTCCCTCCTTACAAGATTCTCATCCTCGTAATCACAACTCAAACAAATCATTCGTTACATTCTTCCCTACTTATAAAGATTCTGTCCCCAGAATTGAAGACACAAATTAAACAACTAACTCAGGGTATTCTTTCAACATTTTCTCTTCGAGTTCCCACGTAGCTTCTTCAGCGTTGTGGTTCCTCCATATCACTTTCACAGAAGGTATCACTTTATTCCTGAGCACTTATTCTTTCCTGCCGACTATCTGGATTGGAACCTCTTCATAAGACAAATCTTTCTCAAACTGTAATGGTTCATACTCGATCACATGTTTGTAGTCGGGTTTATATGGTCGTAAAATCAAAATGTGAAAAACATTATGAATGTTTTCCAACTCTGGAGGTAGAGCTACCTTGTAAGCCACTTCTCCCACTCTTCGCTGCACTTCAAAGGGTCCAATAAACCTCGGGCTTAGCTTTCCCTTTTTACCGAAATGAATTTACCCTTTCCAAGGAGAAACTTTAAAAAATACAAAAGTTCCCATGTCGAATGCATAATCTTATGCGTGTTGATCATCATACTTTTTCTCATACATGCTTCAAATGCTACTAATCTTGTCCTCGATGAGTTTGACAACGCCGATAGTTTGTTGTACCGAGCTTACGTCGTAATAACGATTGGCATTCAATCGACTTCATCCTAGCACAGTGGAGTTCTGCACTTTCTGTAGTACAATGCCTCGTAAGGTGGCATGCTGATGCTCGCGTGATAACTGTTGTTGTAAGCAAATTCAACCAACGGTAATTGTTCTTCCCAACTTCCTTTAAACTCCATGACACATGCTCTCAACATATCTTCCAATGTCTGAATTGTTCATTCTCTTTGGCCATCTGTTTGTGGATGATAAGCCGTACTCATTCACAACTGTGTCCCCATGCATTCTTGTAGTCTCTTCCAGAAATTCGATGTGAATCGTGAATCTCTATCGGACACAATTCACACTGGCACTCCATGCCTTGAAACGACTTCTTTAATGTACAATCTTGCCAACTGATCAAGATTGAATCTAATCTTTATTGGTAAAAAGTGCGCTGACTTCGTCAGGTCTATCCACTATAACCCAAATTGCATCGCATCCTCTTTAAGTAGTTGGAAGACCCACCACAAAATCCATCATGATGTTTTCCCACTTCCATTCCGGTATTTCCAACGGTTGAAGTAATCCGCTGGGTCTTTGATGTTTGGCTTTTACTCTTTGACATGTCAAGCATTTCGCTACGCATTCAAAGAACATCCTTTTCATGTTTGGCCACCAAAAATGTCAAGCAAATCTTGATACATTTTTCGTGCTTCCTAGATGAATCAAATATCTTGTGTTGTGTAAAGTGTAAAGTTAGCAACTGGTACAATTGAAATGGAATTAAAAGAAATAATGTGCTCAACGAAATTTAAACTTGTACAACGAAGTTTTAGAGTTAGAAAACTTTCCTTTAGCACAAGCTAAACCTTACAACTTGAATCAATACCCTATACATATGTCATCATGACATAATTAGTAATTACCAACATTTTATATCTATATAACCAAAATATATACATCATGTAGGTTAAATTACCCATTCACATAATCAAACTACGTTAATACTAATTAACTCTTGATAACATGCTCATTCATAGTTTAATACTCTTCAAATCATCATTTAACATTCATATTATTAACACATAACATTTATTTTCAAGTTTTTTATACATAAACAAAATTGTCGAACATTACATTAACTCAGCCATGCGCCTTTCATAGTTTACATGTGGGTCGCACATGGCAGGTGATGATGTATTCTACCAATAACGATCATCGTCTTTCTTTGCCATGTTCAGAATTTCAATATCGATATCATTGGCGGCTTGACAGCGCAAGAAAAAAGCCAATTTGACCTACAAGCTCGTTTCTAACAGACTAATTCACATGAAATTCATACAATAACTTCATGTAAACATAATTCAAGAACTTCTAACATGTTTCTACCCATACAACAACATAAACAACCAATTTAAAACATCAAATTTCACTATTTTTGACAAAAACTCCATTTTTGATATTTCAATGAAAACCAACACTGTAAGTTTTGTTTTGCATAATAATTATGCGTAAAACAACCAAAACAATTAATTCAAAGCATCTTATCAATAATTATGCATACTCTATCAAATTAGACACTCAATTTATCAATTAAACAACTAATTGACTCTCAATTTATACCTTAAACTTCACAATATATATTCACAAAAACTCTCTGTAAAAATATTTTTTCTTCACAACCATATACATAATATAAATTCATGGACTATTCTCAATTATAGCTTAAGAAAATAGTTTAATAACACTAGATTATCATATAAAACCAATACATAACAAAATTCCACTTCTACAAAGTATTCATGGAGAAAATTGGGAGAGAGAGAATACAACTATAATTTTTTTTTTAAAAGAACAACCATAATAGAGTTTAGATGATACCTTATTTGAAGAAGATGATGGTCAACCCTTTTTGATTCTCAAGCTTCTTCTTCTCTCCAATTCCCTCACTTTTCATCTTCTCTTCTTCTTCTTCTTCTTCTTCTTCTCTGAGTTGTTTTTTTCCCTAACTCTAACTACGTCCTAGATATCTAACGTATATAGGATATAATATATATTAAATATATAATATAATACTAACTTAACTGACATCAGTTACAATTTCTTTTGAAATCCAAAGCCGTAAGGCTTGTTTGGTTAACTAACTTAAAAATAACTCATTAATCCTTATGCCTTGGTTGGTAAAACCCAATTAGATAAACGACTTAATAGGCTAGGCCTTGTTTGGTAAAACTGAATTAAACTCTCTTAATTTATTTTAATATCTCCTTTATAGCAAGGTTATTAGTCACACTTCTACTTAATTAAATAATCAATTTAATTAATTCAAATACTAATCTATTAAATTACTTTAACACATAAATCATTATCACAAAACTATAATTTCTTTATAATTATAATTTTATTTAACCAACTAATATTTTAAATTACAATTTCCCATTTAAAATATTATAATTTATTTAAATCATTATAAGCTCTCTAGCTTACTTATTAAATTAAATTGGTATATAATCTCATAACAATTAATTTTCTTAGCTCCTTAATTATTTATTGAACAAATAATTAACTAAACCACATCAACTCAAATTAAACAATTATTTATTCAACAATAAACATATCCATTAAATACTTATATAATTAAATAAATATTTAATATTACAAATAATATTTAATATTTAATATTTAATTATTTATTCACAAATAATTAACTAAACCACATCAACTCAAATTGAACAATTAATTATTCAACAATAAACATATCCATTAAATACTTATATAATTCAATAAATATTTAATATTACACTTTAAAATTCTGGAATGTTCCATCATTCCCTCCTTACAAGGATTCTGTCCTCAGAATCACAACTCAAACAAATCATTCGTTACATTCTTCCCTACTTATAAAGATTCTGTCCCCAGAATTGAAGACACAAATTAAACAACTAACTCAGGGTATTCTTTCAACATTTTCTCTTCGAGTTCCCACGTAGCTTCTTCAGCGTTGTGGTTCCTCCATATCACTTTCACAGAAGGTATCACTTTATTCCTGAGCACTTATTCTTTCCTGCCGACTATCTGGATTGGAACCTCTTCATAAGACAAATCTTTCTCAAACTGTAATGGTTCATACTCGATCACATGTTTGTAGTCGGGTTTATATGGTCGTAAAATCAAAATGTGAAAAACATTATGAATGTTTTCCAACTCTGGAGGTAGAGCTACCTTGTAAGCCACTTCTCCCTCTTATTCACCGCACTTCAAAGGGTCCAATAAACCTCGGGCTTAGCTTTCCCTTTTTACCGAAATGAATTTACCCTTTCCAAGGAGAAACTTTAAAAAATACAAAAGTTCCCATGTCGAATGCATAATCTTGTCTGTGTTGATCATCATACTTTTTCTGTCTGTCTTGGGCTGCTACTAATCTTGTCCTGATGAGTTTGACAACGTCAGTAGTTTGTTGTACCAGTTCTGGTCGTAACAGTTGGCATTCACTGACTTCATCCTAGCACAGTGGAGTTCTGCACTTTCTGTAGTACAATGCCTCGTAAGGTGGCATGCTGATGCTCGCGTGATAACTGTTGTTGTAAGCAAATTCAACCAACGGTAATTGTTCTTCCCAACTTCCTTTAAACTCCATGACACATGCTCTCAACATATCTTCCAATGTCTGAATTGTTCATTCTCTTTGGCCATCTGTTTGTGGATGATAAGCCGTACTCATTCACAACTGTGTCCCCATGCATTCTTGTAGTCTCTTCCAGAAATTCGATGTGAATCGTGAATCTCTATCGGACACAATTCACACTGGCACTCCATGCCTTGAAACGACTTCTTTAATGTACAATCTTGCCAACTGATCAAGATTGAATCTAATCTTTATTGGTAAAAAGTGCGCTGACTTCGTCAGTCTATCCACTATAACCCAAATTGCATCGCATCCTCTTTAAGTAGTTGGAAGACCCACCACAAAATCCATCATGATGTTTTCCCACTTCCATTCCGGTATTTCCAACGGTTGAAGTAATCCGCTGGGTCTTTGATGTTTGGCTTTTACTCTTTGACATGTCAAGCATTTCGCTACGCATTCAGCAACATCCCTTTTCATGTTTGGCCACCAAAAATGTCGGCGCAAATCTTGATACATTTTCGTGCTTCCTAGATGAATCAAATATCTTGTGTTGTGTAAAGTGTAAAGTTAGCAACTGGTACAATTGAAATGGAATTAAAAGAAATAATGTGCTCAACGAAATTTAAACTTGTACAACGTAAGTTTTAGAGTTAGAAAACTTTCCTTTAGCACAAGCTAAACCTTACAACTTGAATCAATACCTATACATATGTCATCATGACATAATTAGTAATTACCAACATTTTATATCTATATAACCAAAATATATACATCATGTAGGTTAAATTACCCATTCACATAATCAAACTACGTTAATACTAATTAACTCTTGATAACATGCTCATTCATAGTTTAATACTACATCAAATCATCATTTAACATTCATATTATTAACACATAACATTTATTTTCAAGTTTTTATACATAAACAAAATTGTCAGAACATTCTGTTAACTCAGCCATGCATACCATAGTTTACACTGTGGTCGCATTGCTGGGTATGGTGATGATGAGTATTCATACGCCTAATAACGTCTTCAAGTCATATGCATGCTCGTCAGAACTTCAATATCGATCGCGCCTTTCAAGAATAGCGGCAAGAAAAAGCCAATTTGACCTACAAGCTCGTTTCTAACATATCTAATTCACATGAAATTCATACAATAACTTCATGTAAACATAATTCAAGAACTTCTAACATGTTTCTACCCATACAACAACATAAACAACCAATTTAAAACATCAAATTTCACTATTTTTGACAAAAACTCCATTTTTGATATTTCAATGAAAACCAACATCAGAAGTTTTGTTTTGCATAATAATTATGCGTAACAACCCAAACAATTAATTCAAAGCATCTTATCAATAATTATGCATACTCTATCAAATTAGACACTCAATTTATCAATTAAACAACTAATCGACTCTCAATTTATACCTTAAACTTCACAATATATATTCACAAAAACTCTCTCAGAAAATATTTTTTTCTTCACAACCATATACATAATATAAATTCATGGACTATTCTCAATTATAGCTTAAGAAAATAGTTTAATAACACTAGATTATCATATAAAAACCAATACATAACAAAATTCCACTTCTACAAAGTATTCATGGAGAAAATTGGGAGAGAGAGAATACAACTATAATTTTTTTTTTAAAAGAACAACCATAATAGAGTTTAGATGATACCTTATTTGAAGAAGATGATGGTCAACCCTTTTTGATTCTCAAGCTTCTTCTTCTCTCCAATTCCCTCACTTTTCATCTTCTCTTCTTCTTCTTCTTCTTCTTCTTCTCTGAGTTGTTTTTTTCCCTAACTCTAACTACGTCCTAGATATCTAACGTATATAGGATATAATATATATTAAATATATAATATAATACTAACTTAATCGACATCGCTATAATTTCTTTTGAAATCCAAAGTAAGGGCTTGTTTGGTTAACTAACTTAAAAATAACTCATTAATCCTTATGCCTTGGTTGGTAAAACCCAATTAGATAAACGGCTTAATAAAGCTAGGCCTTGTTTGGTAAAACTCAATTAAACTCTCTTAATTTATTTTAATATCTCCTTTATAGCAAGGTTATTAGTCACACTTCTACTTAATTAAATAATCAATTTAATTAATTCAAATACTAATCTATTAAATTACTTTAACACATAAATCATTATCACAAAACTATAATTTCTTTATAATTATAATTTTATTTAACCAACTAATATTTTAAATTACAATTTCCCATTTAAAATATTATAATTTATTTAAATCATTATAAGCTCTCTAGCTTACTTATTAAATTAAATTGGTATATAATCTCATAACAATTAATTTTCTTAGCTCCTTAATTATTTATTGAACAAATAATTAACTAAACCACATCAACTCAAATTAAACAATTATTTATTCAACAATAAACATATCCATTAAATACTTATATAATTAAATAAATATTTAATATTACAAATAATATTTAATATTTAATATTTAATTATTTATTCACAAATAATTAACTAAACCACATCAACTCAAATTGAACAATTAATTATTCAACAATAAACATATCCATTAAATACTTATATAATTCAATAAATATTTAATATTACACTTTAAAATTCGGAATGTTACATCATTCCTCCTTACAAGGATTCTCATCCTCGTAATCACAACTCAAACAAATCATTCGCTACATTTACATTCTTCCCTTACTTATAAAGATTCTGTCCCCCGTAATTGAAGACACAAATTAAACAACTAACTCGTGGTATTCTTTCAACATTTTCTCTTGAGTTCCCACGTAGCTTCTTCACGTTGTGGTTCCTCCATATCACTTTCACGTAAGGTATCACTTTATTCCCGAGCACTTATTCTTTCCCCGCCACTATCCGATTGGAACCTCTTCATAAGACAAATCTTTCTCAACTCGTAATGGTTCATACTGATCACATGTTTGTAGTCGGGTTTATATGGTCGTAAAATCAAAATGTGAAAAACATTATGAATGTTTTCCAACTCGAGGTAGAGCTACCTTGTAAGCCACTTCTCCCCACTCTTCGCCACACTTCAAAGGGTCCAATAAACCTCGGGCTTAGCTTTCCTTTTTACCAAAAATGAATTTACCCTTTCCAAGGAGAAACTTTAAAAATACAAAAGTTCCCATGTCGAATGCATAATCTTGTGTCTCGTGTTGATCATCATACTTTTTCATCTGTCTTGGGTCGCTACTAATCTTGTCCTCGATGAGTTTGACAACGCCGATAGTTTGTTGTACCGATTCTCCGTCGTAATAGCTTGGCATTCATCGACTTCATCCTAGCACGGTGGAGTTCTCGCACTTTCTGTAGTACAATGCCTCGTAAGGTGGCATGCTGATGCTCGCGTGATAACTGTTGTTGTAAGCAAATTCAACCAACGGTAATTGTTCTTCCCAACTTCCTTTAAACTCCATGACACATGCTCTCAACATATCTTCCAATGTCTGAATTGTTCATTCTCTTTGGCCATCTGTTTGTGGATGATAAGCCGTACTCATTCACAACTGTGTCCCCATGCATTCTTGTAGTCTCTTCCAGAAATTCGATGTGAATCGTGAATCTCTATCGGACAAAATTCACACTGGCACTCCATGCCTTGAAACGACTTCTTTAATGTACAATCTTGCCAACTGATCAAGATTGAATCTAATCTTTATTGGTAAAAGTGCGCTGACTTCGTCAGTCTATCCACTATAACCCAAATTGCATCGCATCCTCTTTAAGTAGTTGGAAGACCCACCACAAAATCCATCATGATGTTTTCCCACTTCCATTCCGGTATTTCCAACGGTTGAAGTAATCCGCTGGGTCTTTGATGTTTGGCTTTTACTCTTTGACATGTCAAGCATTTCGCTACGCATTCAGCAACATCCCTTTTCATGTTTGGCCACCAAAAATGTCGGCGCAAATCTTGATACATTTTCGTGCTTCCTAGATGAATCAAATATCTTGTGTTGTGTAAAGTGTAAAGTTAGCAACTGGTACAATTGAAATGGAATTAAAAGAAATAATGTGCTCAACGAAATTTAAACTTGTACAACGAAGTTTTAGAGTTAGAAAACTTTCCTTTAGCACAAGCTAAACCTTACAACTTGAATCAATACCCTATACATATGTCATCATGACATAATTAGTAATTACCAACATTTTATATCTATATAACCAAAATATATACATCATGTAGGTTAAATTACCCATTCACATAATCAAACTACGTTAATACTAATTAACTCTTGATAACATGCTCATTCATAGTTTAATACTACTGAAATCATCATTTAACATTCATATTATTAACACATAACATTTATTTTCAAGTTTTTATACATAAACAAAATTGTCGAACATTCTCATTAACTCATGGCCATGCATTTTATAGTTTACATCGTGGGTCGCTATTTGCTAAGCATGGTGATGGCTGCCTATGGCTAATAACGTCTTCACAAGTTTGGCATGCCATTCGAAACTTCAATATCGATTGGCGACTTTCAGAATAAAGGCAAGAAAAAGCCAATTTGACCTACAAGCTCGTTTCTAACAGACTAATTCACATGAAATTCATACAATAACTTCATGTAAACATAATTCAAGAACTTCTAACATGTTTCTACCCATACAACAACATAAACAACCAATTTAAAACATCAAATTTCACTATTTTTGACAAAAACTCCATTTTTGATATTTCAATGAAAACCAACACTGTAAGTTTTGTTTTGCATAATAATTATGCAGAACAACCAAAACAATTAATTCAAAGCATCTTATCAATAATTATGCATACTCTATCAAATTAGACACTCAATTTATCAATTAAACAACTAATTGACTCTCAATTTATACCTTAAACTTCACAATATATATTCACAAAAACTCTCTGTAAAAATATTTTTTCTTCACAACCATATACATAATATAAATTCATGGACTATTCTCAATTATAGCTTAAGAAAATAGTTTAATAACACTAGATTATCATATAAAAACCAATACATAACAAAATTCCACTTCTACAAAGTATTCATGGAGAAAATTGGGAGAGAGAGAATACAACTATAATTTTTTTTTTAAAAGAACAACCATAATAGAGTTTAGATGATACCTTATTTGAAGAAGATGATGGTCAACCCTTTTTGATTCTCAAGCTTCTTCTCTCTCCATTCCCTCACTTTTCATCTTCTTCTTCTTCTTCTTCTTCTTCTTCTTCTCTCGAAGAGTTGTTTTTTCCCTAACTCTAACTACGCCCTAGATATCTAACGATATAGGATATAATATATATTAAATATATAATATAATACTAACTTAACTCCACATCGCCATAATTTCTTTTGAAATCCAAAGCCGTAAGGCTTGTTTGGTTAACTAACTTAAAATAACTCATTAATCCTTATGCCTTGTTGGTAAAACCCAATTAGATAAACGGCTTAATAAAGGCTAGGCCTTGTTTGGTAAAACCCAATTAAACTCTCTTAATTTATTTTAATATCTCCTTTATAGCAAGGTTATTAGTCACACTTCTACTTAATTAAATAATCAATTTAATTAATTCAAATACTAATCTATTAAATTACTTTAACACATAAATCATTATCACAAAACTATAATTTCTTTATAATTATAATTTTATTTAACCAACTAATATTTTAAATTACAATTTCCCATTTAAAATATTATAATTTATTTAAATCATTATAAGCTCTCTAGCTTACTTATTAAATTAAATTGGTATATAATCTCATAACAATTAATTTTCTTAGCTCCTTAATTATTTATTGAACAAATAATTAACTAAACCACATCAACTCAAATTAAACAATTATTTATTCAACAATAAACATATCCATTAAATACTTATATAATTAAATAAATATTTAATATTACAAATAATATTTAATATTTAATATTTAATTATTTATTCACAAATAATTAACTAAACCACATCAACTCAAATTGAACAATTAATTATTCAACAATAAACATATCCATTAAATACTTATATAATTCAATAAATATTTAATATTACACTTTAAAATTCTGGAATGTTACATCATTCCCTCCTTACAAGGATTCTGTCCTCAGAATCACAACTCAAACAAATCATTCGTTACATTCTTCCCTACTTATAAAGATTCTGTCCCCAGAATTGAAGACACAAATTAAACAACTAACTCAGGGTATTCTTTCAACATTTTCTCTTCGAGTTCCCACGTAGCTTCTTCAGCGTTGTGGTTCCTCCATATCACTTTCACAGAAGGTATCACTTTATTCCTGAGCACTTATTCTTTCCTGCCGACTATCTGGATTGGAACCTCTTCATAAGACAAATCTTTCTCAAACTCAGAATGGTTCATACTCGATCACATGTTTGTAGTCGGGTTTATATGGTCGTAAAATCAAAATGTGAAAAACATTATGAATGTTTTCCAACTTTGGAGGTAGAGCTACCTTGTAAGCCACTTCTCCCACTCTTCGCTGCACTTCAAAGGGTCCAATAAACCTCGGGCTTAGCTTTCCCTTTTTACCGAAATGAATTTACCTTTTCCAAGGAGAAACTTTAAAAATACAAAAGTTCCCATGTCAATGCATAATCTTATGTCTGTGTTGATCATCATACTTTTTCTCATCTGCTTGGGGTCGCTACTAATCTTGTCCTCGATGAGTTTGACAACGCCAAGAGTTTGTTGTACCGCTTCGGTCGTAATAGCTTGCATTCATCGACTTCATCCTAGCACAGTGGAGTTCTGCACTTTCTGTAGTACAATGCCTCGTAAGGTGGCATGCTGATGCTCGCGTGATAACTGTTTTTGTAAGCAAATTCCACCAACGGTAATTGTTCTTCCCAACTTCCTTTAAACTCCATGACACATGCTCTCAACATATCTTCCAATGTCTGAATTGTTCATTCTCTTTGGCCATCTGTTTGTGGATGATAAGCCGTACTCATTCACAACTGTGTCCCCATGCATTCTTGTAGTCTCTTCCAGAAATTCGATGTGAATCGTGAATCTCTATCGGACACAATTCACACTGGCACTCCATGCCTTGAAACGACTTCTTTAATGTACAATCTTGCCAACTGATCAAGATTGAATCTAATCTTTATTGGTAAAAAGTGCGCTGACTTCGCCGCTACCATCCACTATAACCCAAATCAGATCGCATCCTCTTTAAGTAGTTGGAAGACCCACCACAAAATCCATCATGATGTTTTCCCACTTCCATTCCTAGATTTCCAACGGTTGAAGTAATCCACCGGGTCTTTGATGTTCGGCTTTTACTCTTTGACATGTCAAGCATTTCGCCACGCATTCAAAGAACATCCTTTTCATGTTTGGCCACCAAAATGCTCAAGCAAATCTTGATACATTTTCGTTTCTTCCTAGATGAATCAAATATCTTGTGTTGTAAAAAGTGTAAAGTTAGCAACTGGTACAATTGAAATGGAATTAAAAGAAATAATGTGCTCAACGAAATTTAAACTTGTACAACGAGGTTTTAGAGTTAGAAAACTTTCCTTTAGCACAAGCTAAACCTTACAACTTGAATCAATACCCTATACATATGTCATCATGACATAATTAGTAATTACCAACATTTTATATCTATATAACCAAAATATATACATCATGTAGGTTAAATTACCCATTCACATAATCAAACTACGTTAATACTAATTAACTCTTGATAACATGCTCATTCATAGTTTAATACTACTGAAATCATCATTTAACATTCATATTATTAACACATAACATTTATTTTCAAGTTTTTATACATAAACAAAATTGTCGTAACATTCATTAACTCAGCCACGCAATACTATAGTTTACATCGTGGTCGCTACATGGCGGCAGGATGATGCCATATGCCGCCAATAACGTATCATTTGGTAGCGCCATGTTCAAACTTCAATATCGATTGGCGCTTTCTTTAATGCAGGCAAGAAAAAGCCAATTTGACCTACAAGCTCGTTTCTAACAGACTAATTCACATGAAATTCATACAATAACTTCATGTAAACATAATTCAAGAACTTCTAACATGTTTCTACCCATACAACAACATAAACAACCAATTTAAAACATCAAATTTCACTATTTTTGACAAAAACTCCATTTTTGATATTTCAATGAAAACTAACATCAGAAGTTTTGTTTTGCATAATAATTATGCAGAACAACCAAAACAATTAATTCAAAGCATCTTATCAATAATTATGCATACTCTATCAAATTAGACACTCAATTTATCAATTAAACAACTAATTGACTCTCAATTTATACCTTAAACTTCACAATATATATTCACAAAAACTCTCTCAGAAAAATATTTTTCTTCACAACCATATACATAATATAAATTCATGGACTATTCTCAATTATAGCTTAAGAAAATAGTTTAATAACACTAGATTATCATATAAAAACCAATACATAACAAAATTCCACTTCTACAAAGTATTCATGGAGAAAATTGGGAGAGAGAGAATACAACTATAATTTTTTTTTTAAAAGAACAACCATAATAGAGTTTAGATGATACCTTATTTGAAGAAGATGATGGTCAACCCTTTTTGATTCTCAAGCTTCTTCTTCTCTCCAATTCCCTCACTTTTCATCTTCTCTTCTTCTTCTTCTTCTTCTTCTTCTCTGAGTTGTTTTTTTCCCTAACTCTAACTACGTCCTAGATATCTAACGTATATAGGATATAATATATATTAAATATATAATATAATACTAACTTAACTGACATCAGTTACAATTTCTTTTGAAATCCAAAGCCGTAAGGCTTGTTTGGTTAACTAACTTAAAAATAACTCATTAATCCTTATGCCTTGGTTGGTAAAACCCAATTAGATAAATCTGCTTAATAAAGCTAGGCCTTGTTTGGTAAAACCTGAATTAAACTCTCTTAATTTATTTTAATATCTCCTTTATAGCAAGGTTATTAGTCACACTTCTACTTAATTAAATAATCAATTTAATTAATTCAAATACTAATCTATTAAATTACTTTAACACATAAATCATTATCACAAAACTATAATTTCTTTATAATTATAATTTTATTTAACCAACTAATATTTTAAATTACAATTTCCCATTTAAAATATTATAATTTATTTAAATCATTATAAGCTCTCTAGCTTACTTATTAAATTAAATTGGTATATAATCTCATAACAATTAATTTTCTTAGCTCCTTAATTATTTATTGAACAAATAATTAACTAAACCACATCAACTCAAATTAAACAATTATTTATTCAACAATAAACATATCCATTAAATACTTATATAATTAAATAAATATTTAATATTACAAATAATATTTAATATTTAATATTTAATTATTTATTCACAAATAATTAACTAAACCACATCAACTCAAATTGAACAATTAATTATTCAACAATAAACATATCCATTAAATACTTATATAATTCAATAAATATTTAATATTACACTTTAAAATTCTCGAATGTTACATCATTCCCTCCTTACAAGATTCTCCCTCGTAATCACAACTCAAACAAATCATTCGTTACATTCTTCCCTACTTATAAAGATTCTGTCCCCAGAATTGAAGACACAAATTAAACAACTAACTCGTGGTATTCTTTCAACATTTTCTCTTGAGTTCCCACGTAGCTTCTTCTTCGTTGTGGTTCCTCCATATCACTTTCACGTAAGGTATCACTTTATTCCCGAGCACTTATTCTTTCCTCGCCGACTATCCGGATTGGAACCTCTTCATAAGACAAATCTTTCTCAAATCAGAATGGTTCATACTCGATCACATGTTTGTAGTCGGGTTTATATGGTCGTAAAATCAAAATGTGAAAAACATTATGAATGTTTTCCAACTCTGGAGGTAGAGCTACCTTGTAAGCCACTTCTCCCACTCTTCGCTGCACTTCAAAGGGTCCAATAAACCTCGGGCTTAGCTTTCCCTTTTTACCGAAATGAATTTACCCTTTCCAAGGAGAAACTTTAAAAAATACAAAAGTTCCCATGTCGAATGCATAATCTTGTCTGTGTTGATCATCATACTTTTTCTGTCTGTCTTGGGCTGCTACTAATCTTGTCCTGATGAGTTTGACAACGTCTGTAGTTTGTTGTACCAGTTCTGGTCGTAACAGTTGGCATTCACTGACTTCATCCTAGCACAGTGGAGTTCTGCACTTTCTGTAGTACAATGCCTCGTAAGGTGGCATGCTGATGCTCGCGTGATAACTGTTGTTGTAAGAAAATTCAACCAACGGTAATTGTTCTTCCCAACTTCCTTTAAACTCCATGACACATGCTCTCAACATATCTTCCAATGTCTGAATTGTTCATTCTCTTTGGCCATCTGTTTGTGGATGATAAGCCGTACTCATTCACAACTGTGTCCCTATGCATTCTTGTAGTCTCTTCCAGAAATTCGATGTGAATCGTGAATCTCTATCGGACACAATTCACACTGGCACTCCATGCCTTGAAACGACTTCTTTAATGTACAATCTTGCCAACTGATCAAGATTGAATCTAATCTTTATTGGTAAAAGTAAGCCGACTTCGCGGTCATCCACTATAACCCAAATTGCATCGCATCCTCTTTAAGTAGTTGGAAGACCCACCACAAAATCCATCATGATGTTTTCCCACTTCCATTCCTAGATTTCCAACGGTTGAAGTAATCCACCGGTCTTTGATGTTTGGCTTTTACTCTTTGACATGTCAAGCATTTCGCCACGCATTCAAAGAACATCCTTTTCATGTTTGGCCACCAAAATGCTCACAAGAAATCTTGATACATTTTCGTGATTCCTAGATGAATCAAATATCTTGTGTTGTGTAAAGTGTAAAGTTAGCAACTGGTACAATTGAAATGGAATTAAAAGAAATAATGTGCTCAACGAAATTTAAACTTGTACAACGAAGTTTTAGAGTTAGAAAACTTTCCTTTAGCACAAGCTAAACCTTACAACTTGAATCAATACCTATATACATATGTCATCATGACATAATTAGTAATTACCAACATTTTATATCTATATAACCAAAATATATACATCATGTAGGTTAAATTACCCATTCACATAATCAAACTACGTTAATACTAATTAACTCTTGATAACATGCTCATTCATAGTTTAATACTACTGAAATCATCATTTAACATTCATATTATTAACACATAACATTTATTTTCAAGTTTTTATACATAAACAAAATTGTCGTAACATTACATTAACTCAGCACATGCGCCATAGTTTACATCGTGGGTCGTATTGCAAGGCATGGATGATAATGATAAGGCATACGCTAATAACGTGATCATTGGTCACTACCATGCTATTCAAACTTCAATATCGATTGGCGACTTTTCAATGGTGGCAAGAAAAAGCCAATTTGACCTACAAGCTCGTTTCTAACAGACTAATTCACATGAAATTCATACAATAACTTCATGTAAACATAATTCAAGAACTTCTAACATGTTTCTACCCATACAACAACATAAACAACCAATTTAAAACATCAAATTTCACTATTTTTGACAAAAACTCCATTTTTGATATTTCAATGAAAACCAACACTGTAAGTTTTGTTTTGCATAATAATTATGCAGAACAACCAAAACAATTAATTCAAAGCATCTTATCAATAATTATGCATACTCTATCAAATTAGACACTCAATTTATCAATTAAACAACTAATCAACTCTCAATTTATACCTTAAACTTCACAATATATATTCACAAAAACTCTCTGTAAAAATATTTTTTCTTCACAACCATATACATAATATAAATTCATGGACTATTCTCAATTATAGCTTAGAAAATAGTTTAATAACACTAGATTATCATATAAAAACCAATACATAACAAAATTCCACTTCTACAAAGCATTCATAGAGAAAATTGGGAGAGAGAGAATACAACTATAATTTTTTTTTAAAAGAACAACCATAATAGAGTTTAGATGATACCTTATTTGAAGAAGATGAAGGTCAACCCTTTTTGATTCTCAAGCTTCTTCTTCTCTCCAATTCCCTCTCACTTTTCTTCTTCTCTTCTTCTTCTTCTTCTTCTCTGAGTTGTTTTTTTCCCTAACTCTAACTACTTCCTAGATATCTAACGTATATAGGATATAATATATATTAAATATATAATATAATACTAACTTAACTCGACATCGCCATAATTTCTTTTGAAATCCAAAGTCGTAAGGCTTGTTTGGTTAACTAACTTAAAATAACTCATTAATCCTTATGCCTTGTTTGGTAAAACCCAATTAGATAAACGGCTTAATAAAGCTAGGCCTTGTTTGGTAAAATTGAATTAAACTCTTTAATTTATTTTAATATCTCCTTTATAAAGCAAGGTTATTAGTCACACTTCTACTTAATTAAATAATCAATTTAATTAATTCAAATACTAATCTATTAAATTACTTTAACACATAAATCATTATCACAAAACTATAATTTCTTTATAATTATAATTTTATTTAACCAACTAATATTTTAAATTACAATTTCCCATTTAAAATATTATAATTTATTTAAATCATTATAAGCTCTCTAGCTTACTTATTAAATTAAATTGGTATATAATCTCATAACAATTAATTTTCTTAGCTCCTTAATTATTTATTGAACAAATAATTAACTAAATCACATCAACTCAAATTAAACAATTATTTATTCAACAATAAACATATCCATTAAATACTTATATAATTAAATAAATATTTAATATTACAAATAATATTTAATATTTAATATTTAATTATTTATTCACAAATAATTAACTAAACCACATCAACTCAAATTGAACAATTAACTATTCAACAATAAACATATCCATTAAATACTTATATAATTCAATAAATATTTAATATTACACTTTAAAATTCTGAATGTTACATCATTCCTCCTTACAAGGATTCTCGTCCCTCGTAATCACAACTCAAACAAATCATTCGTTACATTCTTCCCTACTTATAAAGATTCTCGCCCCGTAATCAAGACACAAATTAAACAACTAACTTTCAGGTATTCTTTCAACATTTTCTCTCGAGTTCCCACGTAGCTTCTTCAACGTTGTGGTTCCTCCATATCACTTTCACGTAAGGTATCACTTTATTCTGAGCACTTATTCTTTCCTCGCCGACTATCCGGATAGGAACCTCTTCATAAGACAAATCTTTCTCAAACTCAGAATGGTTCATACTCGATCACATGTTTGTAGTCGGGTTTATATGGTCGTAACACCAAAATGTGAAAACATTATGAATGTTTTCCAACTCGAGGTAGAGCTATCTTGTAAGCCACTTCTCCCACTCTTCACGCACTTCAAAGGGTCCAATAAACCTCTAGCATAGCTTTCCTTTTTACCGAAAATGAATTTACCCTTTCCAAGGAGAAACTTTAAAAATACAAAAGTTCCTATGTCGAATGCACAATCTTATCTGTGTTGATCATCATACTTTTTCTCATGCGTCTTGGGTCGCTACTAATCTTGTCTCGATGAGTTTGACAACGCGATAGTTTGTTGTACCAGCCCGTCGTAATAGCTTGGCATTCACTGACTTCATCCTAGCACAGTGGAGTTCTGCACTTTTTGTAGTACAATGCCTCGTAAGGTGGCATGCTGATGCTCGCGTGATAACTGTTATTGTAAGCAAATTCCACCAACGGTAATTGTTCTTCCCAACTTCCTTTAAACTCCATGACACATGCTCTCAACATACCATCCAATGTCTGAATTGTTCATTCTCTTTGGCCATCTGTTTGTCGATGATAAGCCATACTCATTCGCAACTGTGTCCCCATGCATTCTTGTAGTCTCTTCCAGAAATTCGATGTGAATCGTGAATCTCTATCGGACACAATTCACACTGGCACTCCATTCCTTGAAATGACTTATTTAATGTACAATCTTGCCAACTGATCAAGATTGAATCTAATCTTTATTGGTAAAAAGTGCGCTGACTTCGTCAGTCTATCCACTATAACCCAAATTGCATCGCATCCTCTCTAAGTAGTTGGAAGACCCACCACAAAATCCATCATGATGTTTTCCCACTTCCATTCCGGTATTTCCAACGGTTGAAGTAATCCGCTGGGTCTTTGATGTTCGGCTTTTACTCTTTGACATGTCAAGCATTTCGCTACGCATTCAGCAACATCCCTTTTCATGTTTGGCCACCAAAAATGTCGGCGCAAATTTTGATACATTTTCGTGCTTCCTAGATGAATCAAATATCTTGTGTTGTGTAAAGTGTAAAGTTAGCAACTTGTACAATTGAAATGGAATTAAAAGCAATAATGTGCTCAACGAAATTTAAACTTGTACAACGAAGTTTTAGAGTTAGAAAACTTTCCTTTAGCACAAGCTAAACCTTACAACTTGAATCAATACCCTATACATATGTCATCATGACATAATTAGTAATTACCAACATTTTATATCTATATAACCAAAATATATACATCATGTAGGTTAAATTACCCATTCACATAATCAAACTACGTTAATACTAATTAACTCTTGATAACATGCTCATTCATAGTTTAATACTACTGAAATCATCATTTAACATTCATATTATTAACACATAACATTTATTTTCAAGTTTTTTATACATAAACAAAATTGTCAGAACATTCTGTTAACTCGTCCATGGCGCCCATAGTTTACATCGTAAGTCGTACAAGCAAGTAGTGATGGCGATTGCGGTGCCAATAACGTCTCATTGGTCCGCGCCACCATGTTCAAACTTCAATATCGATTACGCCTTCAAAGAATAAAGCAAGAAAAAGCCAATTTGGCCTACAAGCTCGTTTCTAACAGACTAATTCACATGAAATTCATACAATAACTTCATGTAAACATAATTCAAGAACTTCTAACATATTTCTACCCATACAACAACATAAACAACCAATTTAAAACATCCAATTTCACTATTTTTGACAAAAGCTCCATTTTTGATATTTCAATGAAAACCAACACTGTAAGTTTTGTTTTGCATAATAATTATGCAAAACAACCAAAACAATTAATTCAAAGCATCTTATCAATAATTATGCATACTCTATCAAATTAGACACTCAATTTATCAATTAAACAACTAATTGACTCTCAATTTATACCTTAAACTTCACAATATATATTCACAAAAACTCTCTGTAAAAATATTTTTTCTTCACAACCATATACATAATATAAATTCATGGACTATTCTCAATTATAGCTTACGAAAATAGTTTAATAACACTAGATTATCATATAAAAACCAATACATAACAAAATTCCACTTCTACAAAGCATTCATGGAGAAAATTGGGAGAGAGAGAATACAACTATAATTTTTTTTTAAAAGAACAACCATAATAGAGTTTAGATGATACCTTATTTGAAGAAGATGAAGGTCAACCCTTTTTGATTCTCAAGCTTCTTCTTCTCTCCAATTCCCTCTCACTTTTCTTCTTCTATTCTTCTTCTTCTTCTTCTTCTCTGAGTTGTTTTTTTCCCTAACTCTAACTACGTCCTAGATATCTAACGTATATAGGATATAATATATATTAAATATATAATATAATACTAACTTAACTGACATCAGTTACAATTTCTTTTGAAATCCAAAGCCGTAAGGCTTGTTTGGTTAACTAACTTAAAAATAACTCATTAATCCTTATGCCTTGTTTGGTAAAACCCAATTAGATAAACGGCTTAATAGGCTAGGCCTTGTTTGGTAAAACTGAATTAAACTCTCTTAATTTATTTTAATATCTCCTTTATAGCAAGGTTATTAGTCACACTTCTACTTAATTAAATAATCAATTTAATTAATTCAAATACTAATCTATTAAATTACTTTAACACATAAATCATTATCACAAAACTATAATTTCTTTATAATTATAATTTTATTTAACCAACTAATATTTTAAATTACAATTTCCCATTTAAAATATTATAATTTATTTAAATCATTATAAGCTCTCTAGCTTACTTATTAAATTAAATTGGTATATAATCTCATAACAATTAATTTTCTTAGCTCCTTAATTATTTATTGAACAAATAATTAACTAAATCACATCAACTCAAATTAAACAATTATTTATTCAACAATAAACATATCCATTAAATACTTATATAATTAAATAAATATTTAATATTACAAATAATATTTAATATTTAATATTTAATTATTTATTCACAAATAATTAACTAAACCACATCAACTCAAATTGAACAATTAACTATTCAACAATAAACATATCCATTAAATACTTATATAATTCAATAAATATTTAATATTACACTTTAAAATTCTAGAATGTTACATCATTCCCTCCTTACAAGGATTCTGTCCTCAGAATCACAACTCAAACAAATCATTCGTTACATTCTTCCCTACTTATAAAGATTCTGTCCCCAGAATTGAAGACACAAATTAAACAACTAACTCAGGGTATTCTTTCAACATTTTCTCTTCGAGTTCCCACGTAGCTTCTTCAGCGTTGTGGTTCCTCCATATCACTTTCACAGAAGGTATCACTTTATTCCTGAGCACTTATTCTTTCCTGCCGACTATCTGGATAGGAACCTCTTCATAAGACAAATCTTTCTCAAACTGTAATGGTTCATACTCGATCACATGTTTGTAGTCGGGTTTATATGGTCGTAACACCAAAATGTGAAAAACATTATGAATGTTTTCCAACTCTGGAGGTAGAGCTACCTTGTAAGCCACTTCTCCCACTCTTCGCTGCACTTCAAAGGGTCCAATAAACCTCGGGCATAGCTTTCCCTTTTTACCGAAATGAATTTACCCTTTCCAAGGAGAAACTTTAAAAAATACAAAAGTTCCCATGTCAAATGCACAATCTTATGCATGTTGATCATCATACTTTTTTTTGTCATGCTTTGGGTCGCTACTAATCTTGTCTGATGAGTTTGACAACGTCGATGAGTTTGTTGTACCGCTTACGTCGTAATAGCTTGGCATTCACTCGACTTCATCCTAGCACAAAGGAGTTCTCAGACTTTCAGTAGTACAATGCCTCGTAAGGTGGCATGTCGATGCTCGTGATAATCATTATCAGTAAGCAAATTCCACCAACGGTAATTGTTCTTCCCAACTTCCTTTAAACTCCATGACACATGCTCTCAACATACCTTCCAATGTCTGAATTGTTCATTCTCTTTGGCCATCTGTTTGTCGATGATAAGCCATACTCATTCGCAACTGTGTCCCCATGCATTCTTGTAGTCTCTTCCAGAAATTCGATGTGAATCGTGAATCTCTATCGGACATTAATTCACACCGCACTCCATGCCTTGAAACGACTTCTTTAATGTACAATCTTGCCAACCGATCAAGATTGAATCTAATCTTTATTGGTAAAAGTGCATCGACTTCGCCGCCCATCCACTATAACCCAAATTGCATCGCATCCTCTCTAAGTAGTTGGAAGACCCACCACAAAATCCATCATGATGTTTTCCCACTTCCATTCCTAGTATTTCCAACGGTTGAAGTAATCCATTGGTCTTTGATGTTCGGCTTTTTACTCTTTGACATGTCAAGCATTTCGCCACGCATTCAAAGAACATCCTTTTCATGTTTGGCCACCAAAAATGTCTGGCAAGAATCTTGATACATTTTCGTGCTTCCTAGATGAATCAAATATCTTGTGTTGTGTAAAGTGTAAAGTTAGCAACTTGTACAATTGAAATGGAATTAAAAGCAATAATGTGCTCAACGAAATTTAAACTTGTACAACGAAGTTTTAGAGTTAGAAAACTTTCCTTTAGCACAAGCTAAACCTTACAACTTGAATCAATACCCTATACATATGTCATCATGACATAATTAGTAATTACCAACATTTTATATCTATATAACCAAAATATATACATCATGTAGGTTAAATTACCCATTCACATAATCAAACTACGTTAATACTAATTAACTCTTGATAACATGCTCATTCATAGTTTAATACTACTGAAATCATCATTTAACATTCATATTATTAACACATAACATTTATTTTCAAGTTTTTTATACATAAACAAAATTGTCGAACATTACATTAACTCATGGCCACATCACCATAGTTTACACTGTGGGTCGCACAAGGCAGGTGATAGTCTTCATGGCGCCATAACGATCGGTGGGTAAGGCCATGGCTCGAAACTTCAATATCGATTGGCAGCTTCGGCAACAGTGCAAGAAAAAGCCAATTTGGCCTACAAGCTCGTTTCTAACAGACTAATTCACATGAAATTCATACAATAACTTCATGTAAACATAATTCAAGAACTTCTAACATGTTTCTACCTATACAACAACATAAACAACCAATTTAAAACATCCAATTTCACTATTTTTGACAAAAACTCCATTTTTGATATTTCAATGAAAACCAACACTGTAAGTTTTGTTTTGCATAATAATTATGCAAAACAACCAAAACAATTAATTCAAAGCATCTTATCAATAATTATGCATACTCTATCAAATTAGACACTCAATTTATCAATTAAACAACTAATTGACTCTCAATTTATACCTTAAACTTCACAATATATATTCACAAAAACTCTCTGTAAAAAATATATTTTTCTTCACAACCATATACATAATATAAATTCATGGACTATTCTCAATTATAGCTTAAGAAAATAGTTTAATAACACTAGATTATCATATAAAAAAACCAATACATAACAAAATTCCACTTCTACAAAGCATTCATGGAGAAAATTGGGAGAGAGAATACAACTATAATTTTTTTTAAAAGAACAACCATAATAGAGTTTAGATGATACCTTATTTGAAGAAGATGATGGTCAACCCTTTTTGATTCTCAAGCTTCTTCTTCTCTCCAATTCCTCTCACTTTCTTCTTCTTCTTCTTCTTCTTCTTCTTCTCGAGTTGTTTTTTTTAACTAACTCTAACTACGCCCTAGATATCTAACGATATAGGATATAATATATATTAAATATATAATATAATACTAACTTAATCGACATCGCCACAATTTCTTTTGAAATCCAAAGCCGTAAGGCTTGTTTGGTTAACTAACTTAAAAATAACTCATTAATCCTTATGCCTTGTTTGGTAAAACCCAATTAGATAAACGGCTTAATAGGCATTAGGCCTTGTTTAGTAAAACTGAATTAAACTCTCTTAATTTATTTTAATATCTCCTTTATAGCAAGGTTATTAGTCACACTTCTACTTAATTAAATAATCAATTTAATTAATTCAAATACTAATCTATTAAATTACTTTAACACATAAATCATTATCACAAAACTATAATTTCTTTATAATTATAATTTTATTTAACCAACTAATATTTTAAATTACAATTTCCCATTTAAAATATTATAATTTATTTAAATCATTATCGCCTTCTCTAGCTTACTTATTAAATTAAATTGGTATATAATCTCATAACAATTAATTTTCTTATCTCCTTAATTATATATTCAACAAATAATTAACTAAACCACTAAATATTTAATAAATATTTAATAATAAACATATATAATTCAATAAATATTTAATATTACACTTTAAAATTCTGGAATGTTACACATACTTTGTTAGGATATGAGCAAATTATTTTATGTTCTTTAAAGAAAAAATATTAAATAATTTATGCAATGGTTCTTGAGCTGGTATTGAGTTTCCTTTCTCTAGCTGGTGTAATAAGATGACACATTCGTCTTAATTCTTTACATGTGCATGCTTAGTGGTCATACTAGCATTATTAAGAGAAATTTTTATGACCTCCAATCCTCATTTTATTTGAGCACATAAGACAACAAATTCATCACTAGATGGATGAGTGAGTATAACTTGAAATTTCTTGAAAAACATAAATGTGGAGACTAAATAACCTGTGAGATTTGAGCCAATCGTTCTTTTTGAGGGTTTTTACATCAACTTTAATTTTATTTTTTTTGAAAAGCATATTTTGTTTATTCTTGGCTTTGATTGAACACTAGAAATGTACGTCCATGATATGTAATTTCTTTTGAAGGATTCCTAATATTGCTTGAACTGAAGAACTTTGGACCTTAGGAAGTGACTTAGGCCATCATTGATAGATAATATATGAGCCTAATCCCACCTTTAAATTTGTACCGCTAGTCACCTTTTTGAGCCTTTTATGTAGCCTTTCTTTGGTAGCCCAATATGTTTACCCAACACTAATTTGGAGTGTAAACCATATTTATGGCCTACCCTTTTATCTAAGGATGTGTTGAGATTGTTTCTACATATGGGTAATAGTGAAAAATAATGTGAAAAAAAAGAAAAAAAAAAGAAGACAAGAAAAGAAAAGTGATGAAATCTTCTTTAAAGATCAAAGAAAGGAAAAAAAAATTTCACGGAAAGGAGATGTGAAAAAAATGGAAAAATTGAAGAAAAGCTTAAATGAACTTGAATTAAGCCCAAGTGATACTTTTATATCTCAACATGTTTCTTAGATCGTTGAATTCCTTATATTCCATTTCGTTTCATAACCCTTGCCCTAAGCCTTGCATTATAATCCTAAAAAGTCCTAATGATCCTTTGGAATATGATTTAGAGGTGAGAGTAGTAAAGGGGATCCATTTATGCATTTCACCTTTCTAGTGGGATTTATCCATTCATGAGACTTTGTTCTTTCATTAATAGCAAAAAAAATAATCATATATACATGTGAGAGGTATTTGAATTTGAATACATTTACTTTTTATAGCCAGCATGTAATGAGAGTAATTACACCCTATTATTGAATGTTTCATTTGTTGAGTGTATGCCATTTGAGGAGTTGAGTCAAAGTATAATTTGGATGGAGTTTGAAAGTTTTGCTTACTGTGATATCAAGGATGTTATGTTGTTGTCAGCTACAACAAAAAGGCTTATCAGCGAACGCCTATCTGTGACCGCATATGGTCGCAGATGAGTATTAGCGACGGAATGTGGTCACTGATATTAGTCGCAGGAAATCTGGTTACTGGATGAACACTAGCGACCAATAATAGTGACCGACTTAGTAGCGACCGCAATCAGCGACCGCATCCATCGCTAATCTGACTCATGCTCAGTCATTTGTCAGGTGTGGCGTGGCACACGTGTCAGCGACCGGTAATAGCGACTGCATCGGTCGCTATGTTCCAAGAAGGTAACGCGATCGCTGTTACAGTATTAGCGACCGCATGCGGTCGCTGATGTGTTTTTTTTATAAATATTTTTCCTATTTTATTGATTTCCCAAAAATAACCTGCTTTGTACCTGCTTTCTATCCCAACACATATCAGTATATATAAGCATCCATATTAACATACATCCATGATAACTACTATATGATAAACATTCATCCATGATAACTACTATATGATAAACATCCATCCATATAATAGAATCATAAACCAACACAATACAATACAATCGTAAACATCCATATAATAGAATCGTAAACCAATACAATTGTCCAAATAATGAATCTAAAAGAGTAAAAGACTTTAAAAATCTAAAAAATAAGTTTAGCTTTTCATGGATCATCCAAATTATGATCCTGTAATTAACAAAAGAATAAAACATATATGTTACATTTGTTGATACTGCTATGACTTAGGGAAAACTAAATAATAGACAATGTAGTGAAATATATAAGTAAGACAGTGACAGTAACAATATCGATATATACATGGTCGCCATCCTGATGTTGTGCTGCTGCTGCTGCCACCACTGCATCGCAAACTCATCAGGACTCAGAGACTTCAGATGCTCGCCCAGTATACGAAGATCATTATCTTGACAGATCGCTCTCACACAGTCAGTAGGAATATGATAGGCTGGATGACCTGATGACTGTGTAGATTGGGTAGAAGAGCTGCATGTGCCATTGATGGTCGGGCGTCGTTTTTATCCATGGCCTTTAACATTATTTTTCTTCACGATGGACGCCCTTTCCCATAATTCTTGATCAATCGACAGACGCGAGGTGCCTTCAGGATAGAACTCGTTCATTAAGCCCTTATAAGTGTCCTTTCATAAGGTCAACAATTAAATAGTTAAAAATAAATAAAAAATTGCTAAAAAAGGTCAACAAAATTTATAAACAACACATTAGTATAAAGTGAACTTATTACCGCTATCTGAACAGCCTCAAGCAGAGCATCGCAGGTGGCCACATACACATCCAACTAATTGATAGGTTGCCCTTGAGACTGAGACTCCTACAATTCATTTTCTCATATTAATATGTAAACATATGATATTTTAGCTACAAAAGATAAATGTAAAAATAACATACATACTCTGGCAGCAATAAGCTACAGCTGTGATATACTACCGCCCCGATACGTTCATTTTGCCTTTTTTCCTTCAGATACACTTGGGGATCTGTTCGAGGCATCAGTCTTGCGCCTCTTGACCCAGCTCTCAGCTCTCCACAGGTCACACATCCGCACCAATATGGGCTGTGCACACCACTAGGGGCTATGCTTATGCATATACTACTCACCTTGTCATGGATGGTCAATCTCAGCATTATGCAGGGCTTTTTGTCGTTCGTTGTTCAGATTATCTTTAGTTCGGACGACGCACTTTTGCTAGAACAGTGTCTGAATAATTAATGTCTGCACGTCGTCCCATCTATACCGCTTCTACAAATAAAACAACAATAATAATATTAAAACTGTTAGAAAACCATAATCCAACATTACTAAACAATATTATTTGATTAACTATGTATTATCTATTAGAGTGATAACAACAATATGCCTATGTAATCACTAGCGTAGGCCAGTTCTGTAAGCATAATTGTGAATGGCACTTCACAATTTTACTATCTTGAAAATCACTACAATATAAAATATTTTACATTAAAATATATTTATAATAATGGAAATATTAAATTGTTATATATACACGATGTTTAACTTACGTGCTTTCTGGAGGAGGACGAATCTGTATAAGAATGTGATCAGTCGAATTAGCCGGGGCCTTCGGCACATGATTAGGGCCCCTACCCAATCCACGCTTTCATACTGCTGGTTTAAAAGACATCTATAAATAAAAAAAATTAGGATGTTAGTATGAGTTATAAATGAAAGGTACATAAACATGTCAAGGATATAGAGAACAAGTATATATGTAATTATATGTAATATAATTAAAACTAAACATACATTATTTAGGAAAGGACAATAATGACAATTAATTGTATGAAATAGTTAACTACGATTACAATAAATAAAAGGTACATAAACATGACTGCAAAATAATTAACTATGACAACTATAAATGAAAGGTACATAAACATGTTAAGGATATAGAGAACATTCTTATATGTAATTCATTGTAATACAATTAAAACTAAACATACATTTTAATGAAAATTGTTGTTTGAGTCAGAATCATTTTGTACAAGTATCGGAGATTCATAACCATCTTCTTCTTCAGATTCTGTGTCAGTGTCAATCAATAACTCTTCCTCAGTATCACTGTCTCGGGATCCAATTCATCAGGTTCATCTCCACCCTTTAACTGGATTAATTCATTGTTGTCCTCTATATTTATTATAGGAGGTCTATGAAGCATCTCCTCTCGGTAGAAATCCATGTCTATTACTTGGACACGACTGCGCGCGAGATTATGAATTACAACTTGCCAATCTGTAGGCGGTCTGTCTCTTTTCCTAATAGGACTAGGAGTGTAGTATACTTGTACTTTTTATGTTGGTAAAACAAATGGTTCGTTGGAGTACGCAGACCTATGGAGGTCAATATCCACGATTCCATGTATGTTAACACGTATCCCTTTTTCTGAATCAAATTAACGACACTTGAACAAGTTAATATGACCTCTATGCATGCCCTTGTACAAACTCTACGATTTCCTCCAACTCCGCATAAAAGGCATGACCAAGCTCATTGTAACAATCTCCTTGAACACACACTCCAGTATTAGTTGTTCTTTTACTGTGAGCATATGTCTTTGTATGAAATTCACATTCATTTATTTTGTAACCATTGCGAATGACTTAGTCCATGTCTTGACCCATAGCTAGGACTTGTATATTTGGAGGAATCGTTCCCTCATTAAGAGCCTACAAAAATTCTATTAAATTAAATACATTCATAGATTAATACAATATATGTCATTCTTACTTAACTTAACTTACTTTGTCGTTTAGCCAAAGAGCAATTTTTTTATCACGACTAACTTGAATATCTTTATCAGTGATGCCGAGCTGATTTACTTTTAACTCGTCATCGTATGTTCTATACAATTTTATAAACATTAACATATATTAATATAAGAATGCAGGTTAAGATATATGTCTAATACATATGAATTTTACATGTATACCTCACAAATTCATCAATCTTCTCAAAATTGAGAAGAATGTAAGTATGCGCAACATGTAATTCTTGCTCAGAAAGGAATATGCGCTTTCTTTTTCCATAAGCGTGACCTGGTAAACAAAATACAGAAAGCCGACCATTTAGTTCAACATTGCCCCCATCATCATGTCCCGGGACTCGATTGGCCTTTGTCAAGACTTCGTCGAGAAAATAGTCTATGACAAATGTAGATATCTCATCGAAACTGTATGCCTCACATATCGACCCCTCGACATAAGCTCTATTCTTCACCTTCCTCTTAAGGTTTCCCATGACCCTCTCAAAAGGGTACATTCATCTATATTGAACTAGGCCACCAACACGAGCTTCATAGGGTAGATGGATTTGCGAATGATCCATAGAGTCAAAAAAACTAGGAGGGAATATTTTTTCAGGCTTACACGTGATCTCGATGATGTTCTTCTCAAGTATAGACATGTCCTTTTCATTTAATGTTTTTGAACATATGTCTCTGAAGAAATGACTAAGATCAGCCAAAGCATACCATATTGGTTTATCAAGCAAGTGCCGAAATGCTATAGGCATGAGTCTCTCCATGAACACATGACAGTCATGACTATTCATACCTTGCAATTTCCCACCTGTAACACACCTTGAAATATTTTACCCATATCCATCTGGTAGTTTCAGAGACTTTATCCACGTGCACACATCTTCAACCTACTTTTTGGACAATGTGTACCTTGCATTTGGTTTTACAATCTTACCATTAGTAGATTCATAAATTCTAATCCAGGACGCTTACAAATATCTTTCATGTCCAACTGTGCCTTATCATTATCTTTCGTCTTGCCCGCAACACCCATCACGGTGTTAAACATATTGTCAAACACATTCTTCTAAATATGCATCACGTCTAGATTATGACGAATCAAATTTGTAGACCAATATGGCAGTTTCCAAAATATGCTTCTTGTTGCTACTGGCATCAAACAAGGACATTAGGTGATGAAAATATCTTGATGGTAAAGTTTGAAGAACAACCAATGGACTTTGCATTGTGTTCTAGAAACTATAACGCTTCGTATATCAAGATTTCAAAAAAAAGGCATACTATTAGCCCCTTAACGTGGGACAATTAGTCCTAGCTATAAAATCATTTGATAGCTTAAATTATGGAGGACTAATTAATGAGATTATATAATCCCTCATAAATAGCCTTAGAAATGACAAAAAAACAGTCCAACGACTTGAAACTATTTTCTAATACTCTCTTACCCGCACAATTGTCTATATTTCTCTCTCACACATTCCATACCAAAAATGTGTGGACACTAAACTTATTTGGCTTACTAAGTAGAATACATGCAGTATAACAACATGTTGTAAGCGATTTCAAGCAAATATTGAAGTGTGGGCAGCATATTGAAGCATGGGCATCAAATATTGAAGTATGGGCAACAATTTCAACATGTTGTATCGCCACATATACTGTGCACTTAAATAGTTCAAATTGCTTGAAAACAATTTTTAGACTCAATTAATCTTACACAATTCGATCACTTGAATTATTTTCATAAAACAATTATAAAGAGTTCTTGTTCATTACCCAACTTGTTTCAAAATAGTTTTTAGACTTAATTAATCTTACCCAATTCACTTGAATTACTTCATAAAACAAGTGTAAGAGATTTTATTCATTACCTCGCCTAAATTGCTCTTTTGGAGCTTAAAACTCTCTAAGGAGCAATTTATCAAACATGATATGGGCATTATCTATATGGACATGTTTCACTAACATTTGTACATGCTTTAAACCATATTAACCATCCTTATTACTTTGCACAATAACAACTAAGATCCTTCTAATTCACAACAAGACCCCAAAATTTTTAAATAAAAAGGAATTTCCTTTATTTTGAAATAGTAAGGGTTGATTTGATTAATGTGGATAGTTATGGGTTAAATACGCAAATATTTCAAAATAAGCAAGTGGTTATAAAATATTCATTGTTGTTTGGGAATATTCGTTTGGTCGTGGAATATTCGTATCGCTTGGGAATATTCGTATTTACGGCCAAGCAAAACCATGTGTGGGCCCCATAACTGAAAGCGATCGATGAAAAAAACGACAAATATAAGTTGTTTTTAAATAACTACAGAAGTTGTCATTAATCATCATTGTTGAATACCCTTATGGTTAAAACACACACTAATACGCTGTGTTCAACAAGAGAAGACACCAGATTGCACCAATTATTGATTCTTACGTAAGAAGGCACTACTCAATAATGGTTACAAAGAATTACCGCTCAAAGATTTTATCGAGTTAATAATTGTCAGGTTGATATTTTATATCATTGTTGTTTCAATAATTGTCATTACACAAGATCTTTCATTATCGGCAATAATTCATATTATCCTAATAATATTATTAGATAACATTATTGGCAATGTCTAGAAAGTTCTGCCTAAGGAGAGGTTTGGTCATCTAATCAAGGCCAAGAAGAAGAAGAAATTTTATCGAAAGCCCCTCTTCCTCGAACCGCCTGTCAATATATCAGGATTCAGAATATTATTTGTGAATAATTAATTATTGATTTATATGATGAGGAAAATATTGATTTTATGTGGATATAGATGGAGAAAATTTTAAAATGACAATTGTTGAAAATTAATATTTTATCTTTTTCCGATAAAATAATTCATTTAAATATATTATTTTAATAATATATTAACTGTGATATTTTTACAATGAATGTGGGATATATGAGTATATGAGGAGGAAGAGTATTTTTGTGGCATTAAATGTTTAACACATGTTTTGTGTGTTGGTGGACACAATTATCGACCAAAATTTGATTATAAATGTAAAATCGCCTGCTTGTGGATTTCTTTTACGATTTTTGTTTGGAATTTGGAAAACTTTCTTCTGCAAAGTTGTAGAGAATTGAATTTCCTATAAAACTCAAGAGATTCGAATTTTCTGATGAAAGGGCTATTTATTATGAATTATTGAAGTTCAAGTTCAAATAATTGATTTTTGGGAGTTTAAATTATTTTTGTTAAGAAAAACGTTTTTGTATATTTTTTTTTGGACATTAACATGTGTGGCTGGTGTTTTGACCAAAAGGTGGGCTAAGGAAAATTTGTATAATTATATTAATATTATATTAAATTTTCGCTTTGGTGTTCTAAGCATTTTCCTATAAATAGGTGCTTAGGTTAGAATTGAAAATCACACCGTAAACCAAGTTTTCTCTATTTCTCTCTCGATATTTTGAGCGATTCTTGTGAGTATTTTGAGTATACTTTGAGTATTGCTAGATTCGGCAAGTTCCTTCAAAGACTATACCCTAGATTCTAGCTAGAAGTACCGATCTTCGAGGTAAGTGGATATTATTTTTTCAGAATGATATTATTTCTTCAATATCATTATGTCAAATGTTGATCCAAGTTTTTATCAAATTTGGAACTTTTTCATGCTCTGGTTACTATTCATGGGTTACTATTCATGAGTTACTATTCACGAAGTTACTATTCACGAGTTACTATTCACGAGTTACTATTCACGAGTACTATTCATGAAGCGTGAAGATGTTTTTGTGGAATTTCTATCTTTTGGTGTCTGAGTTACTATTCACGATATACGACACTATTCACGATACTGACTATTCATGTATACTTGACTATTCAATTTAAAAATAAAATTTCTTCTTTTTGTCCAAAATATCTATTCGGATACTAACTCGATCAGATCCATGTTTTGATCATTCTCGAATTTTACACCACTATGATTATTTTTGAGGTATTTTTGGGCGTGGATAAAACCAAGTACGAATCCTTAATCCTTAATCCTTGTCATTTTGTTTCACACGGATTCGCTTTTAAAAAAATATTTTCATCATCCTCGCCTTAAATGATGATATTATTGAATATCTTCGCCCCAGAAAGTGCAAAGATGAATGATTTCTCAAGAATATCTTTGGCCAGTAGTGCAAAGATGAACAACAGTGTTTGATGAAATACGACCGATTGATTAATATCTTTGGCCTCAGAGTGCAAAGATGAACAGTGTTTAAATGAATACGACTAATCGATGAATATCTTCGCCTCAGAGTGTAAAGATGAATATTTGATTCCGTATGTATATCGATTGATGTTACAGGATAAAATATTGATGATGGACCGTTAAATTCATAGATTATAGTAGATTTCATTCTCTACGAACTCTTCTATGAATTATTATTTCACCCATGCGAATATTGATCCGAAACTTGTTGCCTATCAGATTCTATCGATTTTTCCTCGTCAAGACTAACGATAATTTGTTGTATATTATCTTAGTCATAATATTCTTTATCGGGCTAGTTGAGCTCACCCTTTTCCTTGTTGTTCCATTTTTCTTCTCGTGAGGCGAGAATATAATGAGAGTACGAGTAGCTGTGTGGGTATGGAATGAAGGTTTTAGAAAGGATTGTTTAGTAGTCCTCACCATTTTTGCAAAATGATGTATCAATAAATGTGATGAGGATTTATTTGAGTATAGATATTATCTAAAGATAATATTTGTATTCAAACTCACGCTTTTCACATTGTAATAATAAAGTTGTAGTTGTTTCTCGCATCATGTATTTGGCACTCGTAATGGGTGTTGTGTATACCTATTTTGGGGCGCCACAAATGGTATCGTGAGCTAACCGTGACTTCTGTTGATGGGGATGCACCGCCGCATTCTCGGGGGACGCCTGCTCATGGCAGGGCAAATCGATAGTTACCATCGTGAGGTGTCAGTTGGGACATGAGTCACAATTGGTATCGTAGCTTAGGATATGATCTCTCCATGAGATCGGGAATAGAACTAGGAGGGGAGAGACGAGTAAATCCTTCGCTAAGTGTGTCCTACCTAAGCTTATTTGTTAGTCGGTCAAGATATAGGATATTATGTGATATATTGATTTCTTAATTAACCCTTGTTTTATGACAAGATTTGAGAATGTCGATCGAGAATATTAATAAAGGAGTAAATGAGACCGTGGAGATGCCTCAGATTTACCAACGAGGAGAACGTGTAACAGTCGGGCAATGTTCCTCCCGTGAACAACACCACCGAAAGCGTATGATGAACGAGGGATGTTTAGAAGCTTTTTGCGCTCATGCAAAATCGCACGAGGGAGACTCGTGTTCAAAATACAGAGAGGAAATGATAGCAATTCACGAGTGGTCACAAATGCAAGCAAGCTTCAAAGAGTCGGGACCACCGCACTCGGGGAAAGCCGGATCCGATTAAGGCGAGACGTGGGTCAAACAAATTACCAAGATATTCGATGTCTTGGGATGCACGGAGGAACAGAAGTTCCATTCGCCACCTTTATGTTCCGTGGGCGAGGCAGACATCGGTGGAATCAGGAAGCGCACTCCATCCAAATTTCACTCAAAGATGTCATGGGAGACGCTTTCAAAATAATCAATGACAAGTACTTCCCCGAAAGTATTCATTATACGAAGGAAGTGGAGTTTATTAGACTAGAGCGGTAATAAATAATGACGACAAGTCCCAAAGACGAGGCGGTTCGCAGAGTTATCCAGTGCTCACCTCATTTGGTGGAGAATGAGGAACGATGACGCGGATGTTTCGAGAGGGTTTGAAACCCCACATACGCCAAGATCTCATTTCTCATAAATTTTCTCTATTCAGATGTTGTCAATGTGGCTCAAATTGTTAGAGCGAGATAACGAGTATACGCTCAACCGAGGGACCATAACCAGATCATACCAAGATAGCAGCCATCGTAATAACGATAACCAACGGAGAAAGAAGAATACGATTAAAGGCTAGAACCACTCCGTGGTAATCGTGGCCATGAAAATAGAAGAAGCGAGCCGGAGGAGATTTTAAAAGAGGAGATTCAACAACGACCATGTGAAGACGCCAAATACCAAGAGCAACTAGTTTTATGGGAGGAGAACGACCACCCATTATATGCTACAAATGCGAAAAGAGGGACATATCACCAAAACGCCCACAACAGCTTAAGGTATGCTATAATTGTGGAAAGGAAGGACATATCGCCGAGATCAGACAAGAGCAAAACCTAGTTCAATGGGGATTTATGACTCAAAAGATCGTCCCGTAAAAGTCAAAGTCAACGATTCCGGAAGAGCGCTTGTCGTGATCGGTCAAAATGCGAGGAACCCGAACGGTTAGCACGCGTTAGTTAATTATAAATTCTCAAGTAAGTATATACCTTACTAGATATTGGTTCTACCCATTCTTTTATCTCTCTTACTTGGCGCCAACGCTTGAACTTGACTACGAGAAATTAAACTTTGACCTATCTCGGAGACTCCATTAGAGAAACTTTCATTACATCCGTTGTTTAAAAATCTTGCTTGATTCAAGTCAGCACTATCACATTACCACTCGTTAACCTTATTTCTATAGAGATATTTGCTTTTGATGAGATTTTAAGGTTAACTACTCATCATGCCAAATTGATTGCTTTTCGTAAGGTCATTAGTTTTCATATTCCTAAGCAACCTGTTATTCAATTCAAGCAATCAAACCATTGTAGTCAAACATTTTCATATCAAGCCATGAAGTCATTCGCTTATTACTTGATGTCAAATTTTCTTAGTCCATGTTATGGATTTGAATAAAGACACGCCGATTTGAATAATATTCCCGTTTGTTATTGATTTTTCCCGACGATTTCAAGAATTTCTCGCTTACTCCCAAAGCTCGATATTAAATTTTGTATCGACTTTGAACCCTAGACAAAACTCATTTCTAAAATCTCATATCGAATGGCTCTATCAACTTCGTGAGTTAAAAATTCAACTATAGAATTTGGTACCGAGCCTTTATCTTGTGACTTCCTTTGTGGAATTCACCTGCCGCACTCTCTCCGTAGGGACGCCATATTCGCAAGCGATAGTAAATCGATAGGTGTCATTGTGACGCACTATCCAAGATTGGGATATGAGTCACGCTTGAGAGCAACCTAAGTCGCTTATCGAAAGACGAGCTTTCAGGCTTAGTTGGTTATTATCGGAGATTCGTTGAAGGATATTCTCAATCGCTATTCCATTAACGCAATGACTCAGAGAGATACAAAATTCGAATGGAGCAAGGAATGTGGAAGAGCTTCAAGAACTCAAGAGGAGACTCATTTCAAAGACATGTTCTACTCATGCCATCCTCGAAAAGCGAACGTGGTAGCCGACGCGATGAGTAGAAAGATTATATGCGGAACGAAAAGGATGATGTCAAGTATACGACAGAGCCAACTTTAATAGAAAAGTTAAGATCGCTCAAGCCACCGACTCGGAGCCGATGCGTATGAAGAAGAAAGTACAAGAAGGAGCTATTCCTAAGCGAGAATCGATGAAGAAGGAATACTTCGAGTCCACTCTAGACTTTGTGTTCCTAACGACTGATTTGAAGTACAAGATTATGATGGAGGCACACAATACGCCATTTGCAATCCATCCTCGAAGTACTAAATGTATCGTGATCTTCACATACATTTTGGTGGAACAATATGAAGAGAGAGATTGCAAAGTTTATCTCGATGTGTTTAACTTGCCAACGTAAAGGCGCGAGCATCTAGTACCTAAGGGTCCGCTTGCAACCACTTGAGATTCCTAATGGAAGTGGGAACACATTACTATGGATTTCACATTACTTAATCTTCCCACGGTTTCTCAAGGCATCAATGCTATTTGGGTTATTGTTGATAGATTAACCAAGTCTCGCTTATTTTTACCGATACGAGAGACTTATTCCTCGAACGCCTTTCTCGTATGTACGTAAATGAGATTGTGAGATTGCATGGCATGCCAAGATCCATAGTTTTAGATCGTACCCAAGATTCACTTCATGATTTTGGGTTAGTTTGTAGAAAGCTACGGCACGAATTTATTTATTCTGGCTGGTATACCATCCTCAAACGGATGGGCAATCGTAAAGGACTACTCAAACTCTTGAAGATATATTAAAACTCTCGTGTCCTAGATTTCAAAGGAAGTCGATAAGTACTTGCCATCAGTGGAATTCTCATACAACAATAGTTATTAAACAAATATAGGCATGGTTCCATTCAAGCATTATATGGACAAAATGTCGCTTCTCCAATATGTTGGGATGAGGTGGGGAAGCAACATTGTTGGGACCCGAAAGTTAGTACGTATGACTAATGATTCGACAACGATAACGAAAACCAAGACAAGATCGACAAAAGAGTTATGCGAATCTTCATCGAAAGGACGGGAATTTAGTGTAGGGGATCATGTATTGTCATGAAGTTGCTCCATGGAAGGGAGTTACAAGATTTGGGAAGAGAGGAAAGCTCAATCCACGATTTATCTGGCCCATTTCAAATTCTCGACCGAGTAGGAAATGTAGCCTATAGCCTTCAAGCACCTCCGAGTATGTCTCGTGTTCATAATGTGTTTCATATATCCGCATTTCAGAATATGTGAAAGACCCGAACCACGCTATCGAAGTTAGAACCGACGAGATAGCCAAGACTTAACGTATGAGGAGGTACCACAAGATTTTGGATAGAAGGAGCATGTCCCACGCCAAGAAAGGTCATACCACAAGTTAAAGTTTTGTGGAGGAATCATGCTATAGAGGAAATGACCGGGAATTGAAAACGAAAATGAAAGCGAGGTATCCTCACCTTTTCAAAACACTGTATCGTACGCCAATTTCGAGGACGAAATTTCATAAGGAGGGAGGTCAGAAGACCCCAAAATTTTTAAATAAAAAGGAATTTCCTTTATTTTGAAATAGTAAGGGTTGATTTGATTAATGTGGATAGTTATGTTAAATACGCAAATATTTCAAAATAAGCAAGTGGTTATAAAATATTCATTGTTGTTTGGGAATATTCGTTTGGTCGTGGAATATTCGCATCGCTTTGGAATATTCGCATGACGACAAGCAGCAGCCCATGTGTGGGCCCCATAACTAAAAGCGATTGGATGAAAAAACGACAAAATATAAGTTGTTTTTAAATAACTACAGTAGTTGTTGCCAAGTATCATCGCTGAATACCCTATGGTTAAAACACACTAATACGCTGCTTGTTGAACAAGAGACACCAGATTGCACCAATTATTGATTCTTACGTAAGAAGGCACTACTCAATAATGGTTACAGTAATTATCGCTCAAAGATTTTATCGAGTTAATAATTGTCATGTTGATATTTTATATCATCATGTTGTTTCAATAATTGTCATTACACAAGATCTTCATTATCGGCTAATAATTCATATTATCCTAATAATATTATTAGATAACATTATTGGCAATGTCTAGAAAGTTCTGCCTAAGGAGAGGTTTGGTCATCTAATCATACCACCAAGAAGAAGAAATTTTATCGAAAGCCCCTCTTCCTCGAAACCGCCCTGTCATCAATATTGTGATTCTCAGTATTATTTGTGAATAATTAATTATTGATTTATATGATGAGGAAAATATTGATTTTATGTGGATATAGATGGAGAAAATTTTTAAAATGACAATTGTTGAAAATTAATATTTTATCTTTTTCTCGATAAAATAATTCATTTAAATATATTATTTTAATAATATATTAACTATGATATTTTTACAATGAATGTGGGATATATGAGTATATGAGGAGGAAGAGTATTTTTGTGGCATTAAATGTTTAACACATGTTTTGTGTGTTGGTGACACAATTATCGACCGAAAATTTGATTATAAACAGTAAAATCGCCTCGCTTGTGGATTTCGGTTGATTTTTGTTTGGAATTTGGAAAACTTTCTTCTGCAAAGTTGTAGAGAATTGAATTTCCTATAAAAACTCAAGAGATTCGAATTTTCTGATGAAAGGGCTATTTATTATGAATTATTGAAGTTCAAGTCTCAAAATAATTGATTTTTGGGAGTTTAAATTATTTTTGTTAAGAAAAACGTTTTTTGTATTTTTTTTTGGACATCATTAACATGTGTGGCTGGTGTTTTGACCAAAAGGTGGGCTAAGGAAAATTTGTATAATTATATTAATATTATATTAAATTTTCTCGCTTTGTGTTCTAAGCATTTTCCTATAAATAGGTGCTTAGGTTAGAATTGAAAATCACAATTAAACCAAGTTTTCTCTATTTCTCTCTCGATATTTTGAGCGATTCTTGTGAGTATTTTGAGTATACTTTGAGTATTGCTAGACGGCAAAAGTTCCTTCAAAGACTATACCCTATTTCTAGCTGTAAGTACCGATCTTCGAGGTAAGTGGATATTATTTTTTTCAGAATGATATTATTTCTTCAATATCATTATCAAAATGTTGATCCAAGTTTTTATCAAATTTGGAACTTTTTCATGCTCTGGGTTACTATTCATGGGTTACTATTCATGAGTTACTATTCACGAGTTACTATTCACGAAGTTACTATTCACGAGTTACTATTCACGAAGTACTATTCACGAGTACTATTCATGAAGCGTGAAGATGTTTTTGTGGAATTTCTATCTTTTGGTGTCTGAGTTACTATTCACGATACTTACACTATTCACGATACTGCACTATTCATGTATACTGCACTATTCAATCTAAAAATAAAATTTCTTCTTTTCGTCCAAAATATCTATTCGGATACTAGCTCGATCAGATCCATGTTTTGATCATTCTCAATTTTACACCACTATGATTATTTTTGAGGTATTTTTGGGCGTGATAAAACCAAGTACTAATCCTTAATCCTTAATCCTCACATTTTGTTTCATCGGATTCGCTTTTAAAAAATATTTTTCATCATCCTCGCCTTAAATGATGATATTATTGAATATCTTCGGCCCAGAGTAAAGATGAATGATTTCTCAAGAATATCTTTGGCCTCAGAAAAGATGAACAGTGTTGAGATGAATGAATACGACCGATTGATTAATATCTTTCGCCAGAGTGCAAAGATGAACAGTGTTTAAATGAACACGACTAATCGATGAATATCTTTGGCCTCAGAGTGCAAAAGATGAATATTTGATTCCGTATGTATATCGATTGATGTTACAGGATAAAATATTGATGATGGACCGTTAAATTATAGATTATAGTAGATTTCATTCTCTACGTAACTCTTCTATGAATTATTATTTCACGCCATAATATTGATCCAAAAACTTGTCATTCTATCAGATTCTATCGATTTTTCCTCGTCAAGACTAACGATAATTTGTTGTATATTATCTTAGTCATAATATTCTTTACCGGGCTAGTTGAGCTCACCCTTTTCCTTGTTGTTCCATTTTTCTTCTCGTGAGGCGAGAATATAAGCGAGTACGAAGCCTCGGGGTATGGAATGAAGGTTTTAGAAAGGATTGTTTAGTAGTCCTCACCATTTTTGTAAAAATGATGTATCAATAAATGTGATGAGGATTTATTTGAGTATAGATATTATCTAGAAGATAATATTTGTATTCAAACTCACAGCTTTTTACTTGTTGTAATAATAAAGTTGTAGTTGTTTCGTACCATGTATTTGGCGACTCGTAATGGGTGTTGTGTATACCTATTTTGGACGATCAAGAATCGCCATCAACGACCGCATGCGATCGCTAATTTTAAATGACGTGGTGGTGTCAGCGAGCGACTAGCAGTCGCTGATTGAGATTGGTCGCACAAAATAAACGCGCCAACTTTTTGCACCAATTTTTGGGAGGAAAATTCATACTAGCGACCGATCAGCGACCGCGTACGGTCACTGCTATTAACTAGCAACTAGAATTCATAGCAGACGCAGATAGTGGTCGCTAATACTATTATAAACGACCGGATGGAGCGGTCGCTGATATTATTGGTCCCAGATAGGCCTTTTTCTTGTAGTACAATGAGATTGGCAGGAATGAAATGTTCTTATTGATCTTTCTAGTTTGAGAACTTTGATGTTGTATGTTTGTCATATTGCCTTGGCATGTAGGTGTTTTGATGTCTTTGTTGAGTTATTTATATTGGTGAATAAAGGGGAAACACATTTTAGAAAAGAACCTTTGTATTCGAATTTTGTTGGTATATTCACTATAAACCATCAACAGACAAAACTCCTCCTACTAGGGACACCTAGAGGTTTAAAGGCTTGTAGTATACGCTAAATACTATCGTGTTCCCTACGAAAGTGGCTTAGTTTTATGTAGGATTTTATTTGTTTCATTTTCTTAGTTTTTATTTTGCTTGTGGACTACCAAAGTCTAGGTTTTGGGGTATTTGATACACATATTATTTATATGTTTATTTCCTCTTAAAATAAATTTATTAGTCCAATTTTATATTAATTCTATTTTAGTTGTATTTATTTATTTATTTTGCAATCAGGTGCACAACAATGGACAAAGCCCATGCAATCTCCCAGAGATAAAGAACATGCAAGAATCAAGGAGAGAAATTAGGAGCAAATATTCAAAAATTGGAAATCAAGAGGAGAAAGGAAAGGAGCAGGCGAGCAAGGGTTTTTAAAAAAGGATAATGCTTTTGTTTTCTTATTATTAAAAAAAACGGATCAGGAAGATAGCTACTCATGAAGCATGGATAAGCATGAGTAGGGGATTATTCCTGATTTGAATAAGAGGGGGCAATTTTTTTGGGGGGATTACTTGTCATTTTAAAAGAAAAAAAGAGAGAGACAATATTCGAGTATTCCAATTTTTTTTTCTTAGTATTCAAGTAGTGAGATTTTAGCAATTTATTAAAGGAGTTGTAGCAATACATGGATAAATTTAATTAATTCCTTTTTCTAATTAATTAGTACATTCCAGTAAGTACTCTGTTTATTTAACTATGTATTATTTTATTATGTTTTGTGTTTCAATTTCAAGCATGTTAGGCTAGATTATTTTCTAGGGTTAAGGATGAGTATAATTGATTGATTCCATTGCACATATTCATGCAAATTTATTATACTAATTTAGTGCTTTCGTGTTAAAAATATTTCTTTCTATTAGATGCCTATTTTTGTTGATAACAAAATAATGTTGGATTCTCATTATTATTTATTGGATTCCGTTTATAATTTGTTAAATGTTTATATAAACTGTGTTTTGATGAAAATAATGAGGGTTTTGATTTTATCCATATGTCTGGCTATGAAAGAATTAACAATTTGATTTTACAAATTAATTGGATTTAATTGATTTTATTTTCCGCATTTACTAGTGTCGAGAGACCAAACTAGTGTGAGATATAGAGTAGAGTATTGAGCATTAATATTAGGAAAACGACATTAATTATATTACTCCGCCACCCTAGTATCTTATCAATAATTATTTTAGTTGCGTATTTATAGTTGATAAAAACTCCCTCGAAAATTTTAAGCTAGATTAGGAGTTAATTAAAATTAGTGAGTGAGAACAGCACGTTCCATTCGTCAAGTCCTTAGGGTTCGACCTAGCACTTGTAGGCTATACTAGTATTCGATTCGTGCACTTGCGAGTAAATAAAACATTCACAACAATAATCCTCCAAAAAAGACCCACATTGAAAAAGACTTCGAGTCTTCGCCTACCCATACCCTTCCTACCCCAAATAACCCAGCCCCCCAAAACAATCCGACCATGTAACTGAAGCTGGGCCTTCCAAAATACTCTAGCCTGAGGCCTCCGAAGAATACTCCATGTACCTTTTTGAAAACTTTGTTCTTCTTGCCAATGAACCACGCTTTGAAGATATATCGACTACGGAGCTCATCTTCACCGGATTCAAGCATCAAGGAAGGGTAAATTATTTCGAACCCCTCTCAATAAACATTGTCCAACCTATAATTGCACCTAACCTTAACCAATCAACACCTTTAGGCCAATGCTATAACCATATGCCTTATCTAACGATATAAAGAAATCGAAGCAAAAGAAAAGGCCGCCCAGAGTCAAAATGAAATATTAAGAGTTTCCTTGGCCAAAGAGAAGAGCACATGACAACAACTTTTTCTTCTGCGAAGGACTCCAATTTGATATTGAAAAGCTGAAAAATGAGCTAGTGGTATCGGAAGCACGCCAAAAAACTTCCTTTGACAAATGTGATGAGCTCACCGAAGAGAATGAATTGCTAAAATAGAATAACCAAACCTTTACTCTTCATTCTCTTAATCTGATAAAAAAAAAAGAAGAAAAGCGTCTAAGCCCTCGCTTCTAAGGAAAAAGAACTCAATGACTACAAAGCATTGGGACCACCTTTGACCAACGAGCTGAGACTTCGGATCATGCAGGAATACCGCAAATCTCCCGAGCTCGTTGAGGAGATAACTCAGATGTTCAACAAAGGGTACGAAGCTTGTCAAGACAAAGGAAAAACCAAGCTCTCTGCCATTACACTGAACCCCTCACTCCTCCACTCCTTTGAAGATGAAGAGGACTCGGCCGACCAGCCAGAAGATGATCCTCCCCAACCATAACTATATTTTTAAATTCTCTATGTAAATTCCCTATATAACTTAAATTTATGAATGAACACACTAATTTTTCTGAAAGGATTTACACAAATTTTCGTAAATGATAATGAATCAATTCAACAGGAACAAATATGCAGGATAACTAAGAGATTCACCCGAAGATCCATACACCTGTAATAAAGTGAATAAGCAGAACTGAATACTTCAACAATATATTGATAAGCATTAAACCGTCCAAAACACCAGAAAACACTTTCACCCAAGGGGTTGAACATCCACCAATAAAATATGTTCCCCAAAAGGCTGAACAAACGTTCGCTTAAAGGATGAACGTGCCACCAAACACCATTGAAATAAATGTTCGCCCAAAGGCTAAACAAACGTTCGCACAAAGGCTAAACAAACGTTCGCACGAAGGCTGAACAAACGGTCGCACAAAGGCTGAAGGTCACAACGAACTCCATTCAAATAAATGTTCGCCCATAGGCTGAAAAAACATTCGCACGAAGGCTGAACGTAACACCGATATCCATTAAATGAATGTTCGCCCATAAGTTGAACAAACGTTCGCACGAAGGCTGAACAAGCATTCACACGAAGGCTGAACATAACACTGAACTCCATTACAAAAAATGTTCACCCATAGGCTGAACACACTCCACCAAACCAGCGATAACACCAAAGTTCTGACAAAGGCTGAACATAAACTCACAAACCAAGAACATAGCAAATTCACCAAACATAGCAACCATTTTATTAAGAAATTCGTAGAAGGAATTACAAAGCCTACTCATCCAATTTGGCCTACTGATAATATTTGTGAAGCCTTCAGCGTGCTAGGTATTTTTTATCTTTGTACCATCTATCGCCCAAAGTCGATAAGTACCTGGCTTCGGTACCTCAACCACCTCATAAAGGCCTTCCCAATTCGACATCGACTTCCCCTAGTCTTGTGGCATAGAAGCTTCAACCTCCCAAAGAACAAGATCACCAACTTGAAATCTCTTGAGCCTAACTCCTTTGTTAGAATACCAAGCAACCCTCTTCTGATAAGCTGCTAACTTTACCAAGGTCATTTCCCTGACTTCATCCAATAGGTCCAAATTAGCCCAAAGACCCTCATCATTATATAACTCCTGAAAGTGACTAACCCGAAGAGAAGAAATACCAATTTCAACTAGGACGAGTGCATCAGTACCGTAGGCCAACCTGAATGGTGAGTCCCCCGTCGTAGACCTTGGAGTGGTTCGTTAAGCCCACAACACGCTGAGTAAATCTTCTGGCCACGTACCCTTTGCCTCATCAAGCCTTCTTTTAATTCCATTTAATAAAGTTTTGTTAGTAACCTCTACTTGACCATTTGACTGAGGGTAAGCCATATATGTCTTTCGATGCTGAATGTTTAACTCCCCCAAAAACCCATCGAACTTCAAACCCACAAACTGTTGCCCATTATCAGAAACCACTACCATCGTTATTCCAAACCGGAACACCATAAATTCTTTTAAGAACTTAAGACACTCCTGATAAGTGATCCATCGAAGGGGTTTCGCCTCAACCCACTTAGTCATATAGTCAATAGCAATTATCACAAAGCTGACCTACCATTTTGCCTTCGGCAACAAACCCAGAATATCGATTCCCCAAATAGTAAAAGGAATTAGAGATAAAACCGAGTATAAGTCTTCTGGTGGTTGATGAGTAATGGGACTATTCAACTGACATTTCAAAAATTTCTTTACATAGTCTGTTGCCTCCTTGAAAATATTCGGCCAATAATACCCTTACCGAAGCACTTTATAAGCCAACGCTTGGCTGCTACGTGATCACCACAAATCCCCTCAATGACTTCTTGAAGCACATACTCTGTGAGGTCCCGAATCACCGCGAATCCAGATCGATCATTCTAACACTATTACTATATTTTTGCGGAAGATATAAATATAAATTGTTTATACAATATATTTTACACACTATTTCCCAAGGTCGAGTAACCTTAACTTATACACAATTCATCACTTGTCTAATACATAACATTATCATCATACAATACTATTACAAATCTAATCGCACACGTAAACTAAAGTTGAAACTGTCTTTAACCTTTCCTTGTAGCCGACGTATTCACCATAATCTGCAAGGTTTATCATGATATAGCAAGGGTGAGCATAAAAGTTGCCCAGCAAGTTTAATTTCAATAATTTAATGATATATCATGATTGAAAGAATCTGAATAATAAGCTGGCTATAATTCAACAATATAAGTGTGACTAGCAGGAACAAAATTTTGACTGAACAAATATATAACATGAACAAATATATTTGGACCGAAGGGTAATGAAGGTGATCAGCCTTTCATACCTGACTTATACATGCAATATGTATATAGTATAATTCTACAATGGCAATCAGCAATGATTATCCATAAGCATATCAGAATAAAATAACTCTTATTAGAGTTATGTAAGACCCCGAATTTTATGAAATAAAAGTAATCAATTTTTTATAATTACTATTCATGAGTTACTATTCACGAGTTACTATTCATGAATTACTATTCACGAGTTACAATTCATGAGTTACTATTCACGAGTACTATTCATGAAGCATGATAAGTTTTTTCGTAAGAAGGCATTACTCAATAATTGTTACAGTAATTACTGTTCAATATTTTATTTTATTGATTTGATAATTGCTACGTTGATATTTTATATTATTGTTGTTTCAATAATTGTCACGGCACAATATTTCCCATTATCGGATCAATAATTCATATTATTTGGATAATATTATTAGATAACATTATTGGCAATGTCTAGAAAGTTCTGTCAAGGAGAGGTTTGGTCATCTAATTGCGCGCCGGTAAGGAGAAATTCTTATTGGAAAGCCCTCTCTTTCTTGGGAACTGCCTGGTTGTCAGTATTGTGATTCTGTAATATGATTTGTGAATAATTAATTATTGATTCATATGATAAGGAAAATATTCATTTTATGTGGTTATAGATGGAGAAAATTTTTAATGTGACAATTGTTGAAAACTGATATTTTATCTTTTACGATAAAATATATTATTATATTACTGATAATATAATAATAGTGATATTTTTACAATGAATGTGTGATATATGAATAAATGAGGAGGAAGAGTAGTTTTGTTGCATTAAATGCTAAACACATATTTTGTGTGTTACAAAAAAATGTTTAACACATGTTAAACATGACGGTGAACACAAATTTTGACTAAAATCTGATTATAGCCTGTAAAATCGTCCGTTTGTAGATTTCGATCAATTTCTGTTTGAAATTTGGAAAAACTTTCTTCTGGAAAGTTGTAGAGAATGGAATTTCCTATGGAAAAATCATATGGTTTGAATTTTTTTGATAAAAGGGCTATTTATTATGAATTATTGAAGTTCCGAAGTTCTAGAATAATTGATTTTTGAAAGTTTTAATTGTTTTATTTAAGAAAAACGTTTTTTACACTTTGGTGGGCCCCACTTGCATGTGTTAAATTTCTGAATTCAGATTCAAAGGTGTGCTAAGGAAATTTTATTATAAATAATATTATTTTAATAAATTTTCTGCTTTGGTATTCTAAGCAATTTCCTATAAATAGGTGCTTAGGTTAGAATTGAAAATCACACCAGAAACCCAAGTTTTCTCTATTTCTCTCTATATTATCGAGTGTATTCTTGTGAGTATTTTGATATCTTGAGTGTTGCTATACGGTGCAAGTTCGTTCAGCGTTATTCCAGTCAGAAGTATTGCTCTTTTGAGGTAAGGGATAGTAAGGAAATTTAATGGTTATTATGTTTTTTAGTTTCGAAATTTTTACGAACCTTCAAAAATTCTGGAAAAATTTGAAATGATAATTTGATGAGTTTTGTTGATTGTGTCCAAAAATGGCGAATTTTGGATATATAGATTAAGAGTTATGGATTTTATCAGAAAAGACTATTTTAAAAGTAAACGCTTATAACTCCTTGTGGTTAACTCCAAAATTGATGAAAATTGTATTGGGAGTACATGTATATAACAGAAGTATTCTGTGTAAATTTTAGAATTTTTGGACAAAAGTACAATTTATGATAAATGTCTAAATATTCGGCAGTTTTGGCCATATGAAAAAATAGTAAATGAATTTTAAAAATTCTGAGAAAAATATATGTTCAATATGTGACTATATTATGCTAAATCCCAGAAAAGAAATAGTTTTGGAACTGATTTGGTATTTTTCATGAAAATTGTCTAGTTATGAGTAAATGAATTAAATATGTTATGTGAAGTAAGAAATTGGAAAATAGGATTTTATGGCTTGAGAATCCTATATAAGGTATATACAGATTTTTGATGAGGGTTTTGGTTATTGGTGATGAAATCTTATGAGTTTGGCATTTTAGAATTATTAAATGCATTAATTAGTAAAGTATAAACAATTAAAATAAATTGTTTATAAGTTTAAGAAATAATTAAGATATTGTGGTAATATTAATAATATTAGATTATGAGATTATTAAGTAATTTATAACATTTGAATTAAGGTGTTATGAAATCATTGATTTATGAATCTTATTCTTGAAATTAAATGTAGTTGTTGATCATATTATTTTATTATTATATATAACTTTTTTATAATTCCGGTGATGATATTTCTCTTTGACTTAAGTGTAAAGAGGGGTAGATTATTGGTATGATTATGACTATGGGTTCTCTTTGGCCAGTAGTGCAAAGTTGAATTGTTGACTGGTTTGATCATGACCATTGAATTTATAATTGAATATCTTTAGCTTAAGTGCGAAAGTGAATTGATCAACATATATGGTTATAATTATGGTTTATATAAATTATGAAATGATTATGTATTTCTTTGAGATATGAATATCTTTGGCCTATAGTGCAAAGATCAATTATTGATGAATATCTTTGGTCCGTAGTGTAAATATGACCCGTTGTTGAATATCTTTGGCATGCAGTGCAAAGATGACTTATTGTTGAATATCTTTGGCATGTAGTGCAAAGATGAACTATTGATGAATATCTTTGGCCCGTGGTGCAAAGATGAATTTATTAGTATGATTATGAACAGGAACTGTGATTTGGTATAACCATGATCTTTGATGTTTCAGGTAAAGACAGGTGATAAAAATTATCTTCGTCTTGAATGCGAAAAAGAATTTAGAACTACAATTATGATTATGAGTTATTCACATGATTGTGGACAGGAACTGTTGATTGATGTTACAGGGATAAAATATTGTTGGTGGACTTTTAACATGGAGAAGATAATAGACTTTATGGTCTATTTGACTCTTCTAATGGATTGCTCGTTCCGCTGCAACTATGGTTGAAAAGTTTTATTATCTACCATATGTTCTAAATCTCTGATTTATTACTGGTGAAGTCTATTGATAATGTAATTATCTTTAGTCATAATATTCTTTCTTCGAAGTAGTTGTGCTCACCCTTTTTTCTTCACAATTCCTTTCGTGTAATAAGAGTGTAGGCTTTGGGTCGAAGCGAGAATAATAGGGAATAGTGTGATGGTTCTATGCATCAAAGTTTATCAACACATTATAAAACGGCATGACATACAATATATAATTGTATTAAGGACCTAAGATGTGTGTGTCGTATATTATACGTCACTTAATAATTATTTTTGGTGAACAACAATAGAGTGAGGCGAATCCAACTTTGGAAGGGTGTTTTATCACTATCATACAAGATGTCTAATGACATACAACCTCGCGTTATCATAAGACAGGGTTGTGCAAATCCACTCACTGAGTATATCTACGAGCACTACCTATATGAACTTGGAGTTTATTTGAAACATAATGTTCAATTGCAGATGGTGGAAATAGTTACATGTGAAGAGAAGACTCACCATCGGAAAGAAGATGATAGTAATCTTCTCGTTTTTCTTTGGGGTCTATTGGGTCAACCAAGGATAATTATGTGGGTATATGATATCTATCATAACCTAGACGCATGGCCTCCCATGTACGAAGGTTTCCTTGAGCACTTCCCAAAGATTTTAATTTCTAAAACAATTCTAGATTGTACCTTTATGTAAGGTATCACTATGAGGTGTTGTCCATAGTTGGGACATGAGTCATAGTTGGTATTAAAACTCACAGTATATGTGTTGTTGTATTTTGCACGACAATTGTAGTAATAAAGTTGTAATTATTTTATGTACCATGTATTTGGCGACTCAGAATAGGTTGGATGGATTTAACCTATTTTGGGGGCGTCACAGTTGGTATCAGAGCTTAGGGATATGATCTCTGGCGGAGATCGGGGAGTAGAACTAGGAGGGGAGAGACGAGTAAATCTTTCGCTAGTGTGTCCTACCTAAGCTGAATTTTCTTACTTAAGTTGACAAATTGTGATATGTCAATTAACCTTTGTTTTGAAGCTGTATTCTAGAATGATATCTGAAATACAGGAGATGAGCAATGGAGAAATCATGATGACAGGGAAGATGTAATCTGAAATAAAAGCAAGGTATTCTCAACTCTTTGAAATACCAGGTACGTAAATTTCGGGGACGAAATTTCATAAGGAGGGGAGATTGTAAGACCCCGAATTTTATGAAATAAAAGTATTCAATTTTATATAATTACTATTCATGAGTTACTATTCACGAGTTACTATTCATGAGTTACTATTCACGAGTTACTATTCATGAGTTACTATTCACGAGTTACTATTCACGAGTACTATTCATGAAGCATGATAATTTTTTTCGTAAGAAGGCATTACTCAATAATTGTTACAGTAATTACTGTTCAATATTTTATTTTATTGATTTGATAATTGCTACGTTGATATTTTATATTATTGTTGTTTCAATAATTGTCACGACACAGTATTTCCCATTATAGGATCAATAATTCATATTATTTGGATAATATTATTAGATAACATTATTGGAAATGTCTAAAAAGTTCTGTTAAGGAGAGGTTTGGTCATCTAATTGCGCGCCGGTAAGGAGAAATCCTTATTGGAAAGCCCCCTTTTTCCTGAAAACTACATGGTTGTCAGTATTGTGATTCTGTAATATTATTTGTGAATAATTAATTATTGATTTATATGATAAGGAAAATATTCATTTTATGTGGTTATAGATGGAGAAAATTTTTAATGTGACAATTGTTGAAAATTGATATTTTATCTTTTCTAATAAAATATATTATTATATTATAGTAATATAATAATAGTGATATTTTTATAATGAATGTGTGATATATGAATAAATGAGGAGGAAGAGTAGTTTTGTTGCATTAAATGCTAAACACATATTTTGTGTGTTACGAAAAATGTTTAACACATGTTAAACATGATGGTGTACACAAATTTTGACTGAAATCTGATTATAGCCTGTAAAATCGTCCGTTTGTGGATTTCGGTCAATTTTTGTTTCGAATTTGGAAAAACTTTCTTCTGCAAAGATGTAGAGAATAGAATTTCCTATGGAAAGGACATGTGGTTTGAATTTTTATGATAAAAGGGTTATTTATTATGAATTATTGAAGTTCCGAAGTTCTAGAATAATTGATTTTTGGAAGTTTTAATTGTTTTATTTAAGAAAAACGTTTTTTACACTTTGGTGGGCCCCACTTGCATGTGTTAAATTTCTGAATTCAGATTCAAAGGTGTGCTAAGGAAATTTTATTATAAATAATATTATTTTAATAAATTTTCTGCTTTGGTATTCTAAGTAATTTCCTATAAATAGGTGCTTAGGTTATAATTGAAAATCACACCAGAAACTGAAGTTTTCTCTCTATTTCTCTCTCTATATTATCGAGTGTATTCTTGTGAGTATTTTAATATCTTGAGTGTTGCTATACGATGCAAGTTCATTCAGCGTTATTCCAGTAAGATGTATTGCTCTTTTGAGGTAAGGGATAGTAAGGGAATTTAAGGGTTATTATGTTTTTCAGTTTCAAAATTTTTGCAAACCTTCAAAAATTCTGGAAAAATTTGAAATGATAATATGATGAGTTTGTTGATTGTGTCCAAAAATGGCAAATTTTGGATATATAGATTAAGAGTTATGGATTTTATGAGAAAAGACTATTTTAAAAGTAATCGCTTATAACTCCTTGTGGTTAACTCCAAAATTAATGAAAATTTTATTGGGAGTTCATGTATATGACAGAAGTATTCCGTGTAAATTTCAGAATTTTTGGGCAAAAGTACAATTTATGATAAATGTCTAAATATTCGGCAGTTTTGGACATATGAAAAATAGTAAATGAATTTTAAAAATTCTGAGAAAAATATATGTTTAATATGGGACTATATTTTGCTAAATCCCAGAAAAGAAATATTTTTGGAACTGATTTGGCATTTTTCATGAAAATAGTTTAGTTATGAGTAAATGAATTAAATATGTTATGTGAAGTAAGAAATTGGAAAATAGGATTTTATGGCTTGAGAATCCTATATAAGGTATATACAGATTTTTGATGAGGGTTTTGGTTATTGGTGGTGAAATCTTATGAGTTTGGCATTTTAGAATGATTAAATGCATTAATTAGTAAAGTATAAATAATTAAAATAAATTGTTTATAAGTTTAGGAAATGATTAAGACATTGTGGTAATATTAATAATATTAGATTATGAGATTATTAAGTAATTTATAACTTTTGGATTAAGGTGTTATGAAATCATTGATTTATGAATCTTATTCTTGAAATTAAATGCATATTGTTGATCATATTGTTTTATTATCATGTATAACATTTTATAATTACGGTGATGATATTTCTCTTTGCTTGAGTGTAAAGAGGGGTAGATTATTGGTATGATCGTGACTATGGGTTCTCTTTGGCCAGTAGTGCAAAGTTGAATTGTTGACTTGTATGATCATGACCATTGAATTTATAGTTGAATATCTTTAGCTTAAGTGCAAAGGTGAATTGATCAACATATATGGTTATAATTATGGTTTATATAAATTATGAAATGATTATGTATTTCTTTGAGATATGAATATCTTTGGCCTATAGTGCAAAGATCAATTATTGATGAATATCTTTGGTCCGTAGTGTAAATATGACCCGTTGTTGAATATCTTTGGCATGTAGTGCAAAGATGACATATTGTTGAATATCTTTGGCATGTAGTGCAAAGTTGAACTATTGATGAATATCTTTGGCCCGTGATGCAAAGATGAATTTATTAGTATGATTATGAACATGAACTGTGATTTGGTATAACCATGATCTTTGATGTTTTAGGTAAAGACAGGTGATGAAAATTATCTTCGTCTTGAATGCGAAAAAGAATTTAGAACTACAATTATGATTATGAGTTATTCACATGATTGTGGACAGGAACTGTTGATTGATGTTACAGGGATAAAATATTGTTGGTGGACTTTTAACATGGAGAAGATAATAGACTTTATGGTCTATTTGACTCTTCTAATGGATTGCTCGTTCCGCTGCAACTATGGTTGAAAAGTTTTATTATCTACCATATGTTCTAAATCTCTGATTTATTACTGGTGAAGTCTATTGATAATGTAATTATCTTTAGTCATAATATTCTTTACTGAGCTAGTTGTGCTCACCCTTTTGCTTCACAATTCCTTTCAGGTAATAAGAGTGTAGCTGGGTCGAGCGAGAATAATAGGGGAATAGTGTGATGGTTCGGGTCTGTCAAAGTTATCAACACATTATAAAACGGCATGACATACAATATATAATTGTATTAAGGACCTAAGATGTGTGTGTCGTATATTATACGTCACTTAATAATTATTTTTGGTGAACAACAATAGAGTGAGGCGAATCCAACTTTGGAAGGGTGTTTTATCACTATCATACAAGATGTCTAATGACATACAACCTCGCGTTATCATAAGACAGGGTTGTGCAAATCCACTCACTGAGTATATCTACGAGCACTACCTATATGAACTTGGAGTTTATTTGAAACATAATGTTCAATTGCAGATGGTGGAAATAGTTACATGTGAAGAGAAGACTCACCATCGGAAAGAAGATGATAGTAATCTTCTCGTTTTTCTTTGGGGTCTATTGGGTCAACCAATGATAATTCTGTGGGTATATGATATCTATCATAACCTGCAGCGCATGGCCTCCCATGTATCGAAGGTTTCTTGAGCACTTCCCAAAGATTTTAATTTCTAAAACAATTCTAGATTGTACCTTTATGTAAGGTATCACTATGAGGTGTTGTCCATAGTTGGGACATGAGTCATAGTTGGTATTAAAACTCACAGTATATGTGTTGTTGTATTTTGCACGACAATTGTAGTAATAAAGTTGTAGTTATTTTATGTACCATGTATTTGGCGACTCAGAATAGGTTGGATGGATTTGACCTATTTTGGGGGCGTCCACAATTGGTATCGAGCTTAGGGATATGATCTCCGGCGGAGATCGGGAGTAGAACTAGGAGGGAGAGACGAGTAAATCTTTCGCTAGTGTGTCCTACCTAAGCTGAATTTTCTTACTTAAGTTGACAAATTGTGATATGTCAATTAACCTTTGTTTTTGAAGTTGTATTCTAGAATGATATCCTAAATACGGAGATGATGAGCAATGGAGAAATCATGATGACAGGGAAGATGAAATCAAAAAAAAGCAAGGTATTCTCAACTCTTTGAAATACCAGGTACGTAAATTTCGGGGACGAAATTTCATAAGGAGGGGAGATTGTAAGACCCCGAATTTTATGAAATAAAAGTATTCAATTTTTATAATTACTATTCATGAGTTACTATTCACGAGTTACTATTCATGAGTTACTATTCACGAGTTACTATTCACGAGTACTATTCATGAAGCATGATAATTTTTTTTTTTGTAAGAAGGCATTACTCAATAATTGTTACGATAATTATTGCTTCAATATTTTATTTTATTGATTTGATAATTGCTACGTTGATATTTTATATTATTGTTGTTTCAATAATTGTCACATGACATACGATTTCCCATTATAGGATCAATAATTCATATTATTTGGATAATATTATTAGATAACATTATTGGAAATGTCTAGAAAGTTACATTAAGGAGAGGTTTGGTCATCTAATCAAATTGCTACGTCGATGAGAGAAATCCTTATTGAAAGCCCTTCTTTCCTGAAACTACACGGTTGTCGATGATTGTGATTACGTAATATTATTTGTGAATAATTAATTATTGATTTATATGATAAGGAAAATATTCATTTTATGTGGTTATAGATGGAGAAAATTTTTAATGTGACAATTGTTGAAAATTGATATTTTATCTTTTCTGATAAAATATATTATTATATTATAGTAAAATAATAATAGTGATATTTTTCTAATGAATGTGTGATATATGAATAAATGAGGAGGAAGAGTAGTTTTGTTGCATTAAATGCTAAACACATATTTTGTGTGTTACAAAAAATGTTTAACACATGTTAAACATGATGGTGTACACAAATTTTGACTGAAATCTGATTATAGCCTGTAAAATCGTCCGTTTGTGGATTTTGGTCAATTTTTGTTTGGAATTTGGAAAAACTTTCTTCTACAAAGATGTAGAGAATAGAATTTCCTATGGAAAGGACATGTGGTTTGAATTTTTATGATAAGAAGGTTATTTATTATGAATTATTGAAGTTCCGAAGTTCTAGAATAATTGATTTTTGGAAGTTTTAATTGTTTTATTTAAGAAAAATGTTTTTTACACTTTGGTGGGCCCCACTTGCATGTGTTAAGTTTCTGAATTCAGATTCAAAGGTGTGCTAAGGAAATTTTATTATAAATAATATTATTTTAATAAATTTTCTGCTTTGGTATTCTAAGTAATTTCCTATAAATAGGTGCTTAGGTTATAATTGAAAATCACACCAGAAACTGAAGTTTTCTCTCTATTTCTCTCTCTATATTATCGAGTGTATTCTTGTGAGTATTTTAATATCTTGAGTGTTGCTATACGATGCAAGTTCGTTCAGCGTTATTCCAGTAAGATGTATTGCTCTTTTGAGGTAAGGGATAGTAAGGGAATTTAAGGGTTATTATATTTTTCATTTTAAATTTTTGCAAACCTTCAAAAATTCTGGAAAAATTTGAAATGATAATATGATGAGTTTGTTGATTGTGTCCAAAAATGGCAAATTTTGGATATATAGATTAAGAGTTATGGATTTTATGAGAAAAGACTATTTTAAAAGTAATCGCTTATAACTCCTTGTGGTTAACTCCAAAATTAATGAAAATTTTATTGGGAGTTCATGTATATAATAATGTATATTCCGTGTAAATTTCAAATTTTGGGGCAAAAGTACAATTTATGATAAATTTCTAAATATTCGCGCTTTTGGACATATGAAAAATAGTAAATGAATTTTAAAAATTCTGAGAAAAATATATGTTCAATATGGGACTATATTTTGCTAAATCCCAGAAAAGAAATATTTTTGGAACTGATTTGGCATTTTTCATGAAAATAGTCTAGTTATGAGTAAATGAATTAAATATGTTATGTGAAGTAAGAAATTGGAAAATAGGATTTTATGGCTTGAGAATCCTATATAAGGTATATACAGATTTTTGATGAGGGTTTTGGTTATTGGTGGTGAAATCTTATGAGTTTGGCATTTTAGAATGATTAAATGCATTAATTAGTAAAGTATAAATAATTAAAATAAATTGTTTATAAGTTTAGGAAATGATTAAGATATTGTGGTAATATTAATAATATTAGATTATGAGATTATTAAGTAATTTATAACTTTTGGATTAAGGTGTTATGAAATCATTGATTTATGAATCTTATTCTTGAAATTAAATGCAGTTGTTGATCATATTGTTTTATTATCATGTATAACATTTTTATAATTCTAGTGATGATATTTCTCTTTGCCTGAAGTGTAAAGAGGGGTAGATTATTGGTATGATCGTGACTATGGGTTCTCTTTGGCCAGTAGTGCAAAGTTGAATTGTTGACTTGTATAATCATGACCATTGAATTTATAGTTGAATATCTTTAGCTTAAGTGCAAAGGTGAATTGATCAACATATATGGTTATAATTATGGTTTATATAAATTATGAAATGATTATGTATTTCTTTGAGATATGAATATCTTTAGCCTATAGTGCAAAGATCAATTATTGATGAATATCTTTGGTCCGTAGTGTAAATATGACCCATTGTTGAATATCTTTGGCATGCAGTGCAAAGATGACTTATTGTTGAATATCTTTTGCATGTAGTGCAAAGATGAACTATTGATGAATATCTTTGGCCCGTGGTGCAAAGATGAATTTATTAGTTTGATTATGAACAGGAACTGTGATTTAGTATAACCATGATCTTTGATGTTTCGGTGTAAAGACAATGATGAAAATTATCTTAAATCTTGAATGCTAAAAAGAATTTAGAACTACAATTATGATTATGAGTTATTCACATGATTGTGGATGAGAACTGCTGATTGATGTTCTGAGGTTAAAATATTGTTGGTGGACTTTTAACATGGAGAAGATAATAGACTTTATGGTCTATTTGACTCTTCTAATGGATTGCTCGTTCACCTGCAACTATGGTTGAAAAGTTTTATTATCTACCATATGTTCTAAATCTACGATTTATTCTTTGGTGAAGTCTATTGATAATGTAATTATCTTTAGTCATAATATTCTTTCTTGAAGCTAGTTGTGCTCACCCTTTTGCTTCACAATTCCTTTCGTGTAATAAGAGTGTAATGGTTGGGTCGAGGCGAGAATAACGGGGAATAGTGTGATGGTTCTAGATGCCAAAAGTTTATCAACACATTATAAAACGGCATGACATACAATATATAATTGTATTAAGGACCTAAGATGTGTGTGTCGTATATTATACGTCACTTAATAATTGATTTTGGTGAACAACAATAGGGTGAGGCGAATCCAACTTTGGAAGGGTGTTTTATCACTATCATACAAGATGTCTAATGACATACAACCTCGCGTTATCATATTACAGGGTTGTACAAATCCACTCGCTAAGTATATCTACGAGCACTGCCTATATGATCTTAGAGTTTATTTGAAACATAATGTTCAATTGCAGGTGGTGGAGATAGTTATATGTCAAGAGAAGACTCACCATTGGAAAGAAGATGATAGTAATCTTCTCGTTTTTCTTTGGGGTCTATTGGGTTAACCAAATATTATTCTGTGGGCATATGATATCTATCATAACCTAGACGCATGGCCTCCCATGTACGAAGGTTTCCTTGTGCACTTCCCAAAGATTTTAATTTCTAAAACAGTTCTAGATTGTACCTTTATGTAAGGTATCACTATGAGGTGTTGTCCATAGTTGGGACATGAGTCATAGTTGGTATTAAAACTCACAGTATATGTGTTGTTGTATTTTGCACGACAATTGTAGTAATAAAGTTGTAGTTATTTTATGTACCATGTATTTGGCGACTTCGAATAGGGTTGGATGGATTGGACCTATTTTGGGGCGTTACATTAATGTATCGAGCTTAGGGATATGATCTCCATGCGGAGGCAGGGAATAGAACTAGGAGGGGAGAGACGAGTAAATCTTTCGCTAGTGTGTTCTACCTAAGATGAATTTTCTTACTTAAGTTGACAAATTGTGATATGTCAATTAACCTTTGTTTTGAAGCTGTATTCTAGAATGATATCTGAAATACGGGAGATGAAAGCAATGGAGAAATCATGATGACAGGGAAGATGGAATCAAATGAAAGCAAGGTATTCTCAACTCTTTGAAATACGGATCGTAAATTTCGGGGACAAAATTTCATAAGGAGGGAGATTGTAAGACCCCCGAATTTTATGAAATAAAAGTATTCAATTTTTATAATTACTATTCATGAGAAGTTACTATTCACGAGTTACTATTCATGAGTTACTATTCACGAGTTACTATTCACGAGTACTATTCATGAAGCATGATAATTTTTTTCGTGAAGAAGCATTACTCGATAATTGTTACAAAGTAATTCTTTGCTCAATATTTTATTTTATTAATTTGATAATTGCTACGTTGATATTTTATATTATTGTTGTTTCAATAATTGTCTCGGCACAGTATTTCCCATTATCGGATCAATAATTCATATTATTTGGATAAAATTATTAGATAACATTATTAGAAATGTCTAGAAAGTTCTGTTAAGGAGAGGTTTGATCATCTAATTCTTGTACGTAGAATTTAGAAATCCTTATTGAAAGCCCCTCTTTCCGAAACTACCGGTTGTCGATGATTGTGGTTCTGTAATATTATTTGTGAATAATTAATTATTGATTTATATGATAAGGAAAATATTCATTTTATCTAGATTGTACCTTTATGTAATGTATCACTATGAGGTGTTGTCCATAGTTGGGACACGAGTCATAGTTGGTATTAAAACTCACAGTATATGTGTTGTTGTATTTTGCACGACAATTGTAGTAATAAAGTTGTAATTATTTTATGTACCATGTATTTGGCGACTCATAATAGGTTGGATGGATTGGACCTATTTTGGGGGCGTCACAAGTTAAGTAAAAACAAACTTGCCTGCACCGTTGATTACCGCTACGTAATTTATAACGCTTTATCCGAAGACCTAATATTAGTAATATAGATCTCCAATATTAGAATAATAGCATCACAATATAATACTATTATATATATACACATAGAATAATCTAAACACATAACACATAACACTATCAGTCTACAACACACATAGGACTCAGTATCAAGTCAAAGTATTGCAGTCTAAGTTGAACCCAACATAAATCTAACATCCCGACGGTCTAGTCGGACAAATCTCGAGTTTAAGTTCAATTAAACTTTGTCTAACCACTTAACCATTGTTTAAGATAATTTGTTAACAGTTAAAATATTTTTCATAAGCTCGTAATAATTTTTAAATAATTATTACTATTTATTATGAATTTTCAATTATTAATATCGTATTTAAATGAATTAAATAACACATAATTCTTTTATCATTAATATTTATTTATTATCAAATATTAATGAAATACATAACATAATATTATAATATATTTATAATATCACAAAGTATTTTAATACTTTAAAATTTCCTTTATATGATTTTTAAACAATTAAATTCATTATCCGATAATTGTTATTAATATTAAAATATTAATATTTTCATGACAAAATATCAAAAGTTATATTTTATAACTTGAAATATTTTTATAACACTTAAATCATTTTTGTATGATTTATAAATCATTAAATCTATTTTTCCATAATTTATTTAATATATTTATTAAATAAAATAATTATCATTAATATTAATTAATTAGTGAAATTCATCACAAAATATTAAAATTTACCTAAAATAACTTAAAATATTTTCTTTTACAATAATATTATTTTTCATGTATTTAAATCATTTTGAATAATTTATTCAATATTATAATTAAATAAATTAAATACAATTTATATTCCAAAAATATTAAATATTTATGAAATATACTCTAAATAATTAAAAACTAATTTTCTGAATTTAAAATAATTTTTAAGAATTTATTTTCTATTTTTAATAATTAAAACCCATTTATTTAATAAAAATAATTATTTTCATAATTAATCGTCATTTAAAGGGCCTATATAATGCGGCAGACCCGTCATATAGGTGTTCTTGAGCACATTCTTGAAATACCTGAGAAAAGCATGTCAGTGTTCGAGGGGCTTGGTTTGACCATTGATAGATATGTGCTCAATAGGTTTCTGGACTTGTTCTTGTTTTACTATTGTAGTACTAATGTGATACAACAACTACAAACTAAGTTCATGGCCATACAACATCAGATCCGTGAAATATAAGTCTCACAAATCCTTATGAGAGTCGCTTTCATTTCAGGGTTTTCGAAAATGAAGAAAACGATCGAGTCTTCTACTTTAGATTCTTGTAGCTTGTAGTCTAGGTCTTGTTTTTGTAGTCTAGTGGTTCAATATTGTAGAACACATGTGAAGGTACAACTTTATAACATTTGATCAGTCTAACAACATCACAAAATGAGGATTCGAGCCGGTCAAATTAAGTAGTGTCAAAGAAACTTCCTTTGAAGATTCTGGGTTACCCAGAACTTCATACGGCCAGTTGGTCAACGGTAGTTTGACTGCTCATTACTTTGATTCTGCTACGGATCTGGTTGATCTAAAGCCTTGGATATGTAGTTTACACAACAGGCTACAAGGATCAAACAATAACATGGACTAAACACAAACTGTGAGACCCCAGATTTTATTAATAAAGATTTAAATTTTGTCAAAATAATTTTTTAATATTATGGTGTGAATTTGAGATAATATTATAGTTGTGGGTAGTATTTATAAATTTTGCAAAGTATGCAAGTGGTTATATTATATTCGATTGGTGGGGAATATTCGGTTTAGCGAGGAATATTCGTACAACTACTCAATCATTGGTGGACCCTACAATGTAATTATTGCCGGATTGAGAAAACGACAAAAATATTTTATTGAAATAACGGCGGAAGTTTTACCGTTGATCTTGTTGAACTACTTGGTAGTAAAAATACGATGTACGTGTGGTTGCGTAGTATTACCGGTATTGATTATTGATGCTTATGTGAGAAGTCACTCGGTTTGATTCTATTATTGTCAATTAATAATATGAATTATTATAGCGATAATGACGTTTTGTTTTATTCAGTATTATTAACGTAATAAAATGCGAAACATCTTTTTATATAAAATAGAATACTTTATTAAAGTTATTCTATAAATAGAATATATTATATTTTATTATGCATAGTGTTGCATAGTGTTTTGCATAGTGTTTGCATAGTAAAATGTTTTTATATAAATAGAATATATTATATTTTATTTAAAAGATTTTTCTTTAAATATGGACCGTCAGATTAAAGTAAATCAATCTGGACCGTTCATGGATTAGTTACTATGCATTCCATTTTCCTATAAATAGAAGCTCATTCCTTCATTATTTTCTTACGAATTCATTGAAACTCTAGAGAGAGAAATTATAGAGAGAAGCTATAGAGAGAAAGTTATAGAAAGAAGAAGAGTATTCTGCTACTTCACTACTTCTATATTCAGTTCTTTTACGGTAAGGGGTGTTATTCTTTCTTCTTGAAGAGAACTTCTGTTATTCCATTCACTATTATTCTGTTGGAATAACCTGTAAAAGTGGCATACCCTATACATAACCTGTATACGCGGTATACCCTATACTTGGTGAAATCCTTATGTTATTCCATTGCTTATTATTCTGTTGGAATAACCTGTATACGCGGTTTACCCTATACTTGGTGACATTCTTCTATTATTCTGTTGGAACATCCATGCATGTGTGTTTTACACCCGGACTGTTTAAATTTTTATTATTATACATTTGGAACATCACATGCATGTGTTTTACACCCACTGGTTCCGCTCTTTATCATTCTCATTGGAATATCCTATCTCATGTGTTTTACACCGGATCCGGTTCCATCTTTATTATTACATTTGGAACATCCTCATGTCGGTGTGAATTTCACCCCGACTGGTTCCATTATTATTATTACTCGTTGGAATAACTCGTCTATGTCTGAATACCGCATGCATGGTGATTTCTTTTGTTAATCCATTCTTTATTATACCCAGTTGGTTAAAACTTTGACTTCTATACTCCATGAAATTAGTAGAATATCCTTGATATTTGCGCTTTCATCCAAGATATCTTTTCATGGAAATATTCTTCCGATCATTATTGAATTTTAATCTACGAAGCAAACAAAGATGTTGACAATTTGGGCGTTAATAATTCATGGATTAAATAATTCTTGAACTTGTTTTATTGAATTACTATGTCATTGTCATCATCCTCATGTTATATTATGTTATCTTTGGCTTACGTGCATAGATGAACTTAGTATGATTATGACCGAGGATCATTCGGTATAATCATGACTTGATATAAATGATGTGACAAAAGTCCTCGATGGCTTTGTAATGCGATGATGGATAGTTTTTGGTATGATTATGACCGGGGTGATTCGGTATAGTCATGACCATTGATAATTTGATGAAAATCCTTGGCCGTGGTGCGAGGGATGATTAGATGTGGTGGTTTATTATTAAAATCGAGTCTCAAATGATAAAAATTGATGAAAACCTTTTAAAACCTAAAAGATAGTAGACTTTATTCTCTACTTGACTCTTTTAATGGATTGCTTATTCCGCTACAGTTAAACTGTTTGTCTATTGTATTTTATCAGTTTAACACTGTTGAAGGCTAATGATAATTTATTACGCATTATCTTAGTCATAATATTTCTTCTTGGGCTAGTTGAGCTCACCCTTTCTTTCACTTTTTCTCTTGAAAAATGAGAACATAAATTTGAGACGAGTCGGGGAGCGAAGTAATGGTCCGGAGGATAGCATTAGTAGTCCTCACTATTACGTGAAATAGTGTGATAATAGTTGTAATGAGGACTCCTTTTGAGTTTGTATAATATCTAGTAGACAATATTTGTATTCAAACTCACGCTTTTTTGTCGTATTGTACCCTACAGTTATATTAGTAAGTTTTATTTGAATTTATGTACCATGTAAGTGGCGACCCAAGATGGGTGACGATATACCTAATTTTGGGGCGTCACGGTTGGTATCGAGCTTAGGGATATGATCCACAGCTAAGAGGTGAGAATAGTACTAGGAGGGAGAGAGGGAATACCTTCGCTAGAATGACCTACCTAAGTTTATGTGCTATTTTATTGGTCAATGTAAATATAGGGATAATTTGTTACATGTCAATTAACCCTTGTTTTGTGACAAAGTTTGAGAATGGCATCCGAAAATCTTTGAGATAAGCAATGAAGCACATGAGAGTGTTGATTCACTTCAAACAAAAGGTAACGACCAACAACACGATAATCGAACAATGATAACCATCGTGGGGAAATTATCATGCTAAGAATGGTAACCACTTCGGTGGTAATCATATGAAGATAATAGAAGTGGAAATTTCAAGAAGATAAGGTCATTTAGCTCGATTTTGTCGTATAGTGAAGTCAAGTCCGAAGTCCACCGATAGTGGCACCAAAGGCGGATACGGACAAAACAAAAGTCGGTGGTTTCAGGAAGAGCGTTTTTCGTGACTTCTCAAAAAGTGAGTAACCCGAACGAAGTTAGTACGGGTTAGTTAATTATAAATTCTTGCTAAGTCTATACCTTATTAGATCTGGGTTCTACCCATTCTTTTATCTCTCTTTATTTGCGTTCAACGTTTAAATTTGACTCAGGAGAAATTAGACTTTGATTTATCTATTGAAACTTCGTTGGGAGAAACCTTCGTTACCTCCAATCGCTTATTAATCTTGTTGTTTCAAATAAACACTTTCACGTTACATTGTCGATCTTATCTCTTTGAAAATACTTGCCTTTGAGGTAATTTTTGAAAAGCGATTGATTAACTACTCATTATTCTTTTTGTAAGGTTGTTAGCTTTCATATTCCTAACCAACTTTGTTATACTGAATTCAAAGTAACCAAATCCTAAAGTTAATAAGCTCATTATATCAAGCCATAAGTAAAGAGCCCGATCCTTTCGTTGTTGACTTCCTTGTGTGGAATGCACCGCTTTACTTTACAGAAGCGGCGTCGTGGATGAAGATGGCAAGTTGATAGGTATCATTGTGAGGTGCTATCCGAGTTAAGGGATAGAAGTCACAGATTGGTATTAATCGACGTACTTATCCAAGTCTTGGACGAGAAATGTGATTTTGAATGATATTTCTATCATTAATAAATTTCTTGGCGTATTCTTGAAGACTTCCTAGCCTACCCTAGGCGTGAAATCGAATTTATGTATTGACCCGATACAAAACCCATTTCTTAAACCCTCAAATATTTCTTCAACTAAAATGAATAGTTTACGTGGTTTATGATGAAAGTCATAATAAAAGCATTGGAATAATGAAAATCATGGGTATTCATGGTATTAGTAAGTTTTATGATGAGTTATGTTGGTTAGTATGTAAAAACATGAAAGTTTCTTAGAAATCACAAAGAGTTGAAAATCGATTTTTGGTGAAAAAGCGTAACATGAAATTCAATTGACCATATCTCTTATTATATTTTGAATTTTGAGTGTGGTCAAGTCCTAGAGTTAGATCTATGAGTTACCTAACTAATCCAAGTGGAATTACTGGAAAAGGTGTTGTAGATTTTTGTGTGGACTGATTTTAGCAAAGGAGTGCAAAGCTGTAAAAATCGAAAAAAGCTTCGCCATGATTTTAGAGAGGCTGTTTCGGCCACTTAAATTATGAGAAAAATTCTGGCCTTTTGGGACATGAAGGTATATGGTATAAAGTACCTCCTGTCCAAAAATGAGCTCATTCGACTTAAAATGAGCAAGTTATGACTATTTCAATATTTAGGTTTTTCCGATGAAAACGCTATAACCGGAGTTCTATAACTCAGATGACCATGAAATTTAAACTAGAAGCTCACGTTAACATGTGTAAGGTCCTGCCAAGATTTGGGAATTTTTGGAGTTAAACTTGAGGTAGCTAATTTCTTAAGGAATTAATTAGAAATTGATTTTGAAAAATAGTAAATGAATTTTAAAATTTCCGAAAAATATATTTTCATCATGGGACTATATTATGCTAAATCCCAGAAAAGAAATATTTTTGGGACTGATTTGGTATTTTTCATGAAAATAGTTTAATTACTAAACATATGAGTTAAATATGTTATGTGAAGTAACAAAGTTGAAAATAGGATTTTATGGCTAGAGAATCCTATATAGAGTATATGCATATTTTTTTATGAGGAATTTGATAATTGGTGATGATATCTTATGAGTGTGGCATTTTTGAATGATTAAATGCATTATATGGTAAAGCGTAAACAATTGAGGTAAATTGTTTATAAATTTAAGAAGTGATTAAAATATTGTTATAATATTAATGATGTTAGATTATGAGATTATTAAGTGATTGATAACATGGGGATATTCTTGAATCCTGGATAAATTATATTATAAATGTTTAATATTTATCTTTTATCTCATTTGATTGATTCTTTATATCATTATCCTCATGTTTATATTATGTTGAAAGTCATATGTGGCCTGTAGTGCATAGATGGACTTGGTATGATTATGACCAGGGATTGTTCGGTATAATCATAACCGTAATTGAATACACGATTATCTTTGGCCGTAGTGCATGGATAATTTGTGGTCGTGATACTAATGAATACACAATTATCTTTGGTCGTAGTATGGATAATTTGTGGTCGTGATACTAATGAATACACGATTATCTTTTTCCGTAGTGCATGGATAATTTGTGGTCGTGATACTAATGAATACACGATTATCTTTTGCCGTAGTGCATGGATAATTTGTGGTCGTGATACTAATGAATACACAATTATCTTTGGTAGTAGTGCATGGATAATTTGTGGTCGTGATATTAATTAATGAATACACAATTATCTTTGGTAGTTGTTGTACATGGATAATTTGTGGTCGTGATACTAATGAATACACGATTATCTTTGGTAGTAGTGCATGGATAATTAAATGGTCGTGATACTAATGAATATCCTTGGCACGTAGTGCGGGGATGATTCGATGATATGGATTAATTATTGAAATGAGTCTCGAGAATGAAATATTAATTCATGGATGTGGTAAATATCATCTTTGGCGTAGTGCATTGATAGACTTGGTATGATTATGACCACGGATTATTCGGTATAATTATGATCAGAATTGAAAACACGAATATCCTTAGCCAAGAAGGCATGGATAATTCATGGTTGTGATACTATTAAGCTTAGTCTCAGCATTATTGGTTTTACAGTTGTATATCTTTAGCCTGTAGTGCAAAGATGAATAGTTAATGAATAGCTTTGGCGATTTCAAGATGAATTTAATATTTTCAAGGTATCCTCATCTCTTTATCATACCAGGTACGTACCCTTATTTCGAGGGCGAAATTCCATAAGGAGGAGAGATTGTGAGACCCCAGATTTTATTAATAAAGATTTAAATTTTGTCAAAATAATTTTTAATATTATGGTGTGAATTTGAGATAATATTATAGTTGTGGGTAGTATTTATAAATTTTGCAAAAGTATGCAAGTGGTTATATTATATTCGATTGGTGGGGAATATTCGGTTTAGCGGGGAATATTAAATACATAACTCAATCATTGGTGGACCCCACAATGTAATTATTGTCGGATTGAGAAAACGACAAAAATATTTTATTGAAATAACGGGCGGAAGTTTTACTGGTTGATCTTTGTTGAACTACTTGGTAGTAAAAGTACGATGTACGTGTGGTTTGCATAGTAGCTGCAGTATTGATTATTGATGCTTATGTGAGAAGTCACTCGGTTTGATTCTATTATTGTCGATTAATAATATGAATTATTATAGCGATAATGACGTTTTGTTTTATTCGTATTATTAACGTAATAAAACGAAACATCTTTTATATAAAATAGAATACTTTATTAAAGTTATTCTATAAATAGAATATATTATATTTTATTATGCATAGTGTTGCATAGTGTTTTTTGCATAGTGTTTGCATAGTAAAATGTTTTTATATAAATAGAATATATTATATTTTATTTAAAAGATTTTTCTTTAAATATGGACCGTCGATTAAAGTAAATCAATCTGGACCGTTCATGGATTAATTACTATGCATTCCATTTTCCTATAAATAGAAGCTCATTCCTTCATTATTTTCTTACGAATTCATTGAAACTCTAGAGAGAATTATAGAGAGAAGCTATAGAGAGAAAGTTATAGAAAGAAGAAGAGTATTACGCTACTTCACTACTTCTATATTCAGTTCTTTTACGGTAAGGGTGTTATTCTTTCTTCTTGAAGAGAACTTCATTATTCCATTCACTATTATTACATTTGGAATAACTTTGTAAAAGTGGCATACCCTATACATAACTTTGATATCGCCAGATACCCTATACTTGGTGAAATCCTTATGTTATTCCATTGCTTATTATTACATTGGAATAACTCGATATATCACCTTGATTTACCCTATACTTGGTGACATTCTTCTATTATTACATTGGAACATCATGTATACATGTGTTTTACAATCCCACTGGTTCCGTCTTTATTATTATTACTCATTGGAACATCCATGCTCTGTGTTTTACACCTTTACACGGTTCCGCTCTTTATCATTCATTGGAATATCCTATCATGTGTTTTACACCGATCCAGTTCCATCTTTATTATTACATTGGAACATCCTGCGGTGTGAATTTCACCTAACTTTGGTTCCATTATTATTATTCTCATTGGAATAACTTTTATACATCTGCAATCGCATGCATGGTGATTTCTTTTGTTAATCCATTCTTTATTATACCCAGGTTGGTTAAAACTTTGACTTCTATACTCCATGAAATTAGTAGAATATCCTTGATATTTGCGTTTCATCCAAAGATCTTTTCATGGAAATATTCTTCCGATCATTATTGAATTTTACTCTACTAAAAACAAAGATCATGTTGACAATTTGGACGTTAATAATTCATGGATTAAATAATTCTTGAACTTGTTTTATTGAATTACTATGTCATTGTCATCATCCTCATGTTATATTATGTTATCTTTGGCTTACATGCATAGATGAACTTAGTATGATTATGACCGAGGATCATTCGGTATAATCATGACTTGATATAAATGATGTGACAAAAGTCCTCGGTGGCACTGTAATGCGTTGATGGATAGTTTTTGGTATGATTATGACCGGGGTGATTCGGTATAGTCATGACCATTGATAATTTGATGAAAATCCTTGGCCCGTAGTACGGGGATGATTAGATGTGGTGGTTTATTATTAAAATCGAGTCTCAAATGATAAAAATTGATGAAAACCTTTTAAAACCTAAAAGATAGTAGACTTTATTCTCTACTTGACTCTTTTAATGGATTGCTTATTCCACTGCAGCTTAAACTGGTTTGTCTATTGTATTTTATCGGTTTAACATCAATGTTGAAGGCTAATGATAATTTATTCTGCATTATCTTAGTCATAATATTTCTTCTTTGGGCTAGTTGAGCTCACCTTTTCTTTCACTTTATTCTCTTGAGAAATGAGAACATAGGCGGACGAGTCGGGAACGAAGTAATGGTCCGGAGGATAGCATTAGTAGTCCTCACTATTACGTGAAATAGTGTGATAATAGTTGTAATGAGGACTCCTTTTGAGTTTGTATAATATCTAGTAGACAATATTTGTATTCAAACTCACGCTTTTTGTCGTATTGTACCACAGCAGCTTATATTAGTAAGTTGTATTTGAATTTATGTACCATGTAAGTGGCGACCCAAGATGGGTGGCGTATACCTAATTTTGGGGCGTCACACAAACACAATAAGATCAAGACCACGCAAGTGTGATCGTCGAGGAAAAATCAGGTTTACGGGCGAAAACCCGGATACCGATTTCGTGAATCGCAATTGAAGGGATAACTTGAGATCTAGACATGGTATGGAGTTGATTCCACTTCCAGTCTACTCTCCTCATGTCAGAGAACAAATCTATAACTTTAAACAGACATAACAATTAACACAGACAGATCTAGAGGCCTTGACATATGACTGTCAGGCCTTAAAAATTAGGGTTCTTGGTCAGTTTTTAAAACATGATTTTCGTGCCTCTAGATGTTATAGATCTTTGATGTTACCTCTTGGATCACTAAATAACATCGTTAAACATCGCTCTAACATTCTAACAACAACAAATAACATCAGATCACTGATTTTTAGGAATTAGGGTTTATACCTTTCTTGCTTTGATCTTGATTTCTGATCTTTGATCCTGATCTTGGAAGGTTAACAGATTATATGAGCTTTAATTTTCACTCCATTTCATTCTCATAATTCGAAGGTTTGAGAGAGAGAGAGTTACTAGCATTTGAAAAATAAAAGTAAGTAATTTCTTACTAATAATCTATATAAATTATGGATGCAATGAATGTTGGCTGATAATGTTGTTGATTTTGTGAGATATAAGTCACATTCTAGTCTTAGCGTTGGTCACCAACTCAAATAGGGCAACAATTACAAGTTATGTCCAATTATGCAACAAAGGGCATTTTGGTCTTTCGATTTTGATTTTAATGGCATTCTTGTCTTTTGATCCAACCCTTAGGGTTTTGGGTTTAGAATCCTTAGGGTTTAGGGTTTGAACCCTTAGGGTTTAAGATTTGAACCCTTGGGGTTTAGGGTTTAACCCTTAACTTTGCAATTTAATTTCTAAGATTTCCGAATATCGGTTTTAAAAATATAAAATTAATATGTCTAAATTATAATTAGAATTTTCTAATTATATTAAAATTTCTTAATCACAATTTAAATCTTGCTAATTAGGATTATTATTTCCTTATTAAAATTTCTAATTTAGCTATTAGGGTCAAAATTGGTCATTAAGGTTTATAAACCACTATTTATGGTTTCTAATAGAAAAATAATTTTTAATTTTAAAATTAAATTTAAGTAATTAGATTAGGATTTTCTAATTACTTATAACTTTAAAATTAGGATTAATATTTCCTAATTAACATTAAAAGTATTAAATTAACACTTAGGTTTTCCTATTTATAAATTAGGGTTTCAAATCCATAAATTAGAGTTTAAAACTTTGAAATTAGTGTTTGCTAAATAATTAAGCTTTACCCTAATTAATATTATAATTAATAGCACTTAATGTAACACCCAACTCTTATAAATAAAGATAAATTTTCTATAAATATTATTTTTGAATATTATGGAGTAAATTTGATATAATATTATAGTTGTGGGTAATATTTATAAATTTTGCAAAGTACGCAAGTTGTTATATAATATTCGATTGGTCGGGAAATATTCGTACAACGGCACAATCATTGGTGGACCCCGCAACAGAATTATTATTGGATTGAGAAAACAATAAAAATACTTTATGAAAATAACGGTGGAAGTTTTACTAATTAGCTGTTGAAACACCCTATGTTAAAAAATACGATGTCTCGTGTAGTTGCATAGTAGCACACTAATATTGATTATTGATGCTTATGTGATAAGTCACTCAGGTTTTGTTTTATTGGTATTATTAATGTAATAAAATAGAAAAACTTTTTATATAAAATGTAGAATACATTTATAAAGTTATTCATTTTATTAGGCTAATAGTAATATCTTTTTATGTAAAACAGAATACTTTTATAAAGTTATCTGTTTTATTAGACAATAATTAGAATATATTATATTTTATTATGCATAGTGTTTGTATAGTGCCTGCATAGTGTTTGCATAGTAAAATCTTTTATAAAGTTATTCGTTTTATTAGATTATAAATAGAATATATTATATTTTATTTAAAAGATTTTGCTTTAAATATGGACCGTCGGATTAAAGTAAATCAATTTGGACCGTTCATGAGTTAGTTACTATGCAGTCCATTCGTCTATAAATAGAAGCTCATTCTTTCATTATTTCTTACGAATTCACTGAAACTCTAGAGAGAGAAATTATAAAGAAACTATAGAAAAGTATTCTGCTACTTCCCTACTCTTATATTCAGTTTCTTTTATGGTAAGGGATATTATTTCTTTTGTATCCATGAAGAGAATTTTTGTTATTCCATTCTTTATTATTCTGCTGGAATAACCAGTATACGCGGACTACCCTATAATTGGTGACATTCTTCTATTATTCCGTTTTTATTTTTATTCTGTTGGAATATCCTGTCTGTACATTTTATGCCGAACCTGGTTCCGTCTTTATTATTATTTTGTTGGAATATCACATGCATGCGTTTTTCACGCCGGACTGGGTTCCGCCTTTATTTATTATTATGTTGGAATATCCTATCATGCGTTTTTACTGTGAACTCGAATTCCGCTCTGTATTATTACATTGGAACATCCGCAGCCGCAAGTTTAATTTACTTAACTTGGTTCCGTTACTTATTATTCTGTTGGAATAACTTGTCTATGCGAAGTACCACATGCATGGTGATTTCTTTTGTTATTCCATTCGTTATTATACTCAGTTGGTTAAAGTTTTGACTTCTATACTCCATGAAATTAATGGAATATCCTTAATATTTGCGCTTCATCCAATATCTTTTCATGGAAATATTCTTCTGAGCATTCTAGAATTTTACTCTACAAATCAGTATCATGTTGACAATTTGGACGTTATTATTTCCTTGATAAATTAATTCTTGAACTTGTTTTATTGAATTCTTATATCATTGTCATCATCCTCATGTTTATATTTTTGAAAGTCATCTGTGGCCTGTAGTGCATAGATGGACTTTATATGATTATGACCAGATATTATTCGGTGTAATCATGACCGTAATGTTACAATTGATGTGGTAAAAGTCCTCATTGGCCCGTAGTGCATTGATGGACAGTTGTTGGCATGATCATGACCATTAATGAATACACAAATATTGTTGGCACGTAGTGCATGGATAATTGTGGTCGTGATACTAAAGAATATCATTGGCCGTAGTGCAGGGGTGATTCGATGATGTGGATTATTTATTAAGCTGAGTCTCAGTGATAAAAGTCATGAAAAACCTTTTAAATCATAGAGGATAGTAAATTTTATTCTCTACTTGACTCTTCTAATGGATTGCTTGTTCCGCTGCAGTTAAACTTGATGTTTGTTATATTGTATCAGTTTAACACTGTTTAAGGCTAATGATAATTTATTCTGCATTATCTTAGTCATAATATTTCTTACTGGGCTAGTTGAGCTCACCCTTTCTTTCACTGTTCTCTTCAGGAAATGAGAATATAGCTGGGATAAGTCGGGGAACGGAGTGATGGACTAGATGATAGTATTAGTAGTCCTCACTATTTTGTTAAATAGTGTGATAATAAATGTAATGAGGACCCCATTGAGTTTTTATATTGTCTAGATGACAAAATTTGTATTAAAAGTCACAACATATGTTTAGTTGTATTTTACACGACTGTTGTATAATTAAGTTGTATTTGAATTTTGTACCATGTATTTGGTGACTCAAAATGGGTGATGTATACCTATTTTGGGGGCGTCACAGTTGGTAACGAAGCTTAGGGATATGATCCCTGGCTAAGATGTGAGAATAGAACTAGGAGGGGAGAGACGGGGAATTCCTTCGCTAGTATGACCTACCTAAGTTTTTTTGGTATTTAATTGGTCAGTCAGAATATAGGGATAATATGTTACATGTCAATTAACTTTTGTTTTGTGGCAGTATCTAAAAATAACATCCGAGAATGTTGAGAATAGCAATGGAGCACATGCGACAGTTGATTCACCACATATCAATAATCAGGATAATGTGCATCAGGAAGGCGACAATCCTCAGGCAAACAACAACACTGACCAAATGATGAATGATGGAATGTTCAGAGGCGTTATGCAATTCATGCAACAGCAGACAAGAGTGGCTCCTGTCCAAAATGTAGGTGGAAACACTGGAAACTCTCAGACGGTCACCGCTAAACAGTTCAAGGAGCTGGGACCACCGGAGTTTATTAGAGAGCCAAAACCACTTAAAGCGGAAGCATGTATAAAGCAGATCACCAAGATCTTTGATGTCTTGGGATGCTCCGAGGAGCAAAAGGTTCCCTTTGCCGCCTTTATGTTGCGAGGGAGAGGCAGATTACTGGTGGGAATCGGTAAAGCGTACTCAACCTGGCGCACTGAAAATTTCTTGGGAGAAGTTCCAAGAACTATTCAACGACAAGTACTTTCCCGAAAGTATTCGTCACATGAAGGAGGTGGAGTTCATCAAGTTGGAACAGAATAATATGACCATGTCGCAGTACGAAGCAAAGTTTACCAAGTTTTCCCGGTTTGCGTCCCACTTGGTGGATAATGAAGAGAGAATGACGCGAATGTTTTTAAGAGGTTTAAAGGCGGAGATACGTCAACATCTTATTTCTCATAAACTGTGTTTGTATTCAGATGTTGTAAATAGGGCTCAGTTAGTAGATCGCGATAACGAGTCAACGCAACCAAAAGAAAGCAGCCGGCAAAATGATAATACCAATGAGAGCAGTCATCAGAGCGGTGACAACAAGCGTGGAGGGAATCAACAGGCCAGAAGTGGTAACCACTTCGGTGGTAATCAGGGCCAAAATAATAAGAATGGACATTTCAAGAAGAGGAGATTCAACAATGATGGAAAGACGTCGGACCAAAGACCCGTTGTTAAGAAGGAGAAAGACCACCTATCATATGCTTCAAATGCGGAGGGGAGGGACACATCAGTCTAAACTGCGCAATTCCATCCAAAGCATGTTATAATTGTGGAAGAGAAGGTCACTTAGACCGATTTTGTCGTTCACCGAAGACAAGTTCAGCCAGGATGGAGGCACTAAAGTAGTCCCGAAAAAGTCAAAGCCAGAGTAGTCAGGGAGAGCGTTTGTTCTGACCTCCCAGAAAGCAAGGAACCTGAATGAGGTCATCACGGGTAAGCTTATCAGAAACTATAGCGAAGTCTATACTTTTTTTGATACCGGTTCTACCCATTCTTTTATTTCTCCTACTTGCGCTCAACGATTAAATTTGACTCCGGAGAAATTAGACTTTGACTTATCTGTGGAAACTCCGTTGGGAGAAAATTTCATTTCATCCACTGTTTATAAGTCTTGTTTGGTTCAAATCGGTACCCTCACATTACCTGTCGATCTTATTTCATTGAAAATACGTGCATTTGACGTGATTCTAGGGATTGATTGGTTAACTACTCATCATGCAAAAATTGATTGTTTTCGTAAGGTTGTTAGCTTTCATATTCCTAATCAACCTATTATGCGAATTCAAGCAACCAAACCATTAAAATCAATCACGGTCATCTCAAGCCATAAAGCTATTCATTTATTGAAAAACGGATGTCAAGCTTTCTTAGCTCATGTCACGGATCTAAAAAAAAATACGTTAGTTTTGAATGATATTTCTATTGTTAATAAATTCCCTGACGTATTCCCTGAAGAACTTCCTGGCCTACCCCAGAGCATGAAATTGAATTTTGTATCGACCTTGAACCTAGTACAAAAACCATTTCCAAAGCCCCATATCGAATGGCTCCTATTGAACTTTAGGAGTTAAAGACTCAACTGCAGGAATTGTTAGACATTGGCTTTATTCATCCTAGTACTTCTCCTTGGGGTGCTCCTGTTCTATTTGTGAAGAAGAAAGATGGGAGTATGCGACTTTGTATTGATTATCGGGAGTTAAATCATGTCACCATCAAAAATAAGTACCCATTGCCACGTATTGATGACCTGTTTGACAAGTTGCAAGGAGCCAAATTCTTTTCAAAGATTGATCTTCGTTTCAGATATCACCAATTGAAGATTAGAACCAATGACATTCCAAAGACGACTTTCAGAATTCGGTACGGGCATTATGAATTCCTAGTCATGTCCTTTGGATTGACTAATGCTCCTCCTGCCTTCATGGATACGATGAACCGAGTATTCAAGGAATATTTGGATAACTTTGTGGTCGTCTTTATTGATGACATCCTTATATATTCCAAAACCCGTGAAGATCATGAGCAACACTTGAGGCTGACACTCCAAAAGTTTCGTGAATACAAGCTTTATGCCAAGTTGAAGAAATGCGAGTTCTGGCATGAGGAAGTAGCATTCCTTGGGATATGAGAGGAAATGCGAGTTCTGGCATGGTAGTATCAAGTCATGGAATATCTGTTGACCTGGCAAAGATTGAAGCTATTCAAAGCTGGGAGCAACCTAAATCAGTGACCGAAGTACGTAGCTTTCTCAGTTTGGCTGGTTATTATCGGAGATTCGTGGAAGGATTTTCTCGAATCGCTACTCTATTAACTCAGCTGACTTGGAAAGATATAAAGTTTGGTTTTGAGTGAAGAATATGAGAAGAGTTTTCAAGAACTTAAGAGGAGACTCATTTCAGCACCTGTTCTGATAATACCATCTGGCTCGGAGGGATTTGTCATCTACAGTGATGCTTCGGGCAAAGGGTTGGGATGAGTTCTCATGCAACATGGGAAAGTCATAGCCTATGACTCGTGACAACTCCAAGAATATGAGAGGAATTATCTTACTCATGATCTAGAGTTAGCAGCTGTTGTCTTTGCACTTAAAATTTGGAGGCATTACTTGTATGGGGAGAAAGTGGAGATCTTTACGGATCATAAAAGCCTCAAATACTTCTTCACTCAAAAGGAACTAAACATGCGACAATGACGTTGGCTTGAACTGTTGAAAGATTATGAGTATACCATCCAATACCATCCTGGAAAAGCGAACGTAGTAGCTGACGCATTGAGTAGACGATCATATGCAAGTACGAGTGCGATATTGTCAACGTAAAGGCACATTTTGTGTGACTTGCAAAGAATGGAGATAGAGTTAAAGACTCCAGGGACCCATGGGATGATGGCGAATATACGAGTAGAACCGACTTTAATTGATACTGATTAAAATTCGCTCGAGCTTACGACACTGAAGGCGATGCATATGAGGAAGAAAGTGCAAGAAGGTGCTATGCTGGAAGCAAGAATCGATGAAGAAGGAATACTTCGAGTCAACTCCAGACTTTGTGTTCCTAATGAACCTAATTTAAAGTATAAAATCATGATGGAGGCGCACAACACACCGTTTGCAATCCATCCTGGGAGTACCAAAATGTATCATGATCTTTGTCATACATTTTGGTGGAGCAATATGAAAAGAGAGATAGCGTTGTTTATCTCTAGGTGTCTAACTTGTCAATGAGTTAAAGCGGAGCATCAAGTACCAAAAGGTCCATTGCAACCACTTGAAATTCCAGAATGGAAGTGGGAGCACATTACCATGGACTTCGTTACCGGTCTTCCTAAGATTTCTCAAGGTATAAATGTGATTTGGGTCATTGTTGATAGATTGACCAAGTCTACTCATTTCTTACCGATACGAGAAACTTATACACTTGAACGTCTTGCTCGTATATACATAAATGAGATTGTAAGACTGCATGGTATGCCAGTTGTGAGACCCCAGATTTTATGAATAATGATTTAATTTTCTCGAAATAATTTTTTTATATTATGGTGTTGATTTTATGTAATGTTATAGTTGTGGGTAATATTTAAAAATTTTACAAAGTAAGCAAGTGGTTGTATAATATTCGATTGGTCGGGGAATATTCTTTTTGTCGGGGAATATCCGTACGACGGTACAATCATTGGTGGACCCCACAAAAAAATTATTGTCGGATAGAGAAAATGACAAAAATACTTTATGAAAAGAACGACGGAAGTTTTTCCGTTAACTGTTGAAACACCTGATTTTAAAAGTACAATAATACGCGTGGTTGCACAGTAATACACGATATTGATTATTGATGCTTACGTGAGAAGTCACTCAGTTATACTCAATTATTGCTACAGTAATTACTGCATCATATCTCTCATATTATTGATTCAATTATTGTTACAGTATCATCTGCATAATATGATATATTGTTCAATCGGGTATTCTGGACACTTTTCGTGTCAAAGTACTATTCATGAGTTACTATTCACAAATTACTATTCATAAATTACTATTTATGAGTTACTATTCACGAGTTACTATTCACAAGTTACTATTCATGAATTACTATTCACGAGTTACCATTCATGAGTTACTATTCACGAGTTACTATTCACCCGGTTACTATTCACTCTAGTATTGTGCATTCGGGTATTTGGGTACAATATTATTCCATGAGGAGATGTGCTAATTTTTTAGACCGTTGGTTGAAGATATAATAGTAAGTCAATATGGACCGCTGGTAGAGTTATAATAGTAAATTAATATGGATCGCTGGTTTAAAGTTTTAATAGTAAATCAGTATGGACCGTTGTTTTAAGTTTTAATATTAAACCAATATGGACAATCCATTTAATAGTAAATCAATCTGGACCGTTCATGAATTAGTTACTATTCATTCCATTTTCCTATAAATAGAAGCTCATTCCTTCATTATTTATTACAAATTCACTGAAAATCTAGAGAGAGAATTATAAGAGAACCTATAGAAAAGTACTCTGCTACTTCCCTACTCTTATAGTCAGTTTCTTTTACGGTAAGGGGTATTATTTCTTTTGTATTCATGAAGAGAAATTCTGTTATTCCATTATTTATTATTCTGTTGGAATAACCTGTATACGCAGGCTACCCTATACTTGATGAAATTCTTATGTTATTTCATTATTTATTATTCTGTCAGAATATCTTGTCTGTGCGTTTACGCCGGACTTGGTTCTATTATTTATTATTCTGTCGGAATATCTTGTCTATGCATTTATGCCGGACTTGGTTCCATTATTTATTATTATGTCAGAATATCCTGTCTGTGCATTTACGCCGGACCTGGTTCCATCCTTTATTATTCTGTTGGAATAACCTTCCTGTGCGGTCTATCGCATGCATGGTGATTTCTTTTGTTATTCCATTCTTTATTATACTCAGTTGGTTAAAACTTTGACTTCTATACCCATGAAATTAGTGGAATATCTTTGATATTTGCGCTTCATCCAGTATCTTTTCATGGAAATATTCTTTTGAGCATTCTTGAATTTTACTCTACAAAGCAGTATCAAGTTGATAGTTTGGGTGTTATCAGTTCCTAGATAAATTAAATCTTGAACTTGTTTTATTGAATTCTTATATCATTGTCATCATCCTCATGTTTATATTTTGTTGAAAGTCATCTGTGGCCTGAAGTGCATAGGCGGACCTGGTATGATTATGACCAGGGATTATTCGGTGTAATCATGACCGTAATGTTACAAATGATGTGGTAAAAGTCCTCATTGGCCCGTAGTGCATTAATGGACAGTTGTTGGCATGATCATGACCATTAATGAATACACAAATGTCCTTGGCCCGTAGTGCATGGATAATTTGTGGCCGTGATACTAAAGAATATCCTTGGTCGTAGTGCAGGGGTGATTCGATGATGTGGATTATTTATTAAGCTGAGTCCCAGCGATAAAAGTGATGAAAAAAATTTTAAATCATAGAAGATAGTAGATTTTATTCCCCACTTGACTCTTCTAATGGATTGCTTGTTCCGCTGCAGTCAAACTTGATAGTTATTATATTTTATCAGTTTAACACTGTTGAAGGCTAACGATAAATTATTCTGCATTATCTTTGTCATAATATTTCTTATTGGGCTAGTTGAGCTCACCCTTTCTTTCACTGTTCTCTTTAGGAAATGAGAACGTAGCTAGGACTAGTCGGGGAACAGAGTGATGGTCCTAGATGGTGCATTAGTAGTCCTCACTATTCTGTGAAATAGTGTGATAATAATTGTAATGAGGACTCCTTTTGAGTTTGCATAATCTCTAGTAGACAATATTTGTATTCAAACTCACAGTTTATGTTTGGTCGTATTGTACACGACAGTTGTATTATTAAGTTATATTTAAATTCTGTACCATGTATCTGGTGACTCAAGATGGGTGATGTATATCTTATTTTGGGGGCGTCACAGTTGGTATCAAAGCTTAGGGATATGATCCCTGGCTAGGATGTGAGAATAGAACTAGGAGGGGAAAGACGGGGAATTCCTTCGCTAGTATGACTTACCTAAGTTTATTTGGTATTTAATTGGTCGGTCAGAATAAAGGAATAATATGTTACATGTCAATTAACCTTTGTTTTGTGGCAGTATCTGAAAAATGACATCCGAGAATGTTGAGAATAGTAATGGAGCACAAGAGACCGTTGATTCTCCATATATCAATAATCAGGACAATGTGCAACAGGATGGCGATAATCCTCCTGTAAACAACAACACTGATCAATTGACGAATGACGGTACGTTTAGGAGCTTTTTAGAATTCATGCAACATCAGGCAAAGGCGGCTCCTGTTCATAATGCGGGAGGAAACAATGGCAACCCGCGGTTGGTCACCGCTAAGCAATTCAAGGAGCTGGGACCACCGGAGTTTTTGGGAAACCCAGAACCACTTAAGGCGGTGACGTGGTTAAAGCAGATAACCAAGATATTTGATGTCTTGGGATGCTCCGATGAGCAAAAGGTTCCCTTTGCTACCTTTATGTTGCGTGAAGAGGCATATCACTGGTGGGAATCTGTAAAACGTACCCAACCTGATGCACTCAAGATGTCTTGGGAGAAGTTCTAAGAGCTGTTCAATGACAAGTACTTTCTCGAAAGCATTCGTCACATGAAGGAGGTGGAATTTATCAAGTTAGAGAAAAACAACATGACCGTGTCGCAGTACGAAGCCATGTTTGTCGAGTTGTCCTGATTTACGTCCAACTTGGTTGATAATGAAGAGAGAATGACGCGAATGTTTTTAAGAGGTTTGAAGCCGGAGATACGTCAATATCTTATTTCTCATAAACTGTGTTTGTATTCAGATGTTGTAAATAAGGCTCAGTTAGTGGAGCGTGATAATGAGTCAACGCAACCAAAAGAGAGCAGCCGAAAAAATGATAATACCGGTGATAACAGTCATCAAAGCGGTGACAATAAGCATGGAGGGAATCAACATACCAGAAATGGTAACCACTTCGGTGGTAATCATGGTCAAAACTATAAGAATGGACATTTCAAGAAGAGGAGATTCAACAATGATGGAAGGACGTCAGCACCAACACTCGTTGTTAAGTAAGGAGAAACGGAGAATCGACCATCATCATATGCTTCAAATGCGGAGAGGGATACATCACCAAACCTGCGTGATCTTAGTCAAAGCATGCTATAATTGTGGAAGAGAAGGTCACTTAGCCCGATTTTATCGTTCACCGAAGACAAGTTCAGCTAGGATGGAGGCACCAAAGGATGTCCCAGACAAGCCAAAGCCGGTAGTTTAAGAGAGAGCATTTTTTTCGTGACGAGGAACCTGAATAAAAATATCACGGGTATAATTGTCATAAACTCTTGCAAAGTCTATACCATGTTAGATACCGGTTCTACTCACTCTTTTATTGCACCTAGTTATGTTCAATGTTTGAAGTTTACTCCGGAGAAGTTAGACTTTGATATATCTGTTTAAACTCAGTTGGGAGAAACCTTCGTTACCTCCACTATTTATAAATCTTGTTCAAATCAACACTTTCACGTTACCTGTCGATCTTATCTCTTTGAAAATACTTGCCTTTGATGTGATTTTTGGAAACGATTGATTAACTACTCATCATACTTTTTGTAAGGTTGTTAGCTTTCATACTCCTAACTAACCTGTTATGCGAATTCAAAGTAACCAAACCACTAAAGTCAATCATTTTTATATCAAGCCATAAATAAAGAGCCCCGATCCTTTCGTTGTTGACTTTCTTGTGTGGAATGCACCAAAGCCAGACTTTCTGTAGGAAACGTCGTGAATGACGGTGACAAGTTGATAGGTATCAATGTGACGTGCTATCCAAGTCTTGGATGAGAGTCACAGTTTTTAATGATATTTCTATTGTTAATAAATTTCCTAACGTATTCTTGAAGACTTCTTAGCCTATCCCTAGAGCGTGAAATCGAATTTTGTATTAACCCTAGTACAAAACCCATTTCTAAAACCCTCAAATATTTTCTTCACCTAAAACGAACGTGTTATGTGCCAAAGACGTTGGCTCGAGCTGTTGAAGATTACGATCGTACCATTCAATATCATCGTGGGAAAAATGAACGTGGTAGCTGACGCATTGAGTAGAAGATTGTATGCGTTTACGAGTGTGATGTTGTTAACACAAAGACTCATTTCGTATAACTTACAAATGATGGAGATATAGTTAAAGACTCTAGGGACCCATGTGAAGATAACAAATATACGATTAGAATAGACTTGAATCGATAAAGTTAAAGTTGCTCAAGCTACATACTCAGAGCTGATGAATGTGAAGAAGAAGGTTCAAGAGGGCGTTATTCGAGAAACAAGAATCGATGAAGACAGGAAATCTCAACCCTCAATTTTATTGGCCCATTTGAAATCCTTGATCGAATAGGAACTACGGCTTATAGACTCGTTTTACCGCCAAGTATATCTCGTGTTCATAACGTTTTTAACATATCGATGATACGTAAATATGTGGACGACCCAAACCACATTATTATTTTAGAACCGGACGAGATAGCAGAAGATTTAACGTATGAGGAGATACATGTTAAAATCTTGGATAAGAAGGATCGTATTCAACACTCAAAGGTTATACCTCAAGAATTAGAATCTGAAATGAAGTCAAGGTATCCTCACCTCTTCGGCATACCAGGTATGTACGTAAATTTTAAGGGCAAAATTTCATAAAGAGGGGAGATTGTGAGACCCCAGATTTTATGAATAAAGATTTAATTTTCTCGAAATAATTTTTTTATATTATGGTGTTGATTTGATGTAATGTTATAGTTGTGGGTAATATTTACAAATTTTGCAAAGTAAACAAGTGGTTGTATAATATTCGATTGGTCGGGGAATATTCTTTTTGTCGGGGAATATCCGTACGACGGTACAATCATTGGTGAACCCCACAATAGAATTATTGTCTGATAGAGAAAACGACAAAAATACTTTATGAAAATAACGACGGAAGTTTTACTGGATTAAGCTGTTGAAACACACGGTGTTAAAAGTACGATGTCTGGCGCTGGTTCGCACAAGAGCACACGGTATTGATTATTGATGCTTATGTGAGAAGTCACTCGGTTATACTCAATTATTGCTCACGATAATTATTTGCATCATATCTCTCATATTATTGATTCAATTATTGTTACAGTATCATCTGCATAATATGATATATTGTTCAATCGGGTATTCTGGACACTTTTCGTGTCAGGATACTATTCATGAGTTACTATTCACAAGTTACTATTCATGAGTTACTATTCACGAGTTACTATTCATTGAGTTACTATTCATGAGTTACTATTCACGAGTTACTATTCATGAATTACTATTCACAAGTTACTATTCATGAGTTACTATTCACGAGTTACTATTCACCCGGTTACTATTCACTCTAGTATTGTGCATTCGGGTATTTGGGTACAATATTAATCCATGAGGAGATGTGCTACTTTTTCAGACCATTGGTTGAAGATATAATAGTAAGTCAATATGGACCGCTGGTGGAGTTATAATAGTAAATCAATATGGATCGCTGGTTTAAAGTTTTAATAGTAAATCAGTATGGACCGTTGTTTTAAGTTTTAATAGTAAACCAATATGGACCGTCCGTTTAATAGTAAATCAATCTGGACCGTTCATGAATTAGTTACTATTCATTCCATTTTCCTATAAATAAAGCTCATTCCTTCATTATTTCTTACGAATTCACCGAAACTCTAGAGAGAGAATTATAAGAGAACCTATAGAAAAGTATTCGCTACTTCCTACTCTTATATTCGGTTTCTTTTACGATAAAGGGGTATTATTTCTTTGTATTCATGAAGAGAACTTCATTTATTCCATTATTTATTATTCTCGTGGAATAACTCAGATAACGCAGCTACCCTATACTTGGTGAAATTCTTATGTTATTTCATTATTTATTATTCGCGTCGTATATCCTTCATGCGTGCGTTTACGGCGGGACCGGTTCCATTATTTATTATTCGCTTTAATATCCTGCATCAATAACGTTTACGCCTGACCGGTTCCATTATTTATTATTCTCATCAAAATATCATATACGTGCGTTTTACGCTGGACTTCGGTTCCATCCTTTATTATTCTGTTAGAATAACCTGCATATGCGGTCTATCGCATGCATGGTGATTTCTTTTGTTATTCCATTCTTTATTATACTCAGTTGGTTAAAACTTTGACTTCTATACCCATGAAATTAGTGGAATATCTTTGATATTTGCGCTTCATCCAATATCTTTTCATGGAAAATATTCTTTTGAGCACTCTTGAATTTTACTCTACAAAGCAGTATCATGTTGACAATTTGGACGTTATCAGTTCCTAGATAAATTAATTCTCGAACTTGTTTTATTGAATTCTTATATCATTGTCATCATCCCCATGTTTATATTTTGTTGAAAGTCATCTGTGGCCTGTAGTGCATAGATGGACTTGGTATGATTATGACCAGGGATTATTCGGTGTAATCATGACCGTAATGTTACAAATGATGTGGTAAAAGTCCTCATTGGCCCGTAGTGCATTGATGGACAGTTGTTGGCATGATCATGACCATTAATGAATACACGAATGTCCTTGGCCCGTAGTGCATGGATAATTTATGGTCGTGATACTAAAGAATATCCTTGGCCGTAGTGCAGGGGTGATTCGATGATGTGGATTATTTATTAAGCTGAGTCCCAGCGATAAAAGTGATGAAAACATTTTAAATCATAGAAGATAGTAGATTTTATTCCCTACTCGACTCTTCTAATGGATTGCTTGTTCTGCTGCAGTTAAACTTGATAGTTATTATATTTTATCAGTTTAACGCTGTTGAAGGCTAACGATAAATTATTATGCATTATCTTAGTCATAATATTTCTTACTGGGCTAGTTGAGCTCACCCTTTTTTTCACTGTTCTCTTCAGGAAATGAGAACGTAGCTGGGACTAGCCGGGGAACAGAGTGATGGTCCTAGATGGTGCATTAGTAGTCCCCACTATTCTGTGAAATAGTGTGATAATAATTGTAACGAGGACTCCTTTTGAGTTTGTATAATCTCTAGTAGACAATATTTGTATTCAAACTCACAGTTTATGTTTTGTTGTATTATACACGGCAGTTGTATTATTAAGTTATATTTAAATTCTGTACCATGTATCTGGCGACTTAAGATGGGTGATGTATACCTAATTTTGGGGGCATCACACCAGTATCCATAGTTTCTGATTGAGACCTAAGATTCACTTCACGATTTTCGGTTAGTTTGCAAAAGCTATGGGCACGGATTTACGATTTAGTTCGGCATATCATCCTCAAACGGACGGATAATCAAAGAGGACTATTCAAACTCTGGAAGATTTATTAAGACTCTGTGTCCTTGACTTCAAGGGAAGTTGGGATAAGTTCTTACCGTTGGTGAAGTTTTCCTACAACAATAGTTATCAAGCAAGCATTGGCATGGCTCCATTCGAGGCGTTGTATGGAAGAAACTGTCGTTCTCCAGTATGCTGGGATGAGGTAGGTGAAGCAACGTTATTGGGACCAGAGTTGGTTCGTATGACTACGGAAAAGATTCAAACGATCCGACAACGTATAAAAACCTCACAAGATCGACAAAAGAGTTATGATGATCTTCATCGAAAGGACGTGGAATATGATATAGGAGATCATGTGTTATTACGAGTTGCTCCATGGAAAGGAGTTACGAGATTTGGAAAGAGAGGAAAGCTCAATCCTCGATTCATCGACCCATTTTTAATCCTCGATCGAGTAGAAACTGTGGCCTATAGACTCGCTTTACCGCCAAGAATGTCTCGTGTTCATAAAGTTTTTCATATATCCATGTTACGTAAATATGTGGAAGACCCGAACCACATTATTGAGTTAGAACCGGACGAAATAGCGGAAGATTTGACGTATGAAGAGGTTACTATTCAAATCATGGATAAGAAGGAACATATTCTACGCTCCAAGGTTATACCTCAAGTCAAAGTTTTGTGGAGAAACCACAATGTTGAGGAAATGACTTGGGAGTTAGAATCTGAAATGAAATCAAGGTATCCTTACCTCTTCGACATACCAGATACGTACCCTAATTTCGAGGGCGAAATTTCATAAGAAGGGGAGGTTGTAAGACCCCAACTTTTATAAAGAAAGATGAATTTTCTATAAATATCATTTTAGAATATTATGGAGTAAATTTGATATAATGTTATAGTTGTGGGTAATATTTATAAATTTTGCAAAGTATGCAAGTTGTTATATAATATTCGATTGGTCGGGGAATATTCGTTTTAACATGGAATATTCGTACAACGGCACAATCATTGGTGGACCCCACAGCATAATTATTGTCGGATTAAGAAAACGACAAAAATACTTTATGAAAATAACGGCGGAAGTTTTACCGTTAACTGTTGAAACACCCCATGTTAAATGTACAGTAATACGCGTAGTTGCATAGTAGCACACAGTATTGATTATTGATACTTATGTGATAAGTCACTCAGTTTTGTTTTATTGGTATTATTAATGTAATAAAATGTAAAAGTTTTTATATAAAATGTAATACTTTTATAAAGTTATTCGCTTTATTAGGCTAATAGTAAAATCTTTTTATATAAAATGGAATACTTTTATAAAGTTATCTGTTTTATTAGACAATAATTAGAATATATTATATTTTATTATGCATAGTGTTTGTATAGTGTCTGCATAGTGTTTGTATAGTAAAATCTTTTATAAAGTTATTCGTTTTATTAGATTATAAATAGAATATATTATATTTTATTTAAAAGATTTTGCTTTAAATATTGACCGTCAAATTAAAGTAAATCAATCTGGACCGTTCATGAGTTAGTTACTATGCAGTCCATTCTTCTATAAATAAAAGCTTATTCCTTCATTATTTCTTACGGATTCACTAAAACTCTAGAGAGAGAAATTATAAAGAAACAATAGAAAAGTATTCTGCTACTTCCCTACTCTTTTATTCAGTTTCTTTTATGGTAAGTGATATTATTTCTTTTGTATTCATGAAGAGAACTTCAGTTATTCCATTCTTTATTATTCTCATTGAATAACCAAAGATATCTGCGACTACCCTATACTTGGTGACATTCTTCTATTATTCCGCTTTTATTATTATTACGTTGGAATATCCTCATACATGCGTTTTCTGGCGGGACCGGTTCCGCTTTATTATTATTCTCATTGGAATATCCTGCTGCATGCGTTTTACTGTAACCTGTTTTCGTCTTATTTATTATTCATTGGAATATCTTCTTGTGCATGCGTTTTATGCCGACTCGGTTCCGCTTTGTATTATTCTCATTGAAACATCCTGCTTGCATGCAATTTACCGACTTGGTTCCGTTATTTATTATTATTCATTGGAATAACTTTTATCTATCTGGGCACCGTATGCATGGTGATTTATTTTGTTATTCCATTCGTTATTATACTCAGTTGGTTAAAGTTTTGACTTCTATACTCCATGAAATTAGTGGAATATCCTTGATATTTGCGCTTCATCCAGTATCTTTTCATGGAAATATTCTTCTGAGCATTCTTAAATTTTACTCTACAAAACAATATCATGTTGACAATTTGGACGTTATTATTTCCTAGATAAATTAATTCTTGAACTTGTTTTATTGAATTCTTATATCATTGTCATCATCCTCATGTTTATATTTTTGAAAGTCATCTGTGGCCTGTAGTGCATAGATGGACTTTGTATGATTATGACCAGATATTATTCGGTGTAATCATGACCGTAATGTTATAATTGATGTGGTAAAAGTCCTCATTGGCCCGTAGTGCATTGATGGACTGTTGTTGGCATGATCATGACCATTAATGAATACACAAATATTCTTGGCCCGTAGTGCATGGATATTTGTGGTCATGATACTATAGAATATCATTGGCCGTAGTGCAGGGGTGATTCGATGATGTGGATTATTTATTAAGCTGAGTCTCAGTGATAAAAGTCATGAAAAACATTTTAAATCTTAGAAGATAGTAAATTTTATTCTCTACTTGACTCTTCTAATGGATTGTTTGTTCCGCTGCAGTTAAACTTGATGTTTGTTATATTGTATCAGTTTAACACTGTTTAAGGCTAATGATAATTTATTCTGCATTATCTTAGTCATAATATTTCTTACTGGGCTAGTTGAGCTCACCCTTTCTTTCACTGTTCTCTTTAGGAAATGAGAATATAGTTGGGACAAGTCGGGGAACGGAGTGATGGACCAGATGATAGTACTAGTAGTCCTCACTATTCTGTTTAATAGTGTGAAAATAAATGTAATGAGGACTCCATTGAGTTTGTATATTGTCTAGATGACAATATTTGTATTAAAACTCACTGCATATGTTAAGTCGTATTTTACACGATTGTTGTATAATTAAGTTGTATTTGAATTTTGTACCATGTATTTGGCGACTCAAGATGGGTGATGTATACCTATTTTGGGGGCGTCACACTTAAGCAATATAATTCTCTGTTAAGTTCCCAGATTAGGGTTTCAAATTTCCGAATTTGGGTTTCAGATTCCCGAACTGAAATTAGGGTTTCCAGAACTGGTTTCTAGGGTTTCTTATAATTCGCTAAGGTTTTCTAACCGAACGTTGACATTCATAATATATATTTAAGGTTTGTTACAGATATTGTTTATCTGGTCAACCCTTGACCCTTAACCACATACTGTACACATATACAACCATATACACAGAACATATTCACGTATTCCTTTAATCCTGAATAATTCACTTAAATCGTTCACAGAATTTTGAAATCCTCAAAATTCCTTTTTAAAAATATCAAGCGCATACACTTATTTTCTGTCTAGGTTCTAATATTGAACTTTAAATCAATTAATAAAATTTTTAAAAATATTCAAATTCTCGGGTTGTCACATTCACCCCTTCTTCTAAAAATTTCGTCCTCGAAATTTACCTTACACCTTACACCATACACCGTTCATTATCATCATCACATGCTACCCAATACATTCTTTACAAGAATAAAAAAATTTAAATTGTGCTGAGGGGTTTTACAGACTATTTTCTGTCATTTTCGCAAAGGTTATATGGAAATTCATCTGCAAACCGTCTTAACTTACAGACATAGTGGGTAATTAGCCCGGTATGCCCTGTACTTATAAAGCACTTCTGGTCTGATTTGTTTCTCGTATCTGCCTTGGGCGCATAAACTTTTACCTCAGTATTATCGGATTCCGCACCAAAACAATTTGGTTTGGGAAAGTTTTCAAAGAACTCTGAAAGTTTTCATAAACATTGGTCTAGCTGAATCGAATAGCATAGACTCATATCAATAATTCAATTTAATGGAATTATTTAAGTGTAGCCAAACCCCTTTGGCAATTTAAATTTTTGGAAATATTTTTGAGAATGACGTCATGATGTCGTACTGTATTAACAGTCCGTTTGAGGATGCCGTCATCGAGTGACTTTGTCATAACACGTCATACAATAGTGGAATAATGATTTTCAGATCGAATTCGCACTAAGTATTCCTACATTTACAACTCTATCAACTTTTATCATCTCTGCACCAGGTTACATGGTATATGAGTGATAAAATTATTTTTTTTGATATTTCAAATCATTTGCGTCTAGCTGAAATAAGAAGCATATACTATACTTTAAACCGTTTCAAAAATGATTACGAGTCTACATATTTTATTTTTTTCAAAAGCACATAATGCGTATTTAGCTTGATGTCAAAATTCTGAAGTCTTGCATAGCTAAGAGTTTTGGAAAACTTATGTCTTAACTACTAATCATTTACTTAAACAGTCTATCTATTCTTATTATCCTTAATACTCCATTTACACACAACTATACCCAGTTCGTCAAATCACACTTATGAGTTCATTACTTGCCATAATCATATGAGTTTAAGAACTTATCCTAGTCAAACCTTTGGCGTCCATTCGCTGAGGGGTTCATAAACATTTCATATAACTATGAGTCAAGAATGTCACATAAGTATGTGTTTTAAGAACTCGTACTTAACCTTATATTCTCTACCTATAACCTATTTATTTGTTCTACACATGAGAAAGGAATCATCATGTTAACATGCATATAGCAAATAGCACGACACAAACATTTCAATGATTATCATTGCCAGAACTAAGTAGTTTTTATACTAAGTACAATTCCCCGCCCACACAAGGAATCATACAACTCAACTGCTGACACGAGTCCTCAATTGAAATCCCCACCTAATCTTAACTCCTTTCTCAATACGAATTTCATTCAACTAGTATTCATAATCCTTTCCTGAATCTGTACCAATTCATAGTACAACTGACACCCAGCAGTCTTGCGGTAAACTTTTAAATCCTTCGCTTGATCCTTCTCCATACTATAACCTTATCTGATCACGGGGTGATCTCATCGTATATATTACAACTCATTTCTATGTCTTGGTCGTTTTGTTTTACGATCTCCTATCACTGTACTTTTAGTCTTTTAGACTCTATCTATTTGTAACTACTGTTCAACTTTATTATCAAAGTTAGGGAACTCTGTATCTTATAACTTGCCAAGATTCGTCTTTAAATCTTACCTACCAACTAACTCTATTTAAGTTAGTACTTATCCTAATCACTGCGGTTATTAGTCTCAGGTATTCCTACCTAAGGTTCATAACCTACATCTTTGATACCAACTGTGAAGGCCTTGAATTCGAGGTCCCGAATCACCGCGGATCCGGTTCGATCATTCTAACACTATTACTATTTTTTTGCAGAAGATATAAACATAAATTGTTTATACAATACATTTTACACACTATTCCCCAAGGTCGAGTAACCTTAACTTATACACAAATCATCACTTGTCTAATACATAACATTATCATCATACAATACTATTACAAATCTAATCGCACACGTAAACTAAAGCAGGAATTGTCTTTAACCTTTCCTTGTATCCGACGTATTCGCCTTAATTTGCAAGGTTTATTATGATATAGCAAGCGTAAGCATAAAAGTTGCCCAGCAAGTTTAAGTTCAATAATTTAACGATATATCATGATTGAAAGAATCTGAATAATAAGCTGGCTATAATTCAACAATATAATTGTGAACTAGCAGGAACAAACTTTTGACTGAACAAGTATATAACATGAAAAAATATATCTTGACCGAAGGGTAATGAAGGTGATCAGCCTTTCATACCTGACTTATACATGCAATATGTACAAAGTACAATTCTACAATGGCAATCAGTAATGATTATCCATAAGCATATCAGAATAAAACAACTCTTATTAAAGTTAAGTAAAAAAAACTTGCATGCACCGTTGATTATCGCTACGTAATTTATAACGCTTTATCTGAAGACCTAATATTAGTAATATAGATCTCCAATATTAGAATAATAGCATCACAATATAATACTATTATATATATACACATAGAATAACCTAAACACATAACACATAACCTTATCAGTCTATAACACAATAGGACTCGATATCAAGTTAAACTATTGCAGTCTGAGTTGAACCCGACACAAATCTGACATCCCGACGGTCTAGTCGAACAAATCTCGAGTTTAAGTTCAATTAAACTATGTCTAAACACTTAACCATTATGTAAGATAATTTGTTAACAGTTAAAATATTTTTCATAAGCTCGTAATAATTTTTAAATAATTATTACTATTTATTATGAATTTTCAATTAATAATTTCGTATTTAAATAAATTAAATAGCACATAATCTTTTTATCATTAATATTTATTTATTATCAAATATTAATGAAATACATAACATAATATTATAATATATTTATAATATCACAAAATATTTTTAATACTTTAAAATCACCATTATATAATTTTTAAACAATTAAATTCATTATCCGATAATTGTTATTAATATTAAAATATTAATATTTTTATGACAAAATATTAAAAGTTATATTTTATAACTTCAAATATTTTTATAACACTTAAATAATTTTTGTATGATTTATAAATCATTAAATCCATTTTTCCATAATTTATTTAATATATTTATTAAATAAAATAATTATCATTAATATTAATTAATTAGTGAAATTCATCACAAAATATCAAAAGTTACTAAAAATAACTGAAAATATTTTCTTTTACCATAATATTATTTTTCATGATTTTTCATGTATTTAAATCATTTTAAACAATTTATTTAATATTATAATTAAATAAATTAAATACCATTTATATTCCAAAAATATTAAATATTTATGAAATATACTCTAAATAATTAAAACCTAATTTTCAGAATTTAAAATAATTTTTAAGAATTTATTTTGAATTTTTAATAATTAAAATCCATTTATTTCAATTTATTTAATAAAAATAATTATTTTTCATAATTAACTGTCGCTAAAGGGCCCTATAGCGACAGACCCATAACTAAAGGTGTTATTGAGCCTGTTCTTGAGCTGCCCAGAAAAGCATTTCAGTGTTCGAGGGGCTTGGTTTGACCATTGATAGATATGTGATCAATAGGTTTCTAGACTTGTTTTTGTTTTACTATTGTAATACTAATGTAATACAACAACTACAAACTAAGTTCATGGCCATACAACATCAGATCCGTGAAATATAAGTCTCACAAATCCTTGTCAGAGGTTGTTCTTCATTTTTGGGTTTTCCAGAAATGAAGAACAGTCCGAGTGTGCTACTTTAGATTCTTGTAGCTTGCAGTCTAGGTCTTGTTTATGTAGTCTAGTGGTTCAATATTGTAGAACACATGTCAAGCTACAACTTTATAACATTCGATCAGTCTAACAACATCACAAAATGAGGATTCGAGCAGGTCAAAGTAGTGTCAAAGAAAATGCCTTTGAAGATTCTGGGTTACCCAGAACTTCATACGGCCAGTTAGTCAACGGTAGTTTGACTGCACATTACTTTGATTCTGCTATGGATCTGGTTGATCTAAAGCCTTGGATATATAGCTTACACAACAGGCTACAAGGATCAAACAATAACATGGACTAAACACAAACACAGTAAGATCAAGACCCTGCAAAGTAACTGTCAGAAAAATCTGGGTTTCTGGGCCAGAAACCCAGAAACCAGATTTCGTGAACGGTCAACGGGTTTTGACCACTGATAACTTGACCCTTAACCACATACTGTACACATATACAACCATATACACAGAACATATTCACGTATTCCTTTAATCCTAAATAATTCACTGAAATCTTTCACAGAATTTTGAAATCCTCAAAATTCCTTCTTAAAAATATCAAACGCATACACTTATTTTCTGTCTAGGTTCTAATATTGAACCTTAAATCAATTAATAAATTTTTTATAAATATTCAAATTCTCGGGTTGTCACATACTCGGCTTCAGATGGCATCAAACACTTAAACAGATGAAAAGAATAGGCTCTTCGATACAGATCCCCATTTATTAGTATAAAATTTAAACTCCTATGTTTTACCTTCTTCGCCAACATTTGATTCGAAGGTAGTACGCCATCAACCAAATAATCTAAATAAAGAGCCATCCAACAAGTTGACCACTCTAGACACATAACCTCTTCAGGCTGAACACTTGGTTGATTTAAGATTTTCAAATAAACCTACCCACCGAATGTGTTACCGTCAGTCATAGCCAACCTCGCCAAAGCATTTGCTATCATATTGTCAGACCTGTCCACTCCCTGTAAAGTAAACAAACTAATGTTCTGGAGCCGATCTTTTACTTATGCCAAATACTTCACCATCCTTGCCCCTTAGCCTTGTACTCCCCCAAAACTTGCTTGATTACTAGCTGAGAGTCACTGCAAATTAATATCCTCTGAACTTTTAGACTTTTTGCCAATCGAAGACCTGCTAAGATTGCTTCATACTCAACCTCGTTGTTACTAGCTTTAAACCCAAAATGAATCACCTGTTGCACTCTGAATCCCTTAGGACTTGTCAGAATAACACCAGCACCACTGACTTCCGAAGTAAAGGACCCATCTATATACAACGTCCATTAATGTTAATTTAGTTGAGCACTTGTTACTATCCGAATGATCCCTTCCAAACTTTCCTTTGTCTTAGAAAATGAACACTCCACCACAAAGTTAGCTAAAACCTGACCTTTTATTACCATCCGAGGATGATACTCTATGACAAATTGTGTCAATTCCATGGCCCATGTCGCAAGCTAACCTCAAACCTCTGGTTTTTCCAACACTTTCTTCAGTGGCTGATCAGTATATACCATTATTAACCGACTTTAGAAGTACTACCGAAGCTTTCTACTTGCTATCATCAGTGAATAGGAAAAATTCTCAAGGTTTTGATACCTTGTCTTTGCATCTCAAAGGAAATGGTTCACATAGTAAACCGGGTACTGCTTACCCCCGATCTTTCGCACGAAAACTGCTCCCACCGCTAAAGAACTCGAAGCTAAATACACATACAAAGGCTCCGCATGAACTTGTTTCACCAACAAAGGAGCCGAAGAAAAATACCTTTTAATACCCTACAAAGCGTCCTCACATTTTGAAGTCCACTGGAAAGTCTTTTCATTCTTTGGTCCCTTCAACGTATCAAAAAATGACAAACACCTCTCCGCCGACTTAGACATGAATCTCCTCAAGGCTGCTATTCGACCTGTCAGACATTGAACATCTTTATAAGATTGAGGAGACTTCATATCTAAAATTGCCTTAATCTTCTATAGGTTCGCCTCAATTCCTCGCATGCTGATCAAATAACCTAGAAATTTATCTGCTCCTAGTCCGGATGTACACTTCGTTGGGTTCAATCTGAGCTTATAATGCCGAATTGTCTGAAAGCAATCCTCTAAATCATCCAAATATTCCCTTACTAACATGCTCTTGACAATCATATCATATACGTAGACCTTCATACTCCGACCCAACTGCCTTGAGAACACGTAGTTCATCATCCTTTGATAACTAGCCCCCGCATTTAATAATCTGAAGTTTATCTTCTTATAAGCGTAGACCGATCGATGTGTGATAAAAGAAGTCTTTGGGATATCTTCCTTGTGCATCAAAATCTGATGGTAACCCGAGAACGCGTCCATAAAACTGAGCAAAGCATACCCCAAAGTAGCATCAATCAACTGGTCAATATGAGGAAGTGGGTAGAAATCCCTTGGACATGCCTTATTTAGATCTGTATAATCAATATAGACTCACCATTTCCCGTTCTTCTTCTGAACCAATACCACATTTGCCATCCACTCTGGGTAGTCAATCTCGAAGATAAAATCAGCTACCAAAAGCTTAGTTATCTCCTCATCTATTATCTTTTGCCTCTCTGGGGCGAAGATTCTCATCTTCCGTCGAACTACTTTCTTTGTTAGATCCACATGTAACCTATACACAGCAACCTTCTGATCAACCCCAGGCATGTTACTAGGAGTCCATGCAAAGATATCGGCATAACATTACAGCAATACCACCAAACTGGTTCGAAAAGGCTCCTGCAGTCCAGACCCAATCTTCACCCTCTTGTGTTTCTTTCCAGAAATCAATTCCACGTCCTCGGTCTCTTCACCCAGCGTGACCAAAGGTTCTGAAATACTCTCAGTAAAAGGTTCGATCTCTATCACCATCGTATGTTTATGTTTGCTAACTCCCACTCTCGAAGAGATCAATGCATTCTTGTAATAAATCCTTGTTAGATCGAGATCTCCATCCACTTCCCTAACTTCTTTCGGTGTGGGGAACTTGATCTTGAAGTGTGGGATCGAAGTCACGTCCTAAAGAGCTATTAGAGTCGGCCTCCCCAATATGGAATTATACGCCGAATCCACATACACTATAAAACATCGACAAACTATCTCTACCTGACAAGGAGCTATCCCGAAGAAAACTGACAACTCGATCGTCCCTGTAACCTTGACCGGATTGTTACTGAACCCGTACAGAGGAGGCTCATGACAGACCTCTAATTTCGACCCTCCAAATCATACCTTTGGTAGGCATAATCATACAAAATATCCACCGACGAGCTATTGTCAATCATCATCCTTTTCATGTCCATCGACCCTACTTGTGTTGTAATCACTAGGGCCCCTTCATAGGGTTCAATGGGCTCTGAAAGAAAATCATCATTAGTAAAAGAGATTATCGATCCGGGGTACAGTCTTTCACACTTGACAGGTTGATCGAACATCATCAATACCGCGTCTAGATATCCTCTTCTCCTCTTTCGTCCAACCTTCCCGATGGAGCCACCAGTGATCACATCCACCACTCGGCGCACTACTTGGGTCTGATCCTGTTGTTGAGGCTAAGGGTTCAGTTTTGATGTCGAGGCATTGTTTGTCTGTTGTGTCTTCAAAAAGTATCATCCTACAACATATTGAACCAAATTCCCATTCTAGATGTTCTTCTCGATCAGGTCATTCAAGTTCCAACAAGCTTCTGTAGAATTCCTTGTTCTCCCATGATAGTCGTAGTATATATCCGGATTTCCCATTTTAACTTTCGAGCTATACTTTGCTAGCTAATAGTATGACTTGTCCTTCATATTCTCCAAAATAGTAACCCGATCAATTTTCTACACAGAGTAAACTTTTTCGACCATCTGACTCAGGAAAGGCGGGCGTCCTCCTCCTGACCCACCATTATTGTTGTTGTACTTCCTTGGGTAGTCCCCGACCTATCATTGTTGTTATTCCCCCTAACCTTTTCTTTCTCCTTCGACCTTTCTGTTGAGTTCAGCTTTAGACTACTCATAGCTTCTTCTATCACAATTAGACCTTCGGCTTTATCGAAAGCTTTGGCCAAGCTCCTCGGATGGTTGAACATTAACTCCTTTACTAGCTTCTTAGATTTAACAAGATCCAACCCGTTATAAAACAGCCCTTCTGCCTGAAGGTCGTTCAAATCCGAGACCTATCCCACTACTTCCTAGAACCGTTTCACATACTGTCCCAAGGTTTCATTTGAGTACTGTCGGACTTGAGACAATGAATCAGTGGGCTTACCTCTCCTTCTATTGTTGTCGAACCACACATGGAATCTATCATAAAGCCTTCTCCATGACGATACTGAGTTCGGGGCAAGAGTCATCATCCATTGTCAAGCGTCTTTCCTTAAGGTCGTCATAAACATCTGACACTTGGTAGACTCTGAGTAGTCATAGTAGTCCATCAGGCGGTCATAGGTCTGACTATGCTTATAATTATCCCCCGAACCATCAGAACTCTCCAAGTGAGGGGGTTACTTTTTTGGATCTGCCTTTTCCTGCATGATCTCGGAGGAGAAAGGTGACGAATACTTAATCGGAGTCACACTATTTGGATTTTCCCTTTCCTGCTTGACTTCGGCTAGCTGTTTTTCCAGTTTGGCTAACTTTTTGGCTAACTCTTATGTCCCGCTTCTTAGGGGTGAAGGGTTCCTTCGGCCCCTTCCTCCATTGGGAGATGCCTCTCACTTCAGGCGAGTCATCTGTCGCCTACTGTTAGAAATTATTTCCTTGGATCGGCTTAGTCTCTTTTTTACACTGGGCCAAGGGCCATCCGGACGATGAGTCCGGGAGTGGTCCTCAAGCGAACGACCTCTCGATCGACTCCTCTGACTGCTCCAATCTCGACAGTAACCCCAAAGCCTGCCCTCAATCTATCTGTTATTGCCCGAACGGTAAGTCCTGGACTAAACCTCCAGTGACCTTTCCCGTCTTTGGCTGCGACTGGTGGCACCATCCTCATTTCTAGTGATCAAAAGCTCCATCTGATGATCAATCTCCTTGCATTGTGATAAGTAGGTTTTATACCTACTTATCCGGTATCTGTTACTTGAATTATTTGTTTAATCTCATGTTTCTTTATTACTTTTCATGCATTTTGTGTTCGTTTTGTAGAATATATGCTTGGGAGTTGAAATCGCAAAGAATTGGTATAAAAACGCAAAGAAAAGCATTCCGGACATCGTTTGTGCTTTTATGTTTATTTCATGTTCTTTGTTTGGAACTTGTATTACATAGTAGAGCTTCTCCTTAGCTTTTCGGAATATCTTGAATCATTCCAATCGGAGTTCGGTTGCAAGAGTTGTGACATTTGTACCAAAGGACATCGAACATCACTGTTTTGGGTGGCCATTTGCATAGCAGTCAATTCCAGCCCAATTTCGACCTTCCTCGGTCCGTTATTTCTAAAATCTTAAAGAATGAAAGTTGTAGATCTCGTCGATATCTTCAAATTAATAGGTGGCAGGCCTCGTAACTCTTCGCGGATCAAATGTTATGGCCATTTTCCCATAGGACGTCAGAGCAAAAACTTTTCCTTCAAAAAACCGCCACCGGGGTGGGCATGCAAGTCACAAGACAGTCCCCTAGCCCGCCGGGGCGGGCCAAAAAAAGCCTAGACCCCCGTTAGGGCGGCGGTATGCCCAGAAAATGCGTGAAAATGTGAATTTTGGTCCTATTTGAGTCCGGGAAGGATTGTTTCGATCCAATTGACACAAGGACTTCCAAGAGGACTTAAAGACATATAAAGAGACTTATAAAAGGAGGAGAATCAAAAGGATTAGGGGAGATTAGAGATTAGAGACTAGATAGAGGATTCAATTAGATTAGATTAGAGTAAATTAGATCAATAACACTATTTCTTATGAGTTTTGGAGAATTAAGCAACTTGGAGACCATTGAAGATTCAAAGTAGGAACAAGGAGGGAGCATCAAATCTACAGACAATTGATTCTATCTTCTCATCTTCTTCTATCTTTGTCTTTTATTGTTTATTCAATTGTTGATTCTTAGTTTTAATTCAATAATCATGAACTAATTCTTTGTTTGAGATTACAATGGATCTTATTGTGTAGTTTATTTTAATATGCTTCGCTATCAATTATTATATTCTATTGTGAGGATTGTCTATTATGATTTGGAATTAATTATTTAATTGATTGGCCATCAATTACTGTGATAATCTATATGAACTCGAGAGATGAAGTTTAGATTTAGATCTACTCATAATAGCATGTGATTGTGTTTTCTCCATGGCGTTGGAATACATAATTTATATCTAGGATAGAGATATACCTAATATCAAAAGTGTTGAGACAATTGGGGATAATGAAATAGAGGTCGACGAAGATCTAAATGGTTCTCCACCAACGATCAAAGAGGTAGTCAGATTTGGAAAATCATGCCCACTTGTAACTCATGCGTTGGCGGAGCTCTTGATGATATAAGAGCAAGTACAATTTTGAATCCATGGTGGGACGAGAAAGAGAAGATAGATGAAGAGCCCATTGTGTGTGACAAGCTTCCATGCCCCAAAGTGATCACATACACAATGGAGAAAACACCTAGCTGTGGGACGTTCTCGATTGAGAGCATACTAAATCAGAGCATGTTAGGTGACTTTAATGCAATGGCTATCACAAATGGGAACCTACCAAAAGCTACAGTATTTCTGATGGATGGAGGGTTCCTCAATTACCGAAGAGGAATTGGATAGCGTTGACCAGACAAAGTCAGGCTGAAAGACTATAATTCAAGCGCTAACTGGGAGGCAACCCATGAATTTTTTTTTTATTTATTTATATGTTTTCCTAGTATATTTAGTAGATAGGAATCCAAGTATTATTCTAATCCATGTTGTCTCTCTTTATTGCAGGTATTGGAGGTTCAATGGATAGGAAAATCATCGTCCCCACCAGCGCCACCATAACCACAAGCTTCAATGATTACAGGGAAGTCCTCGTCCACTTCATGCTTTATTTTACAATGAGGACATTCTAATTGTTAAGTTTGGGGGAGTTAAATAATTTAGGTTTATTTATGTTTGCATTCATGTAGTGTAATTGCATAATAGTTTGCATAGTAGAGTAGTTGCATAATAGTTGTTATTTATAACTAAAAAAAATATCAAAAATAATAGTTAGTTACTATGTTCATCTTGCATGATTCCAGCTGTTAGATAGTTACAGTTTATTTTGGCCAATGATGAGATTGGAATTGGGTAGACAATTATAGTACTGACTATTAGAGCTTTGATGTGATTTCTTGTTATGAATTGAGTCTTTTTCTTTTTGAAACTGGTATAATAAGTATAACACAGTAAAAACAACTAGTTGATTTATTAAGTAGATTGATACATAATGGGATTCTAAAGGATAATGCTAGTTTGAATGAAAGAATGACAAAAACAAGCAATTATGGATAAAGTTACACAAGAACCTAAGTTTGGGGGAATATTTGTGGTATATAAGCTAAAGAAAGAAAAAAAAAGAAAAAAAGAAAAAGAAAAAATAAAGATATTGAGTTGAATAAATTGAGTCTTGTGGTGGGTCGAGAAGAAGCGTGAAATGCACTCCCCATAAACACAGGCGTGAGATGGAGCGTAAAACGCATTCACTATCCATCATTCGAATTAAAAAAATGAATAAAACGGGAAATAAGAGCAAAAAGCCCCCGTAGATGAAAAATGAAGCATAAGTATCCACTGTTGACCCTCGATATTGGTGATTATTTAATTTTAGTTGGATCTAGCTTGTTTTTAGATTTCTTGAGTTTACACTGTATGATGCATTCGAACAGACTTATTATGTGTTAAATTTGATTTTATATCAGTTAACATTGTTGTGGAGCACACACGCACTATATTCGTGATAACAGTCTAAGATTTGATGATTGATTGAGAAGTTACTGATGAGTTCTTATATGATGTATTATCGTGTTTACTTGATTTTTCTAAGGCCGGTTGAATAGACTTGTTTCTGTCAATACTGCTGGATTCGTAGGAATGTAGATTAGTTGCATTGCATTGCATTATTGTTTTGTGTTTTTGCTTGAGGACAAGCAAAGGTTTAAGTTTGGGGGTATTTGATAAGTAGGTTTTATACCTACTTATCCGGTATCTGTTACTTGAATTATTTTCTTAATCTCATGTTTCTTAGTTAGTTTTCATGCATTTTGTGTTCGTTTTGTAGATTATATGCTTGGGAGTTGAAATCGCAAAGAATTGGTATGAAAACGCACAAAAAGCATTCCGGACATCGTTTGTGCTTTTATGTTTATTTAATGTTCTTGGTTTAGAACTTGGATTACAATGTAGAGCTTCTCCTTAGCTTTCCGGAACATCTTGAATCATTCCAATCGGAGTTCAGATGCAAGAGTTATGACATTTGTACCAACGGACGTCGAATGTCACTGTTTTGGGTGGCCATTTGCATAGCAGTCACTTCCAGCCCAATTTCGACCTTCATCCGTCCATTATTTCTAAACTCTTATAGAATTAAAGTTATAGATCTCGTCGATATCTTCGATTTGATAGGTGGCAGGCCTCGTAACTCTTCGCGGATCAAACGTTATGGCCGTTTTCCCAAAGGACGTCAGAGCATAAACTTTTCCTTCACAAAACCGCCACCGGGGTGGTCATACAAGTCACAAGACAGGCCCCTAGCCCGCCGGGGTGGCCAAAACAAGCCTAGACCCCCGCCGGGGCAGGGGTATGCCTAGAAAATGCGCGAAAATGCGAATTTTGGTCCAATTTGAGTCCGAGAAGGATTATTTCGATCCGATTGACACAAGGACTTCCAAGAGAACTTCCAAGAGGACTTAAAGACATATACATAGACTTATAAAAGGAGGAGAATCACAAGGATTAGGGGAGATTAGAGATTACAGACTAGATAGAGGATTCAATTAGATTATATTAGAGTAAATTAGATCAAAAACACTATTTCTTATGAGTCTTGGAGACCATTGAAGATTCAAAGTAGTAGCAAGGAGGGTGCATCAAATGTACAGAAAATTGATTCCATCTTCTCATCTTCTTCTATCTTTGTCTTTTATTGTTTATTTAATTGTGGATTCTTAGTTTTAATTCAATAATCATGAACTAATTCTTTGTTTGAGATTACAATGGATCTTATTGTGTAGTTTATTTTAATATGCTTGCTATCAAATATTATATTTTATTGTGAGGATTGTCTATTGTGATTTGGACTTACTTGTTTAATTGATTGGCCATCAATTACCGTGATTTTCTATATGAACTCGAGAGATGAAGTTTAGATTTAGATCTAATCATAATAGCATGTGATTGTGTTTTCTGCATGGCGTTGGAATACATAATTTATGTCTAGAATAGAGATATACCTAACATCGCATGTAATCTTATAGAGAACTTGTGCTTTAAATCCTTTTTAATTGTAATTCACATAGAGATATAGTGGATTAGTTAATTAGAGTGTCTTGCTTAATTCTATCATCTGTGGATTGAAGTGAGTATGAGTATTATGCATCGAGAGATGGTTTTATCTGCTTTAGCGTTCTTGATTAACAATTCAAGATAGAGAATAATTGATGAGAAGTGTGTTAACTTAAATGAAGCAATATGTGAAGTTTTGATCTTAAATCTCCGTGATCTTAATTTAATAGTATTTTAATTATATAAATTGAAATTCATTCGTTTAAATAAGATTGAGTTGGTTACGGGTTAGTACTTGATGATTTTTATTAAACAATTCCTCGTGGGAACGATACTCTACTTTCACTTTATTACTTGTTGACCATGTATACTTGCGTGTCGTGCGTAATTAGATATTACCAAACAAGTTTTTGGCGCCATTGTCGGGGAATTAGTTTAATATATTTTTTCCAATATTAGCTTCAATCAAATTAGTCTTAATTTAAACATTTTTTTCTTTTTTTAATTATCTTCCTATTTTTCTTTCTTTTTAGGTACCATGGATGGATGCAATTATTAATGGCCATACACAAATATGACTCCACTAAGGGACACAGGAATTGATGGACTCAATGCATTTTTTGCATTGTCAGCACAGATTGAGACACTTTCGAGGAAGTTGGATGCTTTTGCAGCACAACATAGTCAAAGTGTGGCGGTTACTTGTGATTATTGTGCTGGAAATCATCTGAGTCATCAATGCACCGTCAGTTTTGAGCCGGTACCATATAGTGGTGATTACCTCAACAACTATGCTGAGCCTAACTATCACCGAGATTGGGGGTATCACCCAAATTCTTCAAGGAGCTACATTTATGATGACCAATATTACGCTCCAAATCCATCATACACACCAAAATTTTCATGTCCACCTCCATTGCCACAAGAAGAAAAGCCAAATATGAGGGATGTAATATTGAAGGGCATAGCAAACCTAGAGGAGATTAGTATTAGCCTAGAGGAGATGAGTATTAGCCAAGAGCTATCAAACCAAAATTTTAATAATTGCATGGAACAACTAATTAGTACCTCAACCAATGGTCCTCAATACATGGCTTCTGAGACTGAAATAGAAAATTCAAGGCTGGGGGAATTATTGTCCAAGTTCATAGCAGATGAGGAGAAGATGAGTAATCAAGCGAAGCCAAATCAAAATCTTACGGATAAGACAGAGCAAATGACCAAAGCCGTAAACAACCTTCCTCCAAACACTTGGCCTTATGACATGGATGACGAAATTGACGGAGAACCCAAACCAAATATGCGACTGGATGAGCCACAAGATATCAAAAGTGTGGAGACAATTGGGGATAATGAAATAGAGGTTGACGAAGATCTAAATGGGTCTCCACCAACGATCAAAGAGTCAGTCAGATTTGCAAAATCATGCTCACGTGGTAGTCATGTCGTCGGCGAAGCTCTTGATGACATAAGACCGAGTATAATTTTGAATCCATGGTGGGAATATTTGGGGTATATAAGCTAAAAAAAAGAAAAAAAAAGATATTGACTTGAATAAATTGAGTCTTGTGGTGGGTCGAGAAGAAGCGTGAAATGCACTCCCCATAAACACAGGAGTGAGATGGAGCGTAAAACGCACTAACTATCCATCATTCGAAAGAAAAAAATTGAATAAAATGGGAAATAAGAGCAAAAAGCCCCCGTAGATGAAAAATGAAGCATAAGTATCCACTATTGACCCTCAATATTGGTGATTGTTTAATTTTAGTTGGATCTAGCTTGTTTTTAGATTTCTTGAGTTTACATTGTATGATGCCTTTGAAGAGACTTATTATATGTTAAAATTGATTTTATATCAGTTAACATTGTTGTGGAGCACACACGCACTATATTCGTGATAATAGTCTAAGATTTGATGATTGATTGAGAAGTTACTGATGATTTCTGATATGATGTATTATCGTGTTTACTTGATTTTTCTAAGGCCAGTTGAATAGACTTGTTTCTGTCAATACTGCTGGATTCGTAGGAATGTAGATTAGTTGCATTGCATTGCATTATTGTTTTGTATTTTTGCTTGAGGACAAGCAAAGGTTTAAGTTTGGGGGAATTTGATAAGTAGGTTTTATACCTACTTATCCAGTATCTGTTACTTGAATTATTTTCTTAATCTTATGTTTCTTAGTTAGTTTTCATGCATTTTGTGTTCGTTTTGTAGATTATATGCTTGGGAGTTGAAATCGCAAAGAATTGGTATGAAAACGCAAAGAAAAGCATTCCGGACATCGTTTGTGCTTTTATGTTTATTTCATGTTCTTGGTTTGGAACTTGGATTACATTGTAGAGCTTCTCCTTAGCTTTTCGGGACATCTTGAATCATTCCAATCGGAGTTCGGATGCAAGAGTTATGACATTTGTACCAACGGACGTCGAACGTCACTGTTTTGGGTGGCCATTTGCATAGCAGTCTCTTCCAGCCCAATTTTAACCTTCATCCGTCCGTTATTTCTAAAATCTTATAGAATTTAAGTTGTAGATCTCGTCGATATCTTCGATTTGATAGGTAGCAGGCCTCGTAACTCTTCACGGATCAAACGTTATGGCCGTTTTCCCAAAGGAAGTCAGAGCATAAAATTTTCCTTCACAAAACCGCCGCCGGGGTGGGAATCACAAGGATTAGGGGAGATTAGAGATTAGAGACTAGATAGAGGATTCAATTAGATTAGATTAGAGTAAATTAGATCAAAAATACTATTTCTTATGAGTCTTAGAGACCATTGAAGATTCAAAGTAGGAGCAAGGAGGGAGCATCAAATGTACAGACAATAGATTCTATCTTCTCATCTTCTTCTATCTTTGTCTTTTATTGTTTATTCAATTATGGATTCTTAGTTTTAATTCAATAATCATGAACTAATTCTTTGTTTGAGATTACAATGGATCTTATTGTGTAGTTTATTTAATATGTTTCGCTATCAATTATTATATTCTATTGTGAGGATTGTGTATTGTGATTTGGACTTACTTGTTTAATTGATTGGCCATCAATTACCGTCATAATCTATATGAACTCGAGAGATGAAGTTTAGATTTAGATCTAATCATAATAGCATGTGATTATGTTTTCTGCATGGCGTTGGAATACATAATTTATGTCTAGGATAGATATATACCTAACATCGCATATAATCTTATAGATATAGTGGATTAGTTAATTAGGGTGTCTTTCTTAATTCTATCGTCTGTGGATTGAAGTGAGTATGAGTATTATGCATCGAGAGATGGTTTTATCTTCTTTAGTGTTCTTGATTAACAATTCAAGATAGAGAATAATTGATGAGAAGTGTGTTAATTTAAATGAAGCAATAAGTGAAGTTGTGATCTTAAATCTCCGTGATCTTAATTTAACTAGTGGAATTTAATAGTATTTTAATTATATAAATTGAAATTCATTCGTTTAAATAAGATTGAGTTGGTTACGGGTTAGTACTTGCTGATTTTTATTAAACAATTCCTCGTGGGAACAATAATCTATTTTCACTTTGTTACTTGTTGACCACGTATACTTGCGTGTTGTGCGTAATTAGATTTTACCCAACAAGTTTTTGGCGCCGTTACCGTGGAATTAGTTTAATATATTTTTGCCAATATTAGCTTCAATCAAATTAGTCTTAATTTAAACATTTTTTTCTTTTTCTTTAATTATCTTCCTATTTTTCTTTCTTTTTAGGTACCATTGATGGATGGAATTATCAATGGCCATACACAAATATGACTCCACTAAGGGACACAGGAATTGATGGACTCAATGCATTTTTTGCATTGTCAGCACAGATTGAGACACTTTCGAGGAAGTTGGACGATTTTGCAAACAAGAACGTCACAAAGTGTGGCTTACTTTGTGATTATTGTGCTGGAAATCATCTGAGTCATCAATGCACCGTCTGTTTTTAGCCGGTACCATATAGTGGTGATTACCTCAACAACTATGCTGAGCCTAACTATCACCAAGATTGGGGGTATCACCCGGATTCTTTAAGGAGCTACATTTATGATGACCAATATTACGCTCCAAATCCATCAAACGCACCGAAATTTTCTTGTCCACCTCTATTGCCACAAGAAGAAAAGCCAAATCTGAGGGATGTAATATTGAAGGGCATAGCAAACCTAGAGGAGATTAGTATTAGCCTAGAGGAGATGAGTATTAGCCAAGAGCTATCAAACCAAAATTTTAATAATTGGATGGAACAACTAATCCGTACCTCAGCCAATGTTCCTCAATACATGGCTTCTGAGACTGAAATAGAAAATTCAAGGCTGGGGGATTTATTGTCCAAGTTCATAGCAGATGAGGAGAAGATGAGTAATCAAGCAAAGCCAAATCAAAATCTTACGGATAAGACAGAGCAAATGACCAAAGCCGTAAGCAACCTTCCTCCAAACACTTGGCCTTATGACATGGATGATGAAATTGACGGAGAACCCAAACCAAATATGCGACTGGATGAGCCACAAGATATCAAAAGTGTGGAGACAATTGGGGATAATGAAATAGAGGTCGACGAAGATCTAAATGGGTCTCCACCAACGATCAAAGAGTCAGTCAGATTTGCAAAATCATGCCCACATGGTAGTCATGTCGTCGGCGAAGCTCTTGATGACATAAGACCGAGTATAATTTTGAATCCATGGTGGGACGAGAAAGAGAAGATAGACGAAGAGCCCATTGTGTGTGACAAGCTTCCATGCCCCAAAGTGATCACATACACAATGGAGAAAACACCTATTTGTGGGACACTCTCGATTGAGAGCATACTAAATCAGAGCATGCTAGGTGACTTTAATGCAATGGCTATCACAAATGGGAACTTACCAAAAGCTACATTATTTCTGATGGATGGAGGGTTCCTCAATTACCGAAGAGGAATTGGACAGTGTTGACCAGACAAAGTCAGGCTGAAAGACTATAATTCAAGCGCTAACTGGGAGGCAACCCAGGAATTTTTATTTTTTTATTTATATGCTTTCCTAGTTTATTTAGTAGATAGGAATCCAAGTGTTATTCTAATCCATGTTGTCTCTCTTCATTACAGGTATTGGAGGTTCAATGGATAGGAAAATCATCGTCCCCACCAGCGCCACCATCACCACAAGCTTAAATGATTACAGGGAAGTCATCGTCCACTTCATGCTTTATTTTACAATGAGGACATTGTAATTGTTAAGTTTAGGGGAGTTAAATAATTTAGGTTTATTTATGTTTGCATTCATGTAGTGTAATTGCATAATAGTTTGCATAGTAGAGTAGTTGCATAATAGTTATTATTTATAACTAAAAAAAAAATTCAAAAATAATAGTTAGTTACTATGTTCATCTTGCATGATTCCAGTTGTTAGATAGTTACAGTTTATTTTGGCCAATTATGAGATTGGAATTGGGTAGACAAGTATAGTACTGACTATTAGAGCTTAGACGTGATTTCTTGTTATGAATTGAGTCTTTTTTTGTTTGAAACTGGTATAATAAGGATAACACAGAAAAAACAACTTGTTGATTGATTAAGTAAATTGATACATAATGGGATTCTAAAGGATAATGCTAGTTTGAATGAAAGAATGACAAGAACAAGCAGTGATGGATAAAGTTACACAAGAACCTAAGTTTGGGGAAAATTTGGGGTATATAAGCTAAAAAAAAGAAAAAAAAAGATATTGAGTTGAATAAATTGAGTCTTGTGGTGGGTCGAGAAGAAGTGTGAAATGCACTCCCCATAAACACAGGCGTGAGATGGAGTGCAAAATGCACTCACTATCCATCATTCGAAAGAAAAAAATGAATAAAATGGAAAATAAGAGCAAAAAGCCCCCGTAGATGAAAAATGGAGCATAAGTATCCACTATTGACCCTCGATATTAGTGATTGTTTAATTTTAGTTGGATCTAGCTTGTTTTTAGATTTCTTGAGTTTACACAGTATGATGCCTTCGAAGAGACTTATTATGTGTTAAATTTGATTTTATATCAGTTAACATTGTTGTGGAGCACACACACACTATATTTGTGATAACAGTCTAAGATTTGATGATTGATTGAGATGTTACTGATGAGTTCTGATATGATGTATTATCGTGTTTACTTGATTTTTCCAAGGCCAGTTGAATAGACTTGTTTCTGTCAATACTACTGGATTCGTAGGCATGTAGATTAGTTGCATTGCATTGCATTATTGTTTTTTGTTTTTGCTTGAGGACAAGCAAAGGTTTATGTTTGGGGGTATTTGATAAGTAGGTTTTATACCTACTTATCCAGTATATGTTACTTGAATTTTTTTCTTAATCTCATGTTTCTTAGTTACTGTTCATGCATTTTGTGTTCGTTTTGTAGATTATATGCTTGGGAGTTGAAATCGCAAAGAATTTGTATGAAAATGCAAAGAAAAGCATTTTGGACATCGTTTGTGCTTTTCTGTTTATTTCATGTTCTTGGTTTGGAACTTGGATTACATTCTAGAGCTTCTCCTTAGCTTTCTAGAACATCTTGAATCATTCCAATTGAAGTTCGGATGCAAGAGTTATGACATTTGTACCAACGGACGTCGAACATCACTGTTTTGGCTGGCCATTTGCATAGCAGTCATTTTTAGCCCAATTTAGACCTTCATCCGTCCGTTATTTCTAATATCTTAAAGAATAAAAGTTGTAGATCTCGTCGATATCTTTGATTTTATAGGTGGCAGGCCTCGTAACTCTTCCTGGATCAAACGTTATGGTCGTTTTCCCAAAGGACGTCAAAGCATAAAATTTTTCTTCACAAAACCCCAGCCGGGGTGGGCATGCAAGTCACAAGACAGGCCCCTAGCCAGTCGGGGAGGGCCCAAAACAAGCCTAGACCCCCACCGGGGTGAGGGTATCCCCAGAAAATGCGCGAAAATGCAAATTTTGGTCCAATTTGAGTCCGGGAAGGATTGTTTCGATCCGATTGGCACAAGGACTTCCAAGAGGACTTAAAGACATATAAAGAGACTTATAAAAGGAGGAGAATCATAAGGATTAGGGGAGATTAGAGATTAAAGACTAGATAGAGGATTCAATTAGATTAGATTAGAGTAAATTAGATCAAAAACACTATTTCTTATGAGTCTTGGAAAATGAAGCAACTTGGAGACCATTGAAAATTCAAAGTAGGAGCAAGAAGGGAGCATCAAATCTACAGAAAATAGATTCTATCTTCTCATCTTCTTCTATCTTTGTCTTTTATTGTTTATTCAATTGTGGATTTTAAGTTTTAATTCAATAATCATGAACTAATTCTTTGTTTGAGATTACAATGGATCTTATTGTGTAGTTTATTTTAATATGCTTCGCTATCAATTATTATATTCTATTGTGAGGATTGTCTATTATGATTTGGACTTAATTATTTAATTGTTTGGCCATCAATTACCGTGATAATCTATATGAACTCGAGAGATGAAGTTTAGATTTAGATCTAATCATAATAGCATGTGATTGTGTTTTCTGCATGGCGTTGGAATACATAATTTATGTCTAGGATAGAGATATACCTAACATCGCATATAATCTTATAGAGAACTTGTGCTTTCAATCCTTTTGAATTGTAATTCAAATAGAGATATAGTGGATTAGTTAATTAGGGTGTCTTGCTTAATTCTATCATTTGTGGATTGAAGTGAGTATGAGTATTATGCATCGAGAGATGGTTTTTTCTGCTTTAGTGTTCTTGATTAACAATTCAAGATAGAGAATAATTGATGAGAAGTGTGTTAACTTAAATGAAGCAATAAGTGAAGTTATGATCTTAAATCTCCGTGATCTTAATTTATCTAGTGGAATGTAATAGTAGTTTAATTATATAATTTGAAATTCATTCGTTTAAATAAGATTGAGTTGGTTACGGGTTAGTATTTGGTGATTTTTATTAAACAATTCCTCGTGGGAACGATACTCTACTTTCACTTTATTACTTGTTGACCACGTATACTTGCGTGTTGTGCGTATTTAGATTTTACCCAACAAGTTTTTGGCGCCGTTGCCGGGGAATTAGTTTAATATATTTTTGCCAATATTAGCTTCAATCAAATTAGTCTTAATTTAAACATTTTTTTTTATTTAATTATCTTCCTATTTTTCTTTCTTTTTAGGTACCATGGATGGATGCAATTATCAATGGTCATACACAAATATGACTCCACTAAGGGACACAGGAATTGATGGACTCAATGCATTTTTTGCATTGTTAGCACAAATTGAGACACGTTCGAGGAAGTTGGACGCTTTTGTAGCACAACATCGTCAAGTGTTGCGGTTACTTGTGATTATTGTGCTGGAAATCATCTGAGTCATCAATGCACCGTCAGTTTTGAGTCGGTACCATATAGTGGTGATTACCTCAACAACTATGCTGAACCTAACTATCACCGAGATTGGGGGTATCACCCGGATTCTTCAAGGAGCTACATTTATGATGACCAATATTACGCTCCAAATCCATCATACACACCGAAATTTTCATGTCCACCTCCATTGCCACAAGAAGAAAAGCCAAATATGAGGGATGTAATATTGAAGGGCATAGCAAATCTAGAGGAGATTAGTATTAACCTAGAGGAGATGAGTATTAGCCAAGAGCTATCAAACCAAAATTTTAATAATTGGATGGAACAACTAGTCAGTATCTCAACCAATGGTCCTCAATACATGGCTTCTGAGACTGAAATAAAAAATTCAAGGCTGGGGGAATTATTGTCCAAGTTCATAGCAGATGAGGAGAAGATGAGTAATCAAGCGAAGCCAAATCAAAATCTTACGTATAAGACAGAGCAAATGATCAAAGTTGTAAGCAACCTTCCTCCAAACACTTGTCCTTATGACATGGATGACGAAATTGACAGAGAACCCGAGCCAAATATGCGACTGGATGAACCATAAGATGTCAAAAGTGTGGAGACAATTGGGGATAATGAAATAGAGGTCGACGAAGATCTAAATGGGTCTCCACCAACGATCAAAGAGTCAGTCATATTTGCAAAATCATGCCCACTTGGTAGTCATGTCGTCGGTGAAGCACTTGATGACATAAGAGCGAGTACAATTTTGAATCCATGGTGGGACGAGAAAGAGAAGATAGATGAAGAGCCCATTTTGTGTGACAAGCTTCCATGCCCCAAAGTGATCACATACACAATGGAGAAAACACCTAGCTGTGGGACGTTCTCGATTGAGAGCATACTAAATCAGAGCATGCTAGGTGACTTTAATGCAATGGCTATCACAAATGGGAACTTACCAAAAGCTACATTATTTTCGATGGATGGAGGGTTCCTCAATTATCGAAGAGGAATTGGATAGCGTTGACCAGACAAAGTCAGGCTGAAAGACTATAATTCAAGCGCTAACTGGGAAGCAACCCAGGAATTTTATTTATTTATTTATATGCTTTCCTAGTTTATTTAGTAGATAAGAATCCAAGTGTTATTCTAATCCATATTGTCTCTCTTCATTGCAGGTATGAGAGGGTCAATGGATAGGAAAATGATCGTCCCCGCCAGCGCCACCATCACCACAAGCTTAAATGATTACTGGGAAGTCATCGTCCACTTAATGCTTTATTTTACAATGAGGACATTGTAATTGTTAAGTTTGGGGGAGTTAAATAATTTAGGTTTATTTATGTTTGCATTCATGTAGTGTAATTGCATAATAGTTTGCATAGTAGAGTGGTTGCATAATTGTTTTTATTTATAACTAAAAAAATATTCAAAAATAATAGTTAGTTACTATGTTCATCTTGCATGACTCCAGCTGTTAGATAGTTACAGTTTATTTTGGCCAATGATGAGATTGGAATTGGGTAGACAAGTATAGTACTGACTATTAGAGCTTTGGTATGAATTCTTGTTATGAATTGAGTCTTTTTCTGTTTGAAACTGGTATAATAATGATATCACAGTAAAAACAACTTGTTGATTAATTGAGTAAATTGATACATAATGGGATTCTAAAGGATAATTCTAGTTTGAATGAAAGAATGACAAGAACAAGTAGTGATGGCTAAAGTTACACAAGAACCTAAGTTTGGGGGAATATTTGGGGTATATAAGCTAAAAAAAGAAAAAAAAAGATATTGAGTTGAATAAATTGAGTCCTGTGGTGGGTCGAGAAGAAGCGTGAAATGCATTCCCCATAAACACAGGCATGAGATGGAGCGTAAAACGCATTCACTATCCATCATTCGAATTAAAAAAATGAATAAAACGGGAAATAAGAGCAAAAAGCCCCCGTAGATGAAAAATGAAGCATAAGTATCCACTGTTGACCCTCGATATTGGTGATTATTTAAATTTAGTTGGATCTAGCTTGTTTTTAGATTTCTTGAGTTTACACTGTATGATGCATTCGAAGAGACTTATTATGTGTTAAATTTGATTTTATATCAGTTAACATTGTTGTGGAGCACACACGTACTATATTCGTGATAACAGTCTAAGATTTGATGATTGATTGAGAAGTTAATGATGAGTTCTGATATGATATATTATCGTGTTTACTTGATATTTCTAAAGTGGAGTTGAATAAACTTGTTTACATCGCAATCTTCTTTGGATTAAATAGGCATGTAGATTAGTTGCATTGCATTGCATTATTGTTTTGTGTTTTTGCTTGAGGACAAACAAAGGTTTAAGTTTGGGGATATTTGATAAGTAGGTTTTATACCTACTTATCCGGTATCTGCTACTTGAATTATTTTCTTAATCTCATGTTTCTTAGTAACTTTTCACGCATTTTGTGTTCGTTTTGTAGATTATATGCTTGGGAGTTGAAATCGCAAAGAAAAGCATTCCGGACATTGTTTGTGCTTTTATGTTTATTTAATGTTCTTGGTTTGGAACTTGGATTACATTGTAGAGCTTCTCCTTAGCTTTCCGGAACATTTTGAATCATTCCAATTGGAGTTCAGATGCTAGAGTTATGACATTTGTACCAACGGACGTCGAAAATCACTGTTTTGGGTGCCCATTTGCATAGCAGTCACTTCCAGCTCAATTTCAACCTTCAGCCATCCGTTATTTCTATAATCTTAAAGAATGAAACTTGTATATCTCGTCGATATCTTTGATTTTATAGGTGGCAAGCCTCGTAATTCTTCCTGGATCAAATGTTATGGCCTTTTTCCCAAAAGACGTCAGAGCAGAAACTTTTTCGTCACAAAACCGCCGCCGGGGTGGGCATGCAAGTCACAAGACAGGCCCTTAGCCCGCCGGGGAGACCCCAAAACAAGACTAGACCCCCGCCGGGGTGGGGGTATGCCCAGAAAATGCGCGAAAATGCAAATTTTGGTCCAATTTGAGTCCGGGAAGGATTGTTTCAATCCGATTGACACAAGGACTTCCAAGAGAACTTCCAAGAGGACTTAAAGACATATAAAGAGACTTATAAAAGGAGAAGAATCAAAAGGATTAGGGGAGATTAGAGATTAGAGACTAGATAGAGGATTCAATTAGATTAGATTAGAGTAAATTAGATCAAAAACACTATTTCTTATGAGTTTTGGAGAATGAAGCAACTTGGAGACCATTGAAGATTCAGAGTAGGAGCAAGGAGGGAGCATCAAATCTACAGAAAATAGATTCTATCTTCTCATCTTCTTCTATCTTTGTCTTTTATTGTTTATTCAATTGTGGATTCTTAGTTTTAATTCAATAATCATGAACTAATTCTTTGTTTGAGATTACAATGGATCTTATTGTGTAGTTTATTTTAATATGCTTCGCTATCAATTATTATATTCTATTGTGAGGATTGTCTATTGTGATTTGGACGTAATTGTTTAATTGATTAGCCATTAATTACCATGATAATCTATATGAACTCGAGAGATGAAGTTTAGATTTAGATCTAATCGTAATAGCATGTGATTGTATTTTCTGCATGGCGTTGGAATACATAATTTATGTCTAGGATAGAGATATACCTAACATCGAATGTAATCTTATAGAGAACTTGTGCTTGAAATCCTTTTTAATTGTAATTCACATAGAGATATAGTGGATTAGTTAATTAGGGTGTCTTACTTAATTATATCATCTGTGGATTTAAGTGAGTATGGGTATTATGCATCGAGAGATGGTTTTATCTGCTTTAGTGTTCTCGATTAACAATTCAAGATAGATAATAATTGATGAGAAGTGTGTTAACTTAAATGAAGCAATAAGTGAAGTTGTGATCTTAAATCTCTATGATCTTAATTTAACTAGTGGAATTTAATAGTAGTTTAATTATATAATTTGAAATTCATTCGTTTAACTAAGATTGAGTTTGTTACGGGTTAGTACTTGGTGATTTTTATTAAACAATTCCTCGTGAAAATGATACTCTACTTTCACTTTATTACTTGTTGACCATGTATACTTGTGTGTTGTGCGTAATTAGATTTTACCCAACACATTGTGCAAGCAGAGCCCTCAAAGCATCATTAGTCTCTTGGGATTTTTTAGACAAGATCAGCCTCTTTTCATCATGACCATCATTGTGGGGTCGTGTTTGGGAGGCAACATCCTCAACACGAGCCCTATGACCAGCGTGTTTGCTGGCAATTGAGAACAACCTCCTCCTTACATCCCCCCTATCTAAAGTCTTCAGGCCCCATCGAACAACCTCAGGACTACAACCTACCGTGGATGCTTTTGGACGGTCCCAATCTGTCTTTATCTGATCCTCTTTGCCGAACGGATCCATCAGTTATGGATTTTCCAACTCCTAAAACTATCTTGTTGTTTATTATGGATCCTCTTAGCAAATTTTCAATGATGATTGAAAATCAACACTAATCGGCCATCCTTCTAGCGCCAATGTTATTGCCAAGATTCGTCCACGCACCTCAATCACCAAAAGTGAATCTAATCTTGCAGAAAAATGGTAAGCACCCCAAAATCTTGACGACTTGTGCCACCGGGGGATAGCTCCGGTGTGAGAATAGGTATAGGATAAACAAGGTTTAACAAGGGAGGCAAAAAACTCCATGGCTGAATAATAATCATGAGTTGTGTGTACCTTAAATCAGTGCAAAGCCCTGTATTTATAGTTATCTCACCACCTCTTCACAGTCCTTCCCCGTATTGGATTAAGGTTCCTCATTAAGTATAATTTGTTAATGGGATTGTATAAGATCTCCTAAAAATAAGGAAGTTGGTTTAAATCCCAATATCTCCTTCTGGATTTAGAAACCAAATATAAATAACAATCTTTGATTCCTCAAAATACTCAAACTATCAAACAGAATCCTTCATGGTCTCAAACCTTATGTAAACTGCAACCCACCATGCAAACTAGAGCCGATGTATCGTGGCCCAACAAATGGAAAGAAACTGAGTTTTATTGAATTTCTCAATTTCCAGTAAGAAGGAATCTAAGAATTCTCTTCGGCTATGGCAATATATATTTTTTATGAAAATATTAATTTATATATATATATATATATAAAAGAATATTAAGTACACAATCTTCACAACATAATGTATCACTCACTCGTAATAACATTTTTTTGGGTCTTCCTTTATTTTTTCAAACTTTTTAATGATTTGAGTATATTAAATAACAAAATTTGTAAGTAGTAGCATATTTTTCATACTTTAAATTTATAGTAATTTTATTAACTAAGACTATATATAATTCGTTTGTTAACCCAAAGATTCGTCCACGCGCCCAATCGCCAATATCGTATCTAATCCTGTACAGAAACGAAGTCACAGGGAGAAACATGACGGTTTGAGCCGCCGGGGAATAACTCCGGTGTGACAATAAATACAGGCTCAAAATAGGTTAACAATAAAGTTATTTTAATGCTTAAAAATAATAAATATTTTGTGTGTACCTGTGAACCAGGGTATAACCTTGTATTTATAGTGATCACACATCTTCCTACGTGCCCTTCCTCGTATGAAAATAGAAATTCTCATTAGGACAAATTCTTTAATGGGAAAAAAATTAAATCTCCTTAAGGAAAGGAAGTCGGGTTTTGTCCTGACTTGTTTTATAGGAATTGGAGATCAAATATAATTAGGAACCCTAGATTTCCTAATATTCTCCCACTACCCAAACATATTCTTACGTGGGGAGACTTTCTCCATGTGGACTATAGCCCACCAAATTCACCGGGCCCAACCTCCCATGTGCGGAGTAGTCCTCCACGTGAACCATGGCCCAAATAATCATGGCCCAACATTACCCCTAGTTTTTTATTACAATGAGATATTTAATGAAAGAATCACCATTTAAATCCCAACAATTGAATATTTAATGAAGAAACCCAAAGGTTGAGGTTTACTTGCATCCCTACATTCTCCTTGGGCATCATCATTTTGGCTCATTTAATGCATCGTACCCCAAAAATTGTGCAAATCCCAAAGGTCCAACATTTTAAAAGCCCTCTTCTCCCAAAAGAAATCGCCACATTTTTAGATCTGATTTTCAAAAACCCTCGAGCTCAACCTTCTCTACTCACTGCATTCCCCCTTTTCTAGCGAAATTACCTTTGATTCTCCCATGCTTGCTCTAAATTCTTCCGAAATTAATACCACCACTTCCAATAGCAACCCCCTTGTCTCTAACCCCCACTTCCATTCTCCCTATCATTGCTACCGTCATCCCAGCCATAACTCCCATTGTTACTTCCAATATCCCACCGCCATCACCACCGAAACCACCACACTAACCACCACTTCCTCTGTTCCCCACGCTTCAGGCCCATCTAAAGCCGAACTGGATGTCTAAAGAATGATGAAAGAGTATTCCAAAGAGTCGACTTTTACCCATATCAACAATATCTCCACAACCAACACCAATAACCTCACAGAAACACGAGAAAAATATCATATTCCGGCCACCTACGAACTTCGTACCACTCTCCCCACTGAACTAATTTACCACCGTCCTGATGGGTGGACCACCATTTCTCTTAGAACCCTCAAATATGAGGTTCTCCTTCCCCTTCACTCCTTCATCATCACTGTTCTAGGGTTCATCGGAGTCGGCTAACACAACTGGTACCGAACTCCTACATCAACACCATCTCCTTCATCGCCCTCTGTCACGAACTAGACTTCCCACCCACCATCAACTTTTTCTTCTTCTTATTCTCCATGAGCCGATATAGAGAGTCTGGATTCCGACAGATAAATAAACAACAAAGTAGACAAATTGAGAAACGTCCCTTGATGAAGACCCCTTCAAGCAACAAGGGAAGACACTCACAGTGGTTCTTCATCCGAGACCCTGATACCCATTAAATTTTGACTGGGCTGAAGCCTCCTGACCAAACATAACTAATGTGATAAAAATATATAATTGCAAGTGCATATTGTCAAATTAAAGAACTAGTAAGTACATGTTAAACCCACATAGACTAGTGATGAGTGGGTTTATACCCATGAATTCAGTGCGTTTGAGCTTAATATTTATGATGTTTTTAAGTGTTTATGTCTATTCATGCTTACTTTACTTTGTTTTGTAGTAATTAGGATAAAAGTTACTTGCATGGACATTTGGGGTGGCTAGATTCGAATTTTTGACTTTCCATTTACATAGGAGCCACTTCAGGGCCACTTTCGACATTTCTCCACCCCATATTTCAAAAAACAGAATAAAAGTTGTAGATCTACGTCTGCTCTTTTCGAAACATCTTGAATCATCGAAATCAAAGTTCAAACGAAGAAGTAATGGATATTTTCCTAAAAGACGTCAGAGTAGAAAATTTTTTGAAAATAAGCGCCCATTTCTAGTACATTTGCATCACCGGGTCATCCACATGCATATTTCCAGTGCCGTGAGTAGTGTCAGGGTGCTGGGGTCGGGCCAGATCATGTTGGGACACATTTTTGGGTGAATTTTGATACTTTTTTTACTCCAAATTGGATTGAGTTTCCTCCTAAGCTAGAAATTGGACTTGTAACCTATAAATACATGATGCAAGATATGGAATATGAGATTAATTAGATAGGAGATTAGATTAGAGATACACTCCATTAGATTTAGGAATTCATTTATAAACCCTAGTTCTTAATTAGCCATTGGAGATTGAAGCAACTTTAAGAACACTAATGTGATGCCCCTAGAATAGGTCCACACGACCCATTCTGGGTCGCCAGATGCAAAATACAGGATTCAAATACAAACTTCATTTATACAACTGTTAAATTGTCATGCAAAATACAAAAACACATAAGACGTGAGTTTTAATTGAAATAACGATACTCACACTCCAAATAAATGATACTTTACATAAAGGCACAGTCTATATCTATTTTAGGAATTAAAATCTTTGGAAAATGCTCAAGGAATCCTTTATACATGGGTGGCTATGGATCTAAGTTATAATAGATACCGCCGGACTTGAGCATTAACCTTGGTAGACCCAATAGACCCTAAACAAGAATGAGAACATTACTATCATGTTCATTCCAAGGGTGTGTATTTTTGACGGTTTCAAAGTTGGGTCCTCCTCATCATATTGTTGTGCGCCAAAATTAATTATTAAGTGCCGTATAAAATACGACACACATATCTTAAGTCCTCAATATAATTATATATTGGCATGTTGTTTTATAATGTATTGAGAAACTTCCACAATATCGGACCATCACATTATTCCCCTGTTATGCCCGCTCGACCCAGCTACACTCTTACTACCTAAAAGGAATTTTCAAGTAAAAGGGTGAGCACAAATAGCCCAGTAAAGATTATCATGACTAAGATAATTAAATTATCAATAGCCTTCATCAGTAATAAATAAGATATTTAGAACATATGGTAGATAATAAAAGTTTTCAACCATAATTGCAGTGGAATCAACAATCCATTAGAAGAGTCAAGTAGAACATAATGTCTACTATCTCCTCCACATTAAAAGTCCATCATTAATATTTCATTCCTGTAATACCCATCAACAGTTCTTTGTTCTAACTAAGATAAAGAGAACTTTCATTATCTGTCTTCGCCTGAACCACCAAAGATTATAGTTAAATTCACAATTCATGTTTATAATCATGTAAATCAACAGTTTCTCCTTTCCACAAAGGCTTAATAGAACGTTTACTTAATATCCTTACCCCAAGGGCTAAAGATATTAAATTGTAATAACAATGATCATACCAAGTAGTTGTCTATCTTTGCACTATGGGCCAAAGATATTCAACTATAAAACCAATGGCCATGATCATGTCAACCAATTTTCTGTCAGTGCACTACGACTAAAGACATTCAATTGTAAAACCAATGATCATGCCGAACAATAATCTATTTTTGCACTACAGGACAAAGATATTCACTTGTATCATCAGTGGTCATGATCATGTCAAACACATGTCCATCTTTGAACTAAGGGCCAAAGATATCAATCAATATTTCATCTTTGCACTACGGGCCAAAGACATACAACTGTAAAATCAATAATCAATAGTCCATCTTTGCACTACGGGCCAAAGATAACTTTTACCACATTATTTGTCTGTAACATTACAGGTCATGATTATACCAATACATATTTCTTGGTCATAATTGTGACGCCCCCAAAATTAGGTATACGTCACCCATTTTGGGTCACCACTTACATGGTACATAAATTCAAATACAACTTACTAATATAACTGTCGTGTACAATACGACATAAACTGTGAGTTTGAATACAAATATTGTCTACTAGATATTATACAAACTTAAAAGGAGTCCTCATTACAACTATTATCACACTATTTCACGAATAGTGAGGACTACTAATGCTATCCTCTGGACCATTACTCCGCTCCCAGACTCGTCCCAAAATATGTTCTCATTTCAAGAGAAACGGTGAAAGAAAGGGTGAGCTCAACTAGCCCAATAAGAAATATTATGACTAAGATAATGCGAATAAATTATCATTAGCCTTGTGATGATTAAACCGATAAAATACAATAGACAACCAGTTTAATCTGCGTGGAATATGCAATCCATTAAAAGAGTCAAGTAGAGAATAAAATCTACTATCTTTTAGGTTTTAAAAGGTTTTCATCAATTTTTATCATTGAGACTCGACAATAAATAAACCACCACATCTAATCATCCATGTACCACGGTCAAGGATTTTCATCAAATTATCAATGGTCATGACTATCTTAAGAATCACCCCGGTCATAATCATACCAAAAACTATCCATCAACGCATTACGAATACACCGAGGACTTTTATCACATCATTTATAACAAGTCATGATTATACTTAGAATGATCCTCGGTCATAATCATACTAAGTTCATCTATGCACGTAAGCCAAAGATAACATAATATATCATGAGGATGATGACAATGACATAATAATTCAATAAAACAAGTTCAAGAATTATTTTATCCGAGAATTAATAACGTCCAAATTGTCAACAAAATCTTGTTTTGTAGAGTAAAATTCAAGAATGATCGGGAAGAATATTTCCATGAAAAGATATCTTTGGATGAAACGCAAATATCAAGAATATTCTACTAATTTCATGGAGTATAAAGTCAAAGTTTTAACCAACCGGTATAATAAAGAATGGAATAACAAAGGAAATCACCATGCATGCGGTATTTAGCATGACGAGTTATTCAATGAATAATAATAACGGAACCGAGTCGGTGAAATTCACCTGGCGGGATGTTCCAACAGAATAATAAAGATGGAACCGGATCCGGTGTAAACACAGATAGGATATTCCAACGAAAGATAAAGATTTTAACCGGTCCCAATAAAAAACACATGACATGGATGGTCCAACAAAATAATAATAAAGATTTGAACCGGTCCTGTGTAAAACACATGAGCGTGGATGTTCCAATGTAATAATAGAAGAATGTCACCAAGTATAGGGTAAAAAGACGTATCTGATTATGTATAGGGTATGTCACGGCGTATCACGAGTTATTCAACAGAATAATAAAGAATGGAATAACAGAGGGATTTCACCAAGTATAGGGTATGCCGCGTATACAGGTTATTCCAACAGAATAATAAAGAATGGAATAACAGAAGTTCTCTTCATGAATAAGAAAGAATAACTCCCTTACGGGTACAACAAATAATATCCCTTACCGTAAAAGACACTGGATATCAAAGTAGTGAAGTACCAGAATACTCTTCTTCTTTCTCTCTATAGATTTTCTCTCTATAGCTTCTCTCTATAATTTCTCTCTCTAGAGTTTCAATGAATTCGTAAGAAAATAATGAAGGAATGAGCTTCTATTTATAGGAAAATAGAATGCATAGTAATTAATCCATGAACGGTCCAGATTGATTTACTTTAATCTGACGGTCCATATTTAAAGCAAAATCTTTTAAATAAAATATCATATATTCTATTTATATAAAAATATTTTACTATGCAAACACTATGCAACACTATGAAAAACACTATGCAACAACTTTGCATAATAAAATATAATATATTCTATTTATAGAATAACTTTAATAAAGTATTACATTTTATATAAAAAGATGTTTACATTTTATTACGTTAATAATACTGAATAAAACAAAACGCGTCATTATCGCTATAATAATTCATATTATTAATCGACAATAATGGAATCAAACCGAGTGACTTCTCACATAAACATCAATAATCAATACTGCAGTGTCTACTATGCAACCACACGTATTCTTCGTACTTTTACTACCGAGTAGTTCAACAAAGATCAACGGTAAAACTTCCGCCGTTATTTCAATAAAATATTTTTTTGTCGTTTTCTCTCAATCCGATAATAATTACATTATGGGATCCACCAATGATTGAGTAGTTGTACGAATATTCCCTGCTAAACCTAATATTCCCTCAAGCAGAATCGAATATAATATAACCACTTGCATACTTTGCAAAATTTATAAATACTACCCACAACTATAATATTATCTCAAATTCACACCATAATATTAAAAATTATTTCGACAAAATTTAAATCTTTATTGATAAAATCTGGGGTCTCACAATATCCCTCCTTATGGAATTTAAGCCCTCGAAATTAGGGTACGATACACAGTATGATAAAGAGGTGAGGATACCTTGAATACCTTTATCATTAAAAATATTAAATTCATCTTCATAATCCGCCAAAGATATTTAACAATTCATCATTTGCCTACAAAGCTAAAGATATACATCTCAAAACCAATAATCTTGAGACTCGACAATAGTATCACAACCATGAATTATCCATGCACTACTGGCTAAGGATATTCGTGTTTTCAATTACGGTCATGATTATACCGAATAATCCGTGGTCATAATCGTACCAAGTCTATCAATGCACTACGGCCAAAGATGACTTTTACCACATCCATGAATTAATATTTCATTGCTGAGACTCAGCTCAATAATTAATCCATATCATCGAATCATCCCTGCATTACAGGCCAAGGATATTCATTAGTATCACGACCACGAATTATCCATGCACTACGGCCAAAGATAATCGTGTATTCATTAGTATCACGACCACAAATTATCCATGCACTACTGACGAAAGATAATCGTGTATTCATTAGTATCACGACCACAATTATCCATGCACTACTACCCAAAGATAATCGTGTATTCATTAGTATCACGACCACAAATTATCCATGCACTACTACCAAAGATAATCGTGTATTCATTAGTATCACGACCACAAATTATCCATGCACTACTGACCCAAAGATAATCGTGTATTCATTAGTATCACGACCACAAATTATCCATACACTACGGCCAAAGATAACCGTGTATTCATTAGTATCACGACCACAAATTATCCATGCACTACTACCAAAGATAATCGTGTATTCATTAGTATCACGACCACAAATTATCCATGCACTACTGACCAAAGATAATCGTGTATTCATTAGTATCACGACCACAAATTATCCATACACTACGACCAAAGATAATCGTGTTTTCAATTACGGTTATGATTATACTTAACAACAATCCACGGTCATAATCATACCAAGTCCATCTATGCACTTCTGAGCCATGTATGACTTTCAACATAATATAAACATGAGGATAATGATATAAAGAATCAATCAAATGAGATAAAGGATAAATATTAAACATTTATAATATAATTTATCCAAGATTCAAGAATATCCCCATGTTATCAATCACTTAATAATCTCATAATCTAATATCATTAATATTATAACAATATTTTAATCACTTCTTAAATTTATAAACAATTTATCTCAATTGTTTACGCTTTACCATATAATGCATTTAATCATTCAAAAATTCCATACTCATAAGATATCATCACCAATTATCAAATCCCTCAAAAATATGCATATACTCTATATAGGATTCTCTAGCCATAAAATTCTATTTTCAACTTTGTTACTTCACATAACATATTTAACTCATATGTTCGTAACTAAACTATTTTCATGAAAAATACCAAATCAGTCCCAAAAATATTTCTTTTCTGGGATTTAGCATAATATAGTCCCATAATAAAAATATATTTTTCTCGAATTTTAAAATTCAATTACTATTTTTCAAAAATTAATTTCTAATTAATTCCTTAAGAAATTAGCTACCTCAAGTTTAACTCCAAAAATTCCCAAATCTTGGCAGGACCTTACACATGTTAACGTGAGCTTCTAGTTTAAATTTCATGGTCATCGGAGTTATAGAACTCCTTATATAGCGTTTTAAATCGGAAAACCTAAATATTGAAATAGTTATAACTTGCTCATTTTAAGTCGAATGAGCTCATTTTTTGGACAGGAGGTACTTTATACCATATACCTTCATGTCCCAAAAGGCCAGAATTTTTCTCATAATTGAAGTGGCCGAAAGAGCCCTCTAAAATCATGGCAGCAGACTTTTTCTTTTTTTTTGCAGCTTTGCACTCCTTTGCTAAAATCAGTCCACACAAAAATCTACAACACCTTTTCCAGTAATTCAACTTGGATTAGTTAGGTAACTCATAGATCTAACTCTAGGACTTAACCACACTCAAAAATTCAAAATATAATAAGAGATTTGATCAATTGAATTTCATGTTACGTTTTTCACCAAAATCTGATTTTCAACTCTTTGTGATTTCTAAGAAACTTTCATGTTTTCACATACTAACCAACATAACTCATCATAACACTTACTAATACCACGAATACCCATGATTTTCATTAGTCTAATGCTTTTATTATGACTTTCATCATAAACCACGTAAACTGTTCATTTTAGTTGAAGAAATATTTGAGGGTTTAAGAAATGGGTTTTGAACTGGGGTCAATACAAAATTCGATTTCACGCTCTAGGGTAGGCTAGGAAGTCTTCAAGAATACGCCAAGAAATTTATTAATGATAGAAATATCATTCAAAATCACATTCTCGTCGTCAAGACTTGGATAATACGTCACATTAATACCAACTGTGACTTCTATCCCTTAACACAGATAGCACTTCACAATGATACCTATCAACTTGCCATCTTCAAACGACGTCGCCTACGAAAAATCCGGCTTGCATTCCACACAAGGAAGTCAACAACAAAAGGTTCGGGGCTCTTTACTTATGGCTTGATATGACAATAATTGACTTTAGTAGTTTGGTTACTTGAATTAGCATAATAAGTTGGTTATGAATATAAAAGCTAACAACCTTACGAAAAGAATAATGAGTAGTTAATCAATCGTTTTCAAAAATTACCTCAAAGGCAAGTATTTTCAAAGAGATAATATCGACGAGTAACGTGAAAGTGTTTATTTGAATCAAACAAGATTTAAAAAAGCGATTGGAGGTAACGAAGGCTCCTACTAACGAGGTTTCAACCAACAAGTCAAAGTCTAACTTCTCCGGAGTCAAATTTAAACATTGAACACAACTAGGTGAAATAAAAGAGTGGGTAGAACTGGTATCTAACACGGTATAGACTTCGCAAGAGCTTACGATTAACTTACCCGTGATAATTTTATTCAGGTTCCTCGTCACGAGAAAAAAAACGCTCTCTCTTAAACTACCGGCTTTGGTTTGTCTGGGACAACCTTTGGTGCCTCCATCCTAGTTGAATTTGTCTTCGGTAAACGACAAAATCGAGCTAAGTGACCTTCTCTTCCACAATTATAACATGCTTTGGATGGCATGGCGCAGTTCGGACTGATGTGTCCCTCTCCTCCGCATTTGAAGCATATGATAGGTGGTCTTTCTCCTTCCTTAACAACGGGTGCTGGTGCTGACGTCTTTCCATCATTGTTGAATCTCCTTTTCTTGAAATGTCCATTCTTATTGTTTTGGCCTCGATTACCACCAAGTGGTTACCATATCCGGCCCGTTTGATTCCCTCCACGCTTGTTGTCACCGCTCGATGACTACTCTCACCGGTATTATAATTTTGCTTGCTTTCTCTCTTTTTAGTTACGTTGACTCGTTATCGCGCTCCACTAACTGAGCCCTATTTACAACATCTGAATAAAAACACAGTTTATAAGAAATAAGATGTTGACGTATCTCTGGCTTCAAACCTCTTAAAAATATTAGCGCCATTCTCTCTTCATTATCCACCAAGTGGGACGCAAACCGTGATAACTCCGCAAATTTTGCCTCGTATTGCGACACGGTCATATTGTTTTGTTCCAACTTGATAAACTCCACCTCCTTCATGTGGCAAATACTTTCAGGAAAGTATTTGTCGTTGAATGACTCTGGAACTTCTCCCAAGATATCTTGACAAAGAAGTTGAGTACGTTTTACCGATTCCCACCAGTAATCTGCCTCTCCGCGCAACATAAAGGCGGCAAAAGGAACCTTTTGCTCCTCGGAGCATCCCAAGACATCAAATATCTTGGTAATCTGCTTTATCCATGCTTCCGCCAGAAGTGGTTTTGGCTCTCCCTTAAACTCCGGTGGTCCCAGCTCCTTGAATTGTTTAGCGGTGACCGCCCGAGAGTTTTTCGTGTTTCCACCTATGTTTTGGACAGGAGTCGCTTTCGCCTGATGTTGCATGAATTCTAAAAACCTCTTAAACGTACCGTCGTTCGTCAATTGATCAGTGTTGTTGTTTACAGGAGGATTATTGCCATCCTGTTGCACATTGTCCTGATTATTGATCTGTGGAGAATCAACAGTCTCCTGTGCTCCATTGCTATTCTCAACATTCTCGGATGCCATTTTCAAACACTGCCACAAAATAAGGGTTAATTGACATGCAACATATTATCCCTATACTCTGACCGACCAATTAAATACCAAATAAATTTAGGTAGGTCATACTAGCGAAGGAATTCCCCGTCTCTCCCCTCCTAGTTCTTATCTCACATCTCAGCCAGGGATCATATCCCTAAGCTCTGATACCAACTGTGACGCCCCCAAAATTAGGTATACGTCACCCATCTTGGGTCGCCACTTACATGGTACATAAATTCAAATACAACTTACTAATATAACTATCGTGTACAATACGACATAAACTGTGAGTTTGAATACAAATATTGTCTACTAGATATTATACAAACTCAAAAGGAGTCCTCATTACAACTATTATCACACTATTTCACAAAATAGTGAGGACTACTAATGCTATCCTCTGGACCATTACTCCGCTTCCCGACTCGTCCCGGCTATGTTCTCATTTCACAAGAGAACAAAGTGAAAGAAAGGTGAGCTCAACTAGCCCAATGAAGAAATATTATGACTAAGATAATGCGAGAATAAATTATCATTAGCCTTCAACAATGATGTTAAACCGATAAAATACAATAGACAACCAGCTTTAAGCTGCAGTGAATATGCAATCCATTAAAAGAGTCAAGTAGAGAATAAAATCTACTATCTTTTAGGTTTTAAAAGGTTTTCATCAATTTTATCATTTGAGACTCGACAATAAATAAACCACCACATCTAATCATCCATGTACCACGGTCAAGGATTTTCATCAAATTATCAATGGTCATGACTATACCAAATCACCCCGGTCATAATCATACCAAAACTATCCATCAACGCATTACGTGCCACCGAGGACTTTTATCACATCATTTATAACAATGTCATGATTATACCGAATGATCCTCGGTCATAATCATACTAAGTTCATCTATGCACGTAAGCCAAAAGATAACATAATATATCATGAGGATGATGACAATGACATAATAATTCAATAAAACAAGTTCAAGAATTATTTTATCCGAGAATTAGTAACGTCCAAATTGTCAACAAGATCTTTGTTTTGTAGAGTAAAATTCAAGAATGATCGGAAGAATATTTCCATGAAAAGATCTTTGGATGAAACGCAAATATCAAGAATATTCTACTAATTTCATGGAGTATAGAAGTCAAAGTTTTAACCAACCGGTATAATAAAGAATGGAATAACAAAGGAAATCACCATGCGTGCGGTATTAGCATGTAGGCGAGTTATTCAAATGAATAATAATAACGGAACCAGTCGGTGAAATTCACAATCGCGGGATGTTCCAACAGAATAATAAAGATGGAACCCGGATCCGGTGTAAACACACGGATAGGATATTCCAACAGAATGATAAAGATTTTAACCGGTCCGGTGTAAAACACACGAGCATGGATGTTCCAACGAGAATAATAATAAAGATTTTAACCAGTCCGGTGTAAAACACATGATAGGATGTTCCAATGTATAATAGAAGAATGTCACCAAGTATAGGGTAAACCACGTTATCCAGTTATGTATAGGGTATGTCAGATATCAAAGTTATTCCAACGTAATAATAAAGAATGGAATAATAGAGGATTTCACCAAGTATAGGGTATGTCACAGCGTATCTGAGTTATTCTAACAGAATAATAAAGAATGGAATAACAGAAGTTCTCTTCATGAATAAGAAAGAATAACTCCCCTTACGGGTACAACAAATAATATCCCTTACCGTAAAAGACACTAGATATCAAAGTAGTGAAGTACTAGAATACTCTTCTTCTTTCTCTCTATAGATTTTCTCTATATAAACTTCTCTCTATAATTTCTCTCTCTAGAGTTTCAAAGTGAATTCGTAAGAAAATAATGAAGGAATGAGCTTCTATTTATAGGAAAATAGAATGCATAGTAATTAATCCATGAACGGTCCAGTTGATTTACTTTAATCGATGGTCCATATTTAAAGTAAAATCTTTTAAATAAAATATCATATATTCTATTTATATAAAAATATTTTACTATGCAAACACTATGCAACACTATGCAAAACACTATGCAACACCGCATGCATAATAAAATATAATATATTCTATTTATAGAATAACTTTAATAAAGTATTCATTTTTATATAAAAGATGTTTACATTTTATTACGTTAATAATACGAATAAAACAAAACGTCATTATCGCTATAATAATTCATATTATTAATCGACAATAATGGAATCAAACCGAGTGACTTCTCAAATAAACATCAATAATCAATACCGTAATACTACTATGCAACCACACGTATTCTTTACTTTTTTACTACCGAAAGTAGTTCAACAAGATCAACGGTAAAACTTCCGTTGTTATTTCAATAAAATATTTTTGTCGTTTTCTCAATCCGAAATGATAATTACATTATGGTGTCCACCAATGATTGAGCCGTTGTCGAATATTCCCTGCTAAACCGTAGTATATTCCCAGAGCCAATCGAATATAATATAACCACTTGCATACTTTGCAAAATTTATAAATACTACCCACAACTATAATATTATCTCAAATTCACACCATAATATTAAAAAATTATTTCGACAAAATTTAAATCTTTATTGATAAAATCTGGGATCTCACAATAATCATACCAATCAACAGTCTATCTATGCACTACGGGCCAAAGATGACTTTCACTACAATATAAGCAAGAGAATGATGACAATAATATAAAGAATCAATCAATTGACATCAAGGATAAACATTATATATTTATAATTAAATTTATCCAGAGTTCAAGAATATCCAAATTGTCAACATCATAATTTATTTGTGGAGTAAAATTCAAGAATAATATTCATATATCAAAAATAATTTGGACAGAAAAGAAATTACTTTTGTCGTGAATAGTACCTCGTGAATAGTACCCAAATGAATAGTACCAAATGAATTGTACCTCGTCTTGCAAAGTACCCCGAATAAATATTACCCCGAGTGAATAGTACATGAATGAATAGTAACTCGTCATGTAAAGTACCTCGAATCCTTGAGTGAATAATACCTGAGTGAATAGTAACCCGTGAATAGTACCCCGAATAAATATTAAAATTTAATAAGAAAGTTCAGACCAATATTCCCATGAAATGATACTAGATGAAGCGCAAAACTTAAGGATATACTAATTTCAGGGATTCTAGAAGGAATACTTACCATAGTAAGTTTAGATTTAGGAATATGAAAAGAATAATATACGAAGCTGCAAATGGATTTTCACCCGTCATGCGATAATTCGCGTAGAAAGATCTTTTCCACAAATAAAGAATGAGTACGAAATGATTGACCATGCATGCGGTAATCCGAGTAGACATGTTTTTCCCACAAATTAAAGAATGAATATGAAAATTAATATTCCTTACGAATACAAAAGAAATAACACCCCTTACCATATGAAAATAACACCCCTTACGAATACGAAAAATAACATCACTTACGAATACGAAAAATAACATCCCTTAACATATGAAAATAACACCCCTTATGTAAGACTCCAACTTTTAAGAATAAAGATTAATTTTTCTCGAAATATATTTTTTAATATTATGGTGTGGATTTGATATAATGTTATAGTTGTTGGTATTATTTACAAATTTTGCAAAGTAAGCAAGTGGTTATATATAATTCAATTGGTCGGGGAATATTCATTTTAACAGGGAATATTCGTACGACGACACAATTATTGGTGGACCCCACAACAAAAGTATTGTCGTAATTAGAAAATGACAAAATTATCTTTTTATAAAAATAAAGGCAAAAGTTTTACCGTTAAACTGTTGAACTACCCTGTGGTAAAAGTACAATAATATGCGTGTTTGCATAGTAACACATGGAATTGATTATTGATGCTTATATGAGAAGTCACTCAGTTATACTCAATTATTGCTACAGTAGTTGCTGCATAATATCTCTCATATTATTGATTCAATTATTGTCACAGTATCATCTGCATAATATCTTATATTATTAAATCAATAATTGAGACGACAAAGTTATTCATATTATTATTTGCAATATTGACAATGTCTAGAAAGTTCTGTCAAGGAGAGGTTTGGTCACCTAATTGCGCGCTAATAGGGAGAAATGCTAATCAAAAAGCCCCCTCTTTCCTTGGAATGATTTGGTTGTTAAATATTGTGAGTTATAATATTAATGATGAATAAGTTCGTGTTGATTAAAGATGAAATTGATATTTCCATTGTGTTAGGATTATTAGTGTTAGTGGAAATCGACATCTATTTCGATTATAATGGATGTCTGGAGGTTAAATTGACCAATCGGGTAACTAATCGGATAAATGAGCGATTAATTGCTATTAATTGACATGCTTATAACTATTTGTTCACATGTGTGTACTATTAGGGGAGGTGGTGCAAGATTGATAATACGTGCATGACTAAATTTAAAATGGAGGTATAGATGAAGGTACTATAGTGTAATTAATTTTTTCACATGATTATACTATTTATTCACATGATTGTACTATTGATTCACATGATGTGCTATTAGGGGAGGTGGTGCAAGTTTGATAAAACTTGCAGGACTAAATTAAAAATGAAGGATAAGATGAAGGAATTATACTGTAATATTTCGAGCCCCAAAACGTGCATTTATCGAAACTATGTTTTTCTATAAATAGAAGCTCATTCGTCTTTCATTCTCACCAATTCACTAAGACTCATAAGAGCAATTATAGAAAGAAGAGCTATAGAGAGAGAAGTTTTAGAGAGAAAGTAGAAGAGAAGTCTGCTACCTCACTATTCCAGTATCCAGTCTTCTTCTGAGGTAAGGGATATTATTTTGTTTAGTATTCATAGGAATAATATTTTCTTCCATACTCTGTAGTATATGAGTAATATTATTTCGTCTCGTATTCTTGATTATACCCTCATTTTGTTAAAGTATTGCTTCTATACTCCGTGAAATTAGTAGAATATCCTAAAAATTTGCGCTTCATCTAGTATCGTTTCACAAGGATATTTTTTGCACATTCTTGTTAAATTTTAAGCTTTTCATGTCGGAGTACTGTCTATGAGTAGTATTCATTTTTATGGTACTATTCATAAAGTACTATTCATGGGGTACTATTCATAAAGTACTATTCATGGGGTACTATTCCCGAAGTACTATTCTCGGGGTACTATTCACCCGAAAAATTATTTATGACAAAAATTGATTTCTTTGATGTCCAAATCATTTTTAATACAATATTATTCTTGAATTTTACTCCACAAAGCAGTATCATGTTGATAATTTGGACAATATTGAATTCTGGATAAATTAAGTTATAATCTTTAAAAATTTATCCTTTGCTTTCTTTTAATTGAATTCTTATATCATTGTCATCATCCTCATGAGTATATTGTGATAAAAGTCATCTGTGGCTTACGTTCATAGATGTACTATTGATTGGTATGATTATGACCAGGTATTATTCGGTATAATCATGACCGTAATGTTACAAATAATGTGGTAAAAATACTTATTAACCTGTAGTACATTGATGGACAGTTGTTGGTATGATTATGACCAAGGATTATTCGGTATAATCATGACCATTGATGATTACATGAATATCCTTGGCCCGTAGTGCACGGATGATTAGATGATGTGGTTTATTTATTAATCTAAGTCTCAGCGATAAAGTTGATGAAAAACTTTTTAAATCATAGAAGATAGTAGATATCGTGCTCTACTTGACTCTTCTAATGGATTGCTTGTTTCGCTGCAGTTAAACTTGATGTTTATCATATTTTATCAGTTTAACACTATTGAAGGCTAACGATAATTTATTCTTCATTATCTTAGTCATAATATTTCTTACTGGGCTAGTTGAGCTCACCCTTTTGCTTTCATTGTTCTCTTCAGGAAATGAGAACGTAGTTGGGACTAGTCAGGGAACCGAATGACGGTCCGAGATGGTGGCTATAGTAGTCCTCACTATTTTATAAAATAGTGTGATAATAAATATAATGTGGACATCATTTGAGTTTGAATACTATCTATGAGATAATATTCGTGTAAAAACTCTAAGCTACACTTTTGTCGTATTGTATAAAAGAAGTTTGTATTTGATTTTTGTACCATGTATTTGGCGACTCAGAATAGGCGATGTATACTTATTTTGGGGGCGTCACACCTTACCTTAGTAGAAGATTTGATACTACAATAGTGAAGTAGCAGAATATTCTTCTTCTTTCTCTCTATAGTTTCTCTCTCTATATTTTCTCTTGTGAGTCTTAGTGAATTGGTGAGAATGAAAGAAGAAATAAGCTTCTATTTATAGGAGAACGGACTAAATAGTAACTATTCACGAACAGTCCAGATTAATTTACTATTAAAACGGATGGTCCATAATGATTTACTATTAAAACCACAACTGACGGTCCATATTGATTTACTATTAAAACCACAACTGACTGTCCAGATTGATTTACTATTGAAACCACCACCGACGGTCTAGATTGATTTACTATTGAAACCACCACCAACGGTCCATATTGATTTACTATTAAAACCACCACCTACGGTCCAATTTGATTTACTATTAAAACCACAACCGACGGTCCATAAATTAGTACAACTCTCCATGGAATAATAAATCAAACTTATAACAAACGCCTCATGACAAACTCCTCTATTTATATACAAATATTGAATAAATATTTAACACAAATCACTTATCTTTAATAAACACATTTTTAATCTTTTAACAATTATTCATCATTATTATTATAACTTACAATATTGACAACCAGATCATTCCCAGGAAAGAGGGGGCTTTCCAATAAAAATTTCTCCTTATTGACGCGCAATTAAATGACCTAACCCCTTTCCTCGATAGAACTTTTTAGACAATGTCAATAATGCAAATAATAATATGAATAAATGTGTTTTCTCAATTATTAATTTAATAATATAAAATATTGTGCCAATGATACTATGTCAATAATTGAATCAATAATATGAGATATTATGCAGCAACTACTATTGAAAATTTTGAATAAAATTGGGTGACTTCTTACGTAAGCATCAATAATTAGAGATACTGTGCAATACAGTGTGCTATTGTGCAACAACGCGTATTACTGTACTTTTATCACCGGATATTTCAATAGTTTAACGATAAAAGTTTGGTCGTTATTTTTATAAAAAGGTTTTTTCTGTGACTTTCTATATTTGATTGTTATTTTGTTGTGGGGTCCACCAATGATTGAGTCATCGTACGAATATTCCCCGACAGAAACAATATTCCCCGACCAAACGAATATTTTGCGATATGCGATATGCGAAATGCGAGTTGCGATATGCTAGTTGCTAAGTGTGATTGGTCAAATGCGAAAAGCCAAGTGCGAAATACGATGTGCGATTTGTGAACTGCGATTTCCGAAAACATTTTAACATTCATCATAAACATTCATTACATTGCGATTTGCATCATTAGAAATACCTTGTCGTATTTTCAAGTGTTTACTAATCTTTATCATGTTCATTCCATTTCATTGCATGAACATGATAAAGAGGACCATATGTAGACACTTAAAATTTTCTTTTCTTATTACTAACCATACAGGAGGGCTAAAACGTCTTTTTCACACTCCAGAGATAACCCTGGAGGATCACAGCATTAATTTTAACCCTAGAGATAGCAGCAGGAGATCCAATTTCCAACCCCGGAGATAACCCTGGGAAAATAATTTCCAACCCCGGAGATAACCCCGGAAAATCGATTTCGACCGGAGATAGTCCACGGGGATCAAGATCAAAGCCTGGAGATAGCCCGAGGAGGTCAAGCCAACCTCAGAGATAACCCTGAGGACAGTCAAAGTCAACATCAAGTCAACCTCAAAGATAAACCTGAGAAAATACTGCTACAACTGCGCAAAAATCGGAGATAACCCCGGGAGGGGCAAAATGGTCATTTTTCCAACTCAACTTCAATTCACATCAAATCAACTCATTTCAACTCAAATTACTTCAATAGAAGTCCCACAAGAACCATATCTTAACTTTCGAGCGCAAACTACGCAAAACGGCTCAACGGACTACGTGACGAAAACCCGGGAATGCCATTTTGGTCATGAAACCATCTTCCTAGAATCAAAAAAGTACAAATCCTATGTCATTGTGTAGCTCTCGGAAAGAGCTTTTCGGAATGGTATGGTACGCTTCCATCGGACTCCCGGATTGAAAGTTATGAACGACCGAGCGAATAACGCATTGTCCGAGTGTACGTAGTTTGACACGGCGGGACCCATATCCTGGGCATCCCGGGCAGCCGTAGGTATACCTTCGGCTCCCCCCTCTATAAATAGAGGGCTTGGGGTGGCCATATTTTCAAGAGAAATGGCGAGGAAGCCCTGTCAAATTTGCTCCGTACTTACAATATACTGAGTGCTTTCTCATTTTAAACACTTGTGAGCTGATATATAGCTACTCTTGTACCGGCGGGAGCCGAGTTTCATCCACTTTAAAGATATAGAAGTCTTCTTTGAAAACCCACTGTAAGCCTTCTCACACACTTTAAAGCCTTTCTCTTCATCTTTGCACACACCCTTCTTCACGTTGAGAGTCGTGTTGCGTGTGTTTGCCTTTAACTTGATTCAGTGGTTTTATTTCGGTTTGTATATACATATATATATATATATATATATATATATATATATATATATATTAATTGTGTGTCGAACTTTGTTCGATGAGCCTGAACTTGATTAGAGCATTTATTTGCTTTAATATATATATATATATATATATATATATATATATATATATATATATAAAAAACAGAACTCATTTTGAATCTTTCATTTGACAAAGGACAAGGACAGTTCAGATTCATTGTAACTTAATTCTTCCAACTTAATCTAAAGGGACATATTTCTTCCCGCCCAAATCAAATTCACCCATACACTATACTCTCTCATGCTCACACACAAAATCTTTCTCTCTCCTCTCTTCTTCACACACACAAACAAATAATAATAATAATTATTATTATAATTGTACTAATTATTATTATTATAATAGTACAAATAATAATAATAATAATAATAATAATAATAATAATAATAATAATAATAATAATCTATATAATAAAGATTAAGATTTATTCTAATTGATTTGACTGGAAAAGCACAAGTACTACTACTATGATTAATAATAATAATAATAATAATAATAATAATAATAATAATAATAATAATTATTATTATTATTATTATTATTATTATTATAATTATAATAGTACTAATAATAATAATAATTATTATAATAGTACAAATAATAATAATATTATTAATAATTATTATTATTATAGTAATAATTATAGTAATAATTATAATTATAATAATAGTTATAATAATAATAGTAATAGTAATAATAATTTATATAATAAAGATTTAGATTCATTCTAATTTTAATTCAAAATAATATTTATTATAATATAATAATAATTATTATTATAATTATAATACTACTACTACTACTAATAATAATAATAATAATAATAATAATATTATTATTATTATTAAAAAATAATAATAATAATAATAATAATAATAATAATAATAATAATAATAATAATAATAAAATGTAATAATAATTATAATATTTATAATAATAATAATAACAATAATTTTAATAATAATAATAATAATAAAATAATAATAATAATTATTATTATAATTATAATATTATTATTATAATAGTAATAACAATAATAATAGATATAAATAATATTAATAATAATAATAATAATAATAATAATACTAAGAATAATTAATAATAATAATAATAGTAATAATACTAACAATAATAATAATAATAATAATAATTATAATAATTATTATAATAGTAATTATAATACTAATAATTATACTAATAATAACAATAGAAATAAAAAAAATAATACTAATAATAACAACAACAACAACAACAACAACAACAACAACAACAATAATAATAATAATAATAATAATAATAATAATAATAATAATAATAACAATAACAACAACAATAACAACAACAATAACAACAACAATAATAATAATAATAATAACAACAATAATAACAATAATAATTATTATTATTATTGTGGTGAATGATGATGAATTATGATAATTGTTATTGATGATTGTAAGTTTTATCTGAAGTTTAGATTTTCTAGATATCTATTTTTAAAGGAAAATAAAATATTTTGGTAGTGTGGTAAATTATGATAATTGGTATGTCTGATTGTAAGTTATTTTAAGTTGAAAAGAGTCTATAGGTAATATAGTATTTTTCGAATTTTAATCTAATTTTTCGTTACGCCGTGCCTTCAGGCACGGGTAATTACTAGTATATATATATATATATATATATATTAACTGTATGTCGAACTTTGTTCGATGAGCCTAGACTTCGGTCTGGAGCGTTTACTACTTTAATATATATATATATACTTATATATATGAACTGTGTGTCGAACTCTGTTCGATGAGCCTAGATTTTACATCTGGAGTGTTTACTGCTTTAATATATATATATACTTATATATATGAACTGTGTGTCGAACTCTGTTCGATGAGCCTGGATTTTATATCCGGTGCATTTATTGCTTTTATATATATATATATATGTATATTTCGTCCCACCTGGAGTTTACTTCGTGGTGGTTGATCGCTTTTACTACTTTCTTTACGTTTTGTACCGCCTGGAGTTTCCTCTGTGATGGTTGATAGCTTTTACACCTTTATTTACATTTCTGATCCCCCGTGGAGGTGCTTTGTGGTTGGTGATCGTGTCTGTATATATATATTTACAGCTTTTATATATATATATACATGCTTACTGCTTTCATACAAATTGCAACATCATGTGAGCCTATGAATCATGTGATCACAGATTCAGTCTATTGGATCTAGATTCGGTTCCCGTTATGGACATTTTCAGCTGTATGCAACTTGTAAATTTATCTGCGATGTCTTAATTTCCTCAGATGATTTTCATACCCACGAGGAAGTCGGCATTATTTTGTACATTATTTTCTTATAGATGCTTCGCATCTCAAAAATAAGAGCAATCAAGTTGAACACTTAATAAAATGGGAGTGTAAAAGGTCTCAATTACTTTTGAGCATAAGGGTTTGAAAAACCTCTTTTATAAAACATCACTGCTATATCTTTCTAAAATTGAATTTTTACATAAATTCAAACCCTGTGTATATAGGTGCGAACAAGGCCTCGCACTAATTCCAAATAAACATCACATTAACCCACCCATACACACACACATTTAGATAACAGTTTCTTAAAAAGTGGCGGTCACCGTGGTAACACGGATGTCGGGGGGTGCCTAACACCTTCCCTCCGCATATTCAAGTCCCCAGACCCTAATGAATCTCGGTTTCACCAACCCGTTTAGCAGTGTCACATCACTGGATCAATGTGCAAACCTTTTCTCGGTTGTGTTGATACAACCATATAAAAAATCAACTGGCGACTCTTAATAGTCCATCGTCGACATTATACATGTCGGACCTTTTTCACTTGTTTTTTAAAACAAATCTTCCCTAACATGAGAACACCAAAGAGCAAGTAACGGAAAGGGACAAATAAAAATCCCGACGTCGACAGGTGGTGACACCGCTGAGGACTTCTGTAAGAGGACTTAAGCTGCTATTACAAACTTTTCAAAACTGTTATATGCTTATGTGTGGATGTTGCATTTACATTTGAATGAATGTGTACTAATGCATTTACTTACTGCACTTAGTTCTTCGCACCATATATGCCTGTGATATTAGTGCTTCGTATATGTCATCATTTCCATACGGTGAGACGCAATGTATGTGAATGTATGTTGTGTGGTCCCTCCACCAGGAGGCTATCCTGTCGGTGTTTGATTACTGGACTCGTAGGAAGACTAATTCCAACGAGGCTCAGGAAAGGCACCACCCAAATTCGCTCCAGTTGAAAGACCGGATTAACTTCCCGTTGAGTAAATTACGATGATTTGGGAACCTTCATGCCAAAATGCCGCGAGAGTATCCTAAGATTGGTCAGCCTCCGATAAACCAAACACGGAGGAAAGTCTCTTCATACTTTCACATTTCAATTACTTGTAAATTCAATTACTTGTAATTTCATTTCCATGTAAATCTCAATGTAATGGAAAATATGAAGGAATATATGTACATGCCTTCCCTTTATATCAAAACCTGATATGCTATCTTGTCAACTGACATCCGTTTCACAGGACGATACTCCTAAACGGACACTTTATGTAATATTGCTACATTCACTAAGACTAAACTACATAAGTCTTTTTGTAGGGATATAATTGGTCCAGTAACCCGATCAAAATCCAAAAAGGCCACGAGCCTATAACCAATTATGTCTTCATCTGACCAGACTGATCTTAATCCAGTTTCTCGCGAAGAATTCGACGAATTAAGTAAATAAATCTAAGATTTGGCTGTTCTGTTTAAAGAACTACACCAATCTACTCATGGTACAAGGATACCCGTACCAACTAAATTCTCCGCACAAGGAGGAACCCAAGGTCCGAATACTATTAGTTCTAGTTGAAGGAATCCTCATAAGCACAGACAGATTCCTTCAGCTTCAGCCACATAGCGATTATCTCGATCTACAGTTCGTGAGCCTGTACGATCTCCGATAAAGGTGCCTACCCATGTAATGACTATGTTATTTCCTAAACCGATACCGGTGAAGGAGAAATAAATCCTAGTTCCAGATCCCGTAATGGAAGAAGAGGAACAAAGAATTAAGCAAGACATCGTCAAAATGATGTCAGGAATACGCATCATTGTCCATGATGAACACACAAACAGATACACACCAAACAATGATTGCCCAGATGTAATGGTCATCATTCGGGAGAAGAAGGATGATGATAGCCCTTCCATCACTACAGTCCACGAGGACTTCACCCTTGGCAATTGGACCAGCACTCCTTGCATTTTCCGATAAGGGAAAAAAGGGAAGAAACTCCCTTTGCCCTGTAGATAGCAATAACTGCTTACTTTTTCTGTACAGTATTAGCAGTTACTTTTGTCATTACATGCTAACACTTTATGTGACTCAACAGTGTCATATATTAAGTGAAAGCATATTTTGTTTCAGGGCTCTGAACTTATATGCGCCTGTACTTGCTGATTAGATGCCTCTTCTCTACAAGGATTGTAACTTTGCTGAAAAGTTGGACTCAAACTTGATGGAAATATAAGAGGAAATTGAGGTGCCTCGGGATATCAAAGAACGGCTCTAAGATAAACCTAAACCCAACCTTGATCAAATAACTTCTTTCAATATCGGAACCTTAGAAAACCCCAAACAAATCCAGATTGGTACGGACCTCACTCCAAACCAAAGGAATGACATGGTTACTCTATTGACCCTATTCCAGGATGTGTTTTCATGGTTTCACAAAGACATGGTCGGTTTATCCACTGACATTGTCATTCATCACCTTCCTATAAAAGGGGGATTCAAGCCAGTCAGGCAGAAGCTTAGGCGATTAAAACCTGAGTGGAGGTTAAAAGTTAAAGAAGAAATTGTGAAACAATTTCAAGCCGGCATCAACATGGTGTCAACATACCCTAAATGGCTATCCAACATAGTCCCCGTGCAGAAACCCGGAGGAGAGGTGCGAGTTTGCGTGGATTATAGTGATATGAACAAAGCTTGTCTCAAAGATAGCTTTCATGTCCCATTCATCTACATACTCATTGACAAATACGACTCAGTATGACATATACTCCTTTACGGATTGCTTGGCGGGGTACCATCAAATCATGGTTGCTCAAAAGGATCGTGAGAAAATAGTATTCATCACTCCTTGGGGAAACTTTTGTTACAGACAATTGTCATTCGGCCTCATCAATGCAGGAGCTACCTATCAGTGAGCCATATGACTCTTTTCCACGATCTAATGCATAAAAACAAGAGAAGAAAAAGAAAAAAAAAGAAAAAAAAAGAAAAAGAAAAAGCTCTTCAACAGGTTCTACAGTTGCTGCCATACCATCGGCATGTTCTACTGATGTCTTCGGAGTTTGAAGAAGAATCCTTCCTCCACATTCCTCGGAATAGGAATGATTTTGCGGATGTGCTAGCAACCTTGGCCTCCTTGATCAACATACATGACACGGAAGACATGCTAACCCTCACATTTGTCCAACAAAAGGCTTCAGTGTGACGAACGAGATTTTTGTAATTTAATTCTTAATATTTATTGAAGTAAATAAATATTTTTGATTAAATAATTAATTGATGCAGTTGTGGTAGATTAATTTAATTATATGTGCTATATTTATTGAATTAATGTGGAGAATAATTATTATTCAAGTATGTATTTATGTGAGCTTATTGAATTAAATGAAATATTTAATAAGCATAATGTTATTTTAATTAATTTAATTATTATTTAGAGAGTTAATAAATTGACATTTTTTATTAATGAGAAAATTAATTATGTGACTATGTGAATTTATGAGAAATTATTATATTTAATTTATATTAAATTAAATAATATAATTGAGTTATTATTGTATGGGTGTGTGGCATGATTTAAACTATATGATAAAGCTTTATTAAATTAAATGGTTTTGTAATCTATTAAACTAGCCAAACATGGCCTTAGGGGGAGTTATGGGCAGTTAACCCATGATGGAGTAATCACCATAGTCTTAACGTCGATCGATTCTTATAATGCGTATTCTCTTTTCTCTTCTTCATTATTTTACTAAGTCTGATAAAACATCATAGAGAGAAAATCAGAGAGAGTTTGTCAGAGAGAAATTGTAAGTCTGTGAAAGAGAATCGAGAGTGAGGAATCTAAGCCTACTAAATTATACTCTACAGGGTAATCTCCTCCTTCCCAAATTCTATTTTTATGTTATTTGAGTTTTATGAAAATAGCTTTCATTCATACTGTAAATCCTCTGTAATTGGGATATGAGTAACAATTATGGGTTTTGTATGTGTTATGGCACATCACATCATATTTAATTATATATATTATGTAAACCATATCATCAGTTTCATGAAAACACATGTCATATATGTTTTTCATAAATTACAGAGTTTGGGTTTTGGCCATATAGCCTTATACGTGATATTTCATGTGTTGATCGTATATTATCCCTAAATTTTACACTCATATGTTGTTATGCATGTTGATACGAATAGACCAAAGTTTAAATAAACGAATTCGGTGTTATAACTGAAAGTAGTATGCACACAAGACAATCATGTTTGATGATAAAGCATATACTTTGTAACAATCTTATTCATTTATTAAATAAAGAGTATTAATTTATTAAAGGCTTTTAATTATCTACATGATGTTGTTTTATAATATGTGATAAACCCATAGTTTTAAGCAATGCTTTTAGAATAATGATGATGATCATTCTAATGAGATCTAAATTCTTAGAAAGCTTAAAACTAAAATAGTTCTCAATCGTTGGATTACTAAATTGGGATTAGTGAATCTGGATAGATTGGTACATACGTTGCTTGCTCATTGGATGAGGATGATTGATCTCATGATCATTTGTGTGGAGACACTAAAGCAAATATGTAGGTGCTTATTGGAGAATAAGTTCACTGAACATGGCTCGCTAAGGAATACCTAATGGAGTTTTACTTGCCTGTCAATAGGAATTCCTGTAGTGATAGTAGTACAAGTAATCCTTGGACTTGAGATCGTCATAGTATCTCGCGTATGATGAGTTATACTTTGACTTATTCCTTAAGACCCCTTAGGGTATATCAAAGGGTATGCTTGGGTATAACAAGTTGTACATGGAGATAATATATGATCAATAAATAATCTACCACTTCTAATAAGAGAAGAGAAATGTCCTATGTGATTCGATAAATAACAACCCAGTAGTCCTTGGCCAAGGCAGAATGAAATTAGAAAGGAGTTTCTAATTTGCATTATTTGAGTTGTGCATTTAAGGATCGAAATACATATAATTAAATAAAATAAGACTTGACAGTAATTCCATGTCTTATATTTAATTGGGACATTTTATGGTGGAAGGATTGAATTGTACGGTAACTATTTACTCAAAGGTTCTTTTATGATTAATGTTGAAATCTATATTATCTGGAAAGTCGTTGATCGCTAGGGAGGCTTATCCCTATTGTAGAATAAATATTATTTATTTAAATAAATTAATTATTTAATTTATTTATTTAAATAAGATTAGAATTGTTCTAATTAATTTATTCACAACCGGTTTAATATGGAGAACCTAAAGGGTCACACCATAAAAAAGAAGAATAATTATTTGAGAAGTTAATGGCATAATCGTAATAATATATTTATGTATATTTAATTTAATCTATAGTGATAGAATAAATTAAATAGCTTAATATTTATTATTTAATATTTTAGAAATATTAAATATAAATTAATAAGAGGAGTCTTATTAATATTATTACAATTATTATTATTATTAAATATAAATTAATAAGAGGAGTCTTATTAATATTTATTATTTAATAGTTTAGCCAACCACCCGTCTTCTTGAATTCTTCTTCTTCCTTGGTGGATCACCTCTAGAGGCCAAACACTTGGGTGGCTAACTTTGATCAAAAGAAGGAACCAAACCCTATTGGATTCAAGTTGAATCTAAAAAGATTTGAGGTGAACTTGTACCTGAGGAAGCTCGGATCTTTAAGGGTATGATACTTGTTCTTTCTTTTTCGTTTAATTAATAATTGTGCATAAAGGGTGATCCGGGTATATGGTTTGTAAAAATTTTAAACTCTGATTTTTACACGTTTCCGCACTTTTTATGCAATTTGATTGCGTTCTTGAATATTACAAACCTAATAGAGGCATCAGAGCCAAACCTTTAAGCAAATTTTTAATTTTTTAATTTAATATGTATATTGATATGTGTTTAGAACAATTTAATTGGGCATAATTTAAATGTATAAACTTTATTTAAAAAAAAATAAATTAAAATCGTGAAATACGTGATGCTGCTAATTGTTGCAGATTCTCGTTTTTCTAAAACTATCTCCGCGATTTGGTTATTATATTATATATATAATAACGTGGCCAGGATCATTTTTTTTGAAAAAGGAGAAATCAGTTCACGTGACCTTTATAACATTATATATAATTATATGGTATTATATATATGTTTGTTACAGGATTCACGTTTTTCCTTTATTGATTCACGAATCCGGATTACTATCTCATATATATATATATATATATATATATATATATATATATATATATATATAGAGAGAGTATATATATGTATATATATTATTCTTAATTACTTTATAATTAAAATAAAAATTATTTTAATCTTAAAATAAAAAGTTTATTTTAATTTTAAAATTGAATTTCATGCTAACTAATTAGAGTTGGAATTGGATTTCATGATAACTAATTGGAGTTGAAATTGAATTCCATGTTTCCTTAAATAAAAGTGTTTATTTAGATATGAAATAAGATTTCATATTATTCAAAATAAAAGAGTTTATTTGTGAATAGAAAAAAGAATCGATCTTTCCTTAAAAAGGAGTATATTTAGATATGAAATAAGATTTCATATTATTCAAAATAAAGGAGTTTATTTGTGAATAGGAAATAGAATCCGTGTTTCCTTTAATAAAAGTTTTTTTACTTGGAATTGGATTCCATAATTAATTAAAATAAAGGAGTTTATTTTGATTAAAGATTTTGATTAAAATAAAATAGTTTATTTTATTCAAAATTGGATAAATTAAAATAAAATAGTTTTATTTTGATTTAAATTTGGATTAAAATAAAGGAGTTTATTTTGATTCAAAAATAGATTTTATACTAACTAAAGTTGCCCATTAAATGATATCAATATATATATTGAATGTTTATTATTCATCAGATGAATGTTATGTATTGATGCATATGGTGATATGTATGATAATAAATGAGATTGATTATGGACAATTGACCAATGTGATTGGATTTTATTTTAGTTGGATGCATAAATGTATGGGTTTTATTAAATGGGGTCTGCGTACCTCGTCTTCTCTAATTTTTCTTAATGTAAATTCTATTCCCCTCCTATGTACTTCCCCTTGACTGATGATCAAGGTTTCTATTTATTTTAATTAGTTTTGTAATAGGAATAGTTAGAATTAATTTTGAAAAATTGGAGATCAAGGCAAGAAGGCGCTTGAAGACCGTTTGTAATGGAGCCCCAAGTTTAAATGTAATAGTTATATTTAAATATTATTTCTTGCAACCCTAGGGTTTGACCTTTTGGTTCACTTGGTGGCTCTAGTGAACCAAACTAGAATAAAAGTCCATAATCAATCCGGGTAGAATATAGTATTCTATATGTGCATGCTTATACTACATATATTATATATTACGCAAACATGCTTCACATGTTAATTAATATGACGCGTATTTTATATATATATATGTGCATGCGCGCTAAACAAGATGAGACAAATTAATAACAAACCCCTCAAATTTTTTTTATATTAAGTCCTAAGCGTTCAAAGATACTTGGAATATCAAACGTCGCCTTCTAGCATGATAAAATTAAGACACATGCATGTATGTTTGAAATCCAACATCACTCGATCAAAAGCTCAAGTCATTAGGAAGTCTTGAGTCTATTAATATTGTATATTAGTTTTATTATTTCTCACCACAATTCATTTGTCATATCTTAACAACGTATGACATCAAGATTGATATATCAGACAATTAATAATATGACTATACATTTTATATTATCAATAATTTCTATATAAATAAAAAATTTCTAAAATACAGTGATGGATTGTATTATCAATAATTTCTATATAAAAAAAGTTTCTAAAATACAGTGACAGATTAAATTGCGTATAGTATATATTTTAGACCGGAGGAGGAGCGTAATTAATTTTCATTACCCATCGTCACATTTGCAAATAAATGTTTTTCTATTTCTGGTGGGCCTCGATATATGAACCAACCTGCTACGTTTTATCACTAACTAGTAGCATGATAAAATTAATAGAGTATTAAATATTTAATATGAGTTTGTTGTGTCAACACAAGGCAAGTATTAAGTATTTAAGATGTTAATTTATCACATTTGATGCTTATAAAGAAAATTAAACAATATTGTTTTGTTGTGTCACCACAAGGATGATATTTTTCTTTTTTGAATATATGGAGTGCTAGGTTGGACTTAACTTGGATAATTTTGATTCGGATGTGCCAGCACTTGATCAAAATAATCTAAGAGGCAAAAGAAAAGGAGTTGCATAGTTGATGTAATTGACAAAAGTTGTCTACCTATTTATTTATATATAGTTTGTTGTGTCACCACAAGGCTATATACATTTGAAATGGGATCCTTATTCTCACTAGCAAATCTTTAATCAGATTTTGCCGAACTATATAAGTGAGGGTAATATAGTTTGAAGAAAATAGTGGGAGATACCAATTTAAAACAAGACCTAATTTATTTTGGTAATTAATAAAAAATGTATGTTAAAATGTTGTTAATTACAAATTCATTTACTGAATTTTACAATGTCTAAATTACTATCAACGCAAAAACATATTAGATGTTATTTAACCAAACCGTATTAAGCGGATTGGTTAAGGAATTGAGAATAGTTCTCATGGTGAAAAGTTATCTTATGTCCTTAATACGTCTATCCTCGCAATGGTTGCGAATAATGCCTCTGAGGAAGAGATTGCTACTTTTAGAAAGTGGCAAGATGATGCACAGATTGGCTCAATGCATCATGCTCGCATCTATGAGTAACTTGAGCTTGATGTCGATGATGAAACTATGGATGCTTCTACTATATTCCTACACATCAGTAGTTGATGGTGAGGAAAGTATGGTGATAGATATCGATATCTAAGGAGCTCTTCCGATCTAGAATGATGAATAACACTACAAAGATGCAGATAAAAGTCCTTAACATTATCAATTTGATTGATCAATTAGACAACGAGTTTTGTCATGGATGGAGAGTTGAGCCAAGATTTGTTCTTGCACTTACTCCCTTTAACTCCTTTCACAATTGTTGTGAATTTTCATATAAACAAGCTAGATATCGCCTTCGTTGATTTGCTTAACATGTTGAAAAATGATGAGAGTCACTTTCCAACCAAGAAAGACCATGTCTTACGGTAGGGGGCCAAAGGATCTTCCGAAAGAAGAATGATTCAAAAGACGGTATATAGAAAGGCAAAAACAAAGGATAATAAGAACAAAGCGTCACGGATAGCAAAGGAGTTTGCTTTCACTACAATAAGCTGGACATCTTTGGAAAAAAGCGCAAGAAGCATCTTGCGAGGGCTAACCAAAGAAGCTTAGTGAAGTTTCGGTTATAATACGATTTTGTTCATGATTGAAATAAATTTTCTTTAAGTCAAGGTTCTATTTGGGTATTGGATACTGACTTTGGTTATCATAAATATAGATTTATGAAGGGACCAAGCAGAAGTAGAAAGTTAAACAAGGTAAGTAATCCTATGTGAGGGAAATGAAGCAAAGGTTCTTTGCATATTAGCCATAGAAACTTATAGTTTAGCAATGCCTACGGGCAAATCTATTAAGTCAATAAGTTGTTATTGTATTCCGAGTTCTTGTTAAAAATATTATTTCCTTTTTATTGTTGGACAATGAAATCTTTGGTATTATAATTAAGAACAATTGTTGTTCTATTTATAATAATAATATTTTGTATAGAATGGAATATTACTTAATAAATTTTGTATACTGACTTACATGAAAATAATTTTGCATATTGAACAAATTAGTATAAGAAAAGGAGATGATCATTCAAAGAGTTGAATGTGTGTATTTGCTGAAATACAAGTATGAATTATTTGAAAGGTTCAAAGAATTCAGAAGTGAAACAAATTGGCAAAGTATTAAGATTCTTTGATTAGATCAAGGAATAAATACTTGTGCAATAAATTTCTAGATCATCTCAAATGGTTTTCTCATAATGGACACATCCTGATACGTAATAATTGATTGATGTATCTTAATGAAAAATCGTACCTTGTTGGACATGGTGCGGTCCATAATGATTTTACCGACATTCCAGTATCCTTTTGGGATAATGTCCTAGAAATGGCTGCATTTCTACAAAAATGGTAACCTCAAAATCCGGCCTCAAGACTCCATAAAAGTTATGGACAGGGAGGATTCCTAATCTTAAGTATGTTAAGATAAGGGGTTGTCCAACTTATGTGAAAAGGTTTCAAAGGATAAGCTTGGGACAAGATTTTATAAGTGTCGATTTGTGGGACATCCTAAAGTAAGTTTAGGGTATATGTTCTATAATCCTAGTTAGCAAAAGGTGTTTGTTGCAAAATACGCTGCCTTCTAAGATAAAGATGTTTATCATTGAAGGGGCTAGTGGGAGGATTATAGATCTTGAAGAGTTCATGATCCACAAAACACTATAAGTCAAATAAGAGGAACACAGAGATGAGACCTATTGTATCACAACCAGAATCATAAATCGAATAGTACCGAAGATACCTAGGAGGTATGGATTCATCATGGATGATGATGATGAGGTACACATCATAGAAGATGATGATCCGAGTTACATCTGATGAGGTAAGAGTTCTAGTGTGTACAAAAGGGTTAAGATGGGGCGTCGTGAAATTTCTAGTATTATATGTTGATATACTACGGATGAGGAATTATATACCAATGCTACAATCAGTAAAGATAAAGTTGTCTAAACAATCCTCCATGAATGATTTGGGAAGAGTATCATTATTGGGGATGCAAATCTATATAGATAGATTTAAAAGGAAGCTCAACTTAACCTAAGGAACGTATATTCATTTGATGCTAAAGTCGTTTAGCATGGCAAACTCCAAGAGATGTCTCATGTTGATGAGCTATGGAGTGTATCTCTCTTTATAGTCCCCACAGACTCCTGAAAAGAGAGATCGCATGAGTGACTATCATGTATGCAATGAAATATACAAGATCTAATGTTGATCGGTCATATTCTAGAGAAGATCACCTGTAAGTCAGTGAAAAACATCTTAAAGTTCTTAACCGGCACTAAGGATGTGAGCATACATGGTGGGTCTGAATTAAAACTAGAGGGCTTTACGACTCTAGTTTTTCGAATGAACAAAGACGATAAAAATCCACTTTAAGGTAAAGTGTTACCTTGAATAGTGGTGTAGTGAATTTGAAAGGTTCCAAATAGTAAAATGTTGCTGGTTTAATGATAAAGACAAAGTATATAGCTGTAAATGAAGCTGCAAGTTGATTGTTTGGATGATAAGTTCATTACAGAACTAGGAATAGTTCCTAAGTCTCATCTTGGATCTAAACATGTGTTGTAGCACTTTCATTTGATTATAGGAATCATTGAAAGATGGGAAATCACTATAGAGATAGTGAACTCAAAAAACAACATTACATATCCATTAACTAAAGCTTATCCAACAAAGGGATAATCGTCACTTAGAGAAGAAGAGTATGAGATACCATGACGATTGACTTTAGTGCAAGTGGGAGATTGAAAGTAGAATGCACACAAGCCAATCATGTTTGATGATAAAGCATATACTTTGTAACAATCTTATTCATTTATTAAATAAAGAGTATTAATTTATTAAAGGCTTTTAATTATCTACATGATCTTTGTTTTATAATATGTGATAAACCCATAGTTTTAAGCAATGCTTTTAGAATAATGATGATGATCATTCTAATGAGATCTAAATTCTTAGAAAGCTTAAAACTAAAATAGTTCCCAATCGTTGGATTACTAAATTGGGATTAGTGAATCCGAGATAGATTGGTACATACGTTAACTTGGTCATTGGATGAGGATGATTGATCTCATGATCATTTGTGTGGAGACACTAAAGCAAGTATGTAGGTGCTTATTGGAGAATAAGTTCATTTGAGCGTTGGCTCGCTAAGGAATACCTAATGGAGTTTTACTTGCTGTCAATAGGAATTCTCAGTGATAGTAGTCTGAGTAATCCTTGGACTTGAGATCATCATAGTATCTTGCGTATGATGAGTTATACTTTGACTTATTCCTTAAGACCCTTAGGGTATATCAAAGGTATGCTTGGATATAACAAGTTGTACATGGAGATAATATATGATCAATAAAGAATCTACCACTTCTAATAAAAGAAGAGAAATGTCCTATGTGATTCGATAAATGACAACCCAATAGTCCTTGGCCAAGGCAGAATGAAATTAGAAAGGAGTTTCTAATTTGCATTATTTGGAGTTGTGCATTTAAGGATCGAAATACATATAATTAAATAAAATAAGACTTGTGGTAATTCCATGTCTTATATTTAATTGGGACATTGTATGGTGGAAGGATTGAATTGTCTGGTAACTATTTACTCAAAGGTTCTTTTATGATTAATGTTGAAATCTATATTATCTCGGAAAGTCGTTGATCGCTAGGGAGGCTTATCCTATTGTAGAATAAATATTATTTATTTAAATAAATTAATTGTTTAATTTATTTATTTAAATAAGATTTGAATTATTCTAATTGATTTATTCACAACCTAGGTTTAATATGGAGAACCTAAAGGGTCACACCATAAAAGGAAGAATAATTTTTAAGAAGATAATGGCATAATCGTAATAATATGTTATGTATATTTAATTTAATCTATGGTGATAGAATAAATTAAATAGCTTAATATTATTATTTAATATTTTAGAAATATTAAATATAAATTAATAAGAGGAGTCTTATTAATATTATTACAATTATTATTATTATTTTAATTTCTAAAAGAGTTTAGGAATTAATTTAATATAAGTACTCTCATTTATTCCTAATTGGATTAGGAAGGAAAATTAGTTAAAGGTGTTTAATTAATTATCCTAATAAGATTAGGGAGCCCTTTAATTAAAAGGGTTTAATTAAATAATACCTTATTTTAATAGGGTTACTTGATATCTTTATAAGAGGAGTCTTATAACAGATATCATGACTACGTTATAATTCCAATGGTTGGAGAGTACGCTCCTTTTCTATAGAGATAGAAAAACTAGGGTTTAGCCAACCACCCGTCTTCTTGAATTCTTCTTCTTCCTTGGTGGATCACCTCTAGAGGCCAAACACTTGGGTGGCTAACATTGATCAAAAGAAGGAATCAAACCCGGTGGATTCAAGTTGAATGCGAAAAGGATTGGAGGTGAACTTGTACCTGAGGAAGCTCGGATCTTCAAGGGTATGATACTTGTTCTTTCTTTTTCGTTTAATTAATAATTGTGCATAAAGGGTGATCCGGGTATATGGTTTGTAAAAATTTTAAACTCTGATTTTTACACGTTTCCGCACTTTTTATGCAATTTGATTGCGTTCTTGAATATTACAAACCTAACAATAACGAATTCGTAGTGACAATTTTTATGTTTTATTTTCAAAACCTTCAAGAATATCAAAGTCAGTGAAATTGCATGTTTAAATTCAGTAATTAAGTGTTTACATTGGTTAAAGTCGTTATATAAATGTTGGGTTATGTTTATGCATGAATTACATCATATGGGTATGTCTAATTTTGAGTAGAAAATAAGAAATTGGAAGAAATTGGCATATTCTGCGATTTTTCATGACGCCATTTCTACGTCTGTCTGTACTGCGTGCAGGTGCCACAAATGGCCACTGCCTATTTCCCACGCCAAGATCATAAAGGGTCCATTGCATGCTTGATGACCAAGTGTAATTGTGGTAATAAGCATGACTCCTCTCTCCAAAAAGTTCAGAAATGAGAATTTTAAATTGATTAAGTCTAGCAATGTGAAAGCAACTTAATGTAATGAACATGGACATATGTTAGAAGTATAATGAGATGTAAAATATTTATTTAACATGTAAATAACATAATTGCATGTGAATTGAATTATTGAATACATAATTAACTTGTTATTCATGAAGTGTTATTTTGGGACAACGAATGTAGTAATTTGACTAAGTATAGTCATAACCGAAGTTAGACAAAGGGAATGAGTTATGATGATTAGTTAAGTTATAATTAACTGGTATTATGAATGTGAATGGTATGTAGGATTAAATTCAAAGAACGTGCTTAGTTAAAGTTTAATCTACGCACGAGGCAAGTTTCCTAACCCTACTTGTCATTATTGTTCAATTTTATTAGTTACCTCGAGTAAATTATCATTACTATTATTCAAATTCAAATGTTATATTAAAGATTGATTATCTTTTCAAAGCATGATTCAGTTATACAATAATTGTCCTATTGTATACTTCTTGAGATTATTATTCAAATCGAATACCATTATTGTTGAACCTTATTAGACTAGTATACTTTATTGATTCAACTAGTCCTTAGTTGATGAACGTTCTAAATTTCAGAACCTTATTGAATTATCCAAACCAAACTTCCTTTGGTGCGGACTCGAATGTCAAATCGAGATGAACAACCTGCAAAGGGATTTACTTATCGTTAGCGTTAAGATATTGTGCGCAATTATAGTACTAAGAAATTGATCCCCTAAAATACGAGTAGAAATGTACATAGTCTTATGACCATAAAGGTTTCAAGTATAACCCTTGATAATCTAGGACATAGTTCAAGGTCTTATGACCCTCAGAAATCTTTTGATTCTTGCTATTCATTCTTGATTCAAAAGTTGAGCTTTTATTTCAGAAGTTATTATTTCTCTCGCATGTTATTATTCATTGTTATATTGTTATACTTATGGGCAATCGTGCTCACTCTTGCTTAATAATAACATTGTAGTTAAAAACGAAAGAACCGACGAACCTTCCACTAGTAAAGGCAATGTGTAAGACCCCAACTTTTCGAATAAAGATGAATTTTCTATAATTATCATTTTTGAATATTATGGAATGAATTTAATATAATGTTATGGTTGTGGGTAATATTTACAAATTTTGCAAAGTATGCAAGATGTCATATTATATTCGATTGGTCGGGGAATATTCGTTTTAACGAGGAATATTAAATCTGAAAGGAACAATCATTGGTTGACCCCACAACGAAATTATTGTCGGATTGAGAAAACGACAAAAACACTTTATGAAAATAACGACGGATGTTTTACCGTTAATACTGTTGAACTACTCGGTAGTAAAAGTACAGTAATATGCATGGTTGCATAGTAGCACACGGTATTGATTATTGATGCTTACGTGAGAAGTTATCTCAGTTTTGTTTTATTACTTATATATATATATATGTTTTATATGTATATATATATAAGGTACGTATATATATATATATATATATATTATATTTGTGTTAGTGGGTGCTGGTGGGGGAGTTAAGAAAATGGTGGGGTGGGTGATTGATATATATTTATAATTGTATATATATTATATATGGGTGAGTGGGTTGTGGTGGAGGTTGAAAAGTTGGCAAGATATGTGTTATAATTTTCAAGCTTTCACCTTATTGGTGGAATAATCCAATAATGCATTCAATGAGCCCATTTTTTTCAGCTTGACAGGTGATGGTTCTTTGTTCTTCTCTTTTAATTTGTTAGCACCTTGAAAATTATGTACGAGTGATAGGATTTTTTTTAGCATAACATGTGTTTATATATATATATATATATTATATTTTAATTATTAGTTGATTGAAATCGATTCTACAAAATAAGTTCGTCCATGAATAGTACCCTTCCATTCTCCTATAAATAGAAGCTCATTCCTTCATTATTTCTTATGAATTCACTGAAACTCTAGAGAGAGAAATTATAGAGAGAAATAAGAAAAGTATTCTGCTACTTCCCTACTCTTATATTCAGGTTTCTTTTACGGTGTAAATTATTATTTCTTTTGTATTCATGAAGAGAACTTACATTATTCCATTATTTGGTATTCTCATTGGAATAACCAAAGATCTGCGACTACCCCTATACTTGGTGACATTCTTCTAATATTCCGTCTTTATTATTTTCTATTGGAATATCTTGTCTGTGCGTTTACGCCGGACCTGGTTCAATCTTTATTATTATTCTGTTGGAATATCTTGTCATGCATTTCTACTACCGGACTGGTTCCGTCTTTTATTATTACAGTAGGAACATCCTGTCGGTGTGAATTTACTTTGACACAGTTCCGATTACTTATTATTACATTGGAATAACTTTTATCTATCTGAAATCCGCATGCATGGTGATTTCTTTTGTTGTTCCATTCTTGATTATACTCAGTTGGTTAAAACTTTGACTTCTATACTCCATGAAATTAGTGGAATATCCATGATATTTACGTTTCATCCAGTATCTTTTCATGGAAATATTCTTCTAAGCATTCTTGAATTTTACTCTACAAAGCAGTATCATGTTGACAATTTGGACGTTATTAGTTCCTGGATAAATTAATTCTTGAACTTGAATTCTTATATCATTGTCATCATCCTCATGTTTATATGTTGTTGAAAGTCATCTGTGGCCTATAATGCATAGATGGACTTGGTATGATTATGACCAGGAATTATTCGGTGTAATCATGACCGTAATGTTACAAATGATGTGGTAAAAGTCTTCATTGGCCCGTAGTGCATTGATGGATAGTTGTTGGCTTGATCATGACCATTAACGAATACACGAATATTCTTGGCCCGTAGTGCATGGATAATTTTGGTCGTGATACTAAAGAATATCCTTGGCTGTAGTGCAGGGGTGATTCGGTGATGTGGATTATTTATTAAAAGTGAGTCTCGTGATTAAAGTGATGAAAACCTTTTAAATCATAAAAGATAGTAGATTTTATTCTCTACTTGACTCTTTTAATGGATTGCTTGTTCCGCTTCTGATTAAACTTGATGTTGTTATATTTTATCGACTTAACAACATTGTTGAAGGCTAACGATAATTTATTACGCAATATCTTAGTCATAATATTTCTTCTTGGGCTAGTTGAGCTCACCCATTCTTTCCTTTGTTTTCTTGAAATGAGAACATAGCGAGGACTAGTCGGGGAACGGAGTGACGGTCCGGAAGGATAGCATTAGTAGTCCTCACTATTCTGTGAAATAGTGTGTTAATAATTATAATGAGGACTCCTTTTGAGTTTGTATAATCTCTAGTAGACAATAATTGTATTCAAACTCACAGTTATGTTTTGTCGTATTGTACACGACAGTTGTATTAGTAAGTTGTATTTGAATTTTGTACCATGTATATGACGACCCAAGATGGGTGACGTATACCTAATTTTGGGGGCGTCACAGTTGGTATCAAAGCTTAGGGATATGATCCCTGGCTAAGATGTGAGACTAGAACTAGGAGGGGAGAGACGGGGAATTCCTTCGCTAGTATGTCCTACCTAAGTATATTTGATATTTAATTGGTCGGTCAGAGTATAGAGATAATATGTGACATGTTAATTAACTTTTTTTGTGGCAGTATTTGAAAATGACATCCAAGAATGTTGAGAATAGCAATGGAGCACAGGCGACCGTTGATTCATCACATATCAATAATCAGGATAATGTGCATCACGAAGGCGATAATCCTCATGCAAACAAAAACACTGACCAAATGATGAATGATGGATTGTTCAGAGGCTTTATGCAATTCATGCAGCAGCAGGCGAGAGCGGCTCCTGTCTAAAATGTAGGTGGAAGCACTGGAAACTTTCTGGCGGTCACCGCTAAATAGTTCAAGGAGCTGGGACCACCGGAGTTTAAGGGAGAGCCAAAACCACTTATGGCGGAAGCATGGATAAAGCAGATCACCAAGATATTTGATGTCTTGGGATGCTCCAAGGAGCAAAAGGTTCCCTTTGCTGCCTTTATGTTGCGCGGAGAGGCAGATTACTGGTGGGAATCGGTAAAACGTACTCAACATGCCGTACTGAAGATGTGTTGGGAGAAGTTCCAAGAGCTGTTCAATGACAAATACTTTCCCAAAAGTATTCGTCACATGAAGAAGGTGGAGTTTATCAAATTGGAACAAAATAATATGATCGTGTCACAATACGAGGCAAAATTTGCGGAGTTATCCCGGTTTGCGTCCCACTTAGTGGACAATGAAGAGATAATGGCGCGAATGTTTTTAAGAGGTTTGAAGCCGGAGATACGTCAACATCTTATTTCTCATAAACTATGTTTGTATTCAGATGTTGTAAATATGGCTCAGTTGGTGGAGCCTTGAACAGCGAGTCAACGCAACCCAAAAGAAGCGGTAAACAAAATGATAATACTAGTGAGAGAAGCGATCGTCGAAGCGGTGATAACAAGCGTGGAGGGAATCAACGAGCCGAAATGGTAACCACTTGGTGGTAATCGGGGCCAAAATAATAAGAATGAACATTTCAAGAAGAGAGATTCAACAATGATGGTAAGGCAATGACACCAAATTTCCCGTTGTTAAGGAAGGAGAAAGATCACCTATCATATGCTTCAAATGCGAAGGGAGGGACACATCGGTCCAAATTAAGCGATCTTAGTCAAAGCATGTTATAATTGTGGAAGAGAATGTCACTTAGCCTGATTTTATCGTTCACCGAAGACAAATTCAGCTAGGATGGAGGCACCAAAGGCTGTCCCAGAAATGTCAAAGCCGGTAGTGCAAGGGAAAGCATTTGTTGTGACCTCCTAGAAAGCAAGGAACCTGAATGAGGTCATCACGGGTAAGCTTATCATAAACTCTAGCGAAGTCTATACTTTATTTGATACCGGTTCTACCCATTATTTTATTTCTCCTACTTGCGCTCAACGATTAAATTTGACTCTGGAGAAATTAGATTTTGACTTATTTGTGGAAACTCCATTGGGAGAAACCTTCATTACATCCACTGTTTATAAGTCTTGTTTGGTTCAAATCGGTAACCTCATATTACCTGTCGATCTTATTTCATTAAAAATACTTGCATTTGATGTGATTCTAGGGATTGATTTGTTAACTACATATCATGTAAAAATTGATTGTTTTCGTAAGGTTGTTAGCTTTCATATTCCTAATCAACCTATTATGCGAATTCAAGCGACCAAACCATTAAAATTAATCACGGTCATCTCAAGCCATAAAGTTATTCGTATATTGAAAAACGGATGTCAAGCTTTCTTAGCTCATGTTACAGATCTAAACAAAAATACGTCGACTCACGAATGATATTTACATTGTTAATAAATTTCTGACGTATTTCTCGAAGAACTTCTCACCTACCCTAGGCGTGAAATTGAATTTTGTATCGACCTTGAACCGGTACAAAACCCATTTCCAAAGCCCCATATCGAATGGCTCCTATTGAACTTCAGGAGTTAAAGACCCAACTGCAGGAATTGTTAGACATTGGCTTTATTCGTCCTAGTACTTCTCCTTGGGGTGCTCCTGTTCTATTCGTGAAGAAGAAAAATGGGAGTATGCGACTTTATATTGATTATCGGGAGTTGAATCATGTCACCATCAAAAATAGGTACCTATTGCCACATATTGATGACCTATTTAACCAGTTGCAAGGAGCCAAATTCTTTTCAAAGATTGATCTTCGTTCCGGATATCACCAATTGAAGATTAGAACTGATGACATTCTAAAATGGCTTTCAGAACTCGGTACGGGCATAATAAATTCCTAGTCATGTCCTTTGGATTGACTAATGCTCCTGTTGCCTTCATGGATATGATGAACCTAGTATTCAAGGAATATTTGGATCACTTTATGGTCGTCTTTATTGATGACATCCTTATTTATTCCAAAAGCCGTGAAGATCATGAGCAACACTTGAGGCTGACACTCCAAAAGCTTCGTGAATATAAGTTTTATGCCAAGTTGAAGAAATACGAGTTCTGGCTTGAGGAAGTAGCATTCCTTGGGCACATGGTATCAAGTAATGGAATATCTATTGACCCAGCAAAGATTGAAGCTATTCAAAGATGGGAGCAACCTAAATCAATGACCGAAGTACGTAGCTTTCTCGGTTTAGCTGGTTATTATCGAAGATTCGTGGAAGGATTTTCTCGGATTGTTACTCCATTAACTCAGCTGACTCGAAAAGATACAAAGTTCGGTTGGATCGAAGAATGTGAGAAGAGTTTTCAAGAACTCAAGAGGAGACTCATTTCATTTTGTTACGACAATACCATCGGCTCGGAGGGATTTGTCATCTACAGTGATGCTTCGGGAAAAGGGTTGGGATGTGTTCTCATGCAACATGGAAAAGTCATAGCCTATGCCTCACGACAACTCAAAGAATATGAGAGGAATTATCCTACTCATGATCTAGAGTTGGCAGTTGTTGTCTTTGCACTTAAAATTTGGAGGCATTACTTTTATGGGGAAAAAGTGGAGATCTTTACAGATCATAAAAGCCTCAAATATTTCTTCACTCAAAAGGAACTCAACATGCGACAACGATGTTGGCTTGAACTATTGAAAGATTATGATCATACCATCCAATACCATCCTGGAAAAGCAAACGTGGTAGCTGACACATTGAGTAGAAGATCATATGCAAGTACGAGTGCGATATTGTGAACGCAAAGGCCCATTTTGTGTGACTTGCAAAGGATGGAGATGGAGTTAAAGACTCCAGGGACCAATGTGATAATGACGAATATACGAGTAAAACTAACTTTAATTGATAAAGTTAAAGCTGCTCAAGCTACAGACCTGGAGCTGATGTGTATGAGGAAGAAAGTGCAAGAAGGTGTTATGCCAGAAGCAAGATTCGATGAAGAAGGAATACTTCGAGTCAACTCCAGACTTTGTGTTCCTAATGACCCTAATTTAATGTATAAAATCATGATGGAGGCGCACAACACACCATTTGCAATCCTTCCCGGGAGTACCAAAATGTATCACGATATTCGTCAAACATTTTGGTGGAGCAATATGAAGAGAGAGATACCACTTTTTATCTAAAGGTGTCTAACTTGTCAATAAGTTAAAGCGGAGCATCAAGTACCAAAAGGTCCATTGCAACCACTTGAAATTCCAGAATGGAAGTGGGAGCACATTACCATGGATTTTTTTACCGGTCTTCCTAAGGTTTCTCAAGGTATAGATGCGATTTGGGTCATTGTTGATAGATTGACCAAGTTTGCTCATTTCTTACCTATACGAGAAACTTATACACTTGAATGTCTTGCTCGTATGTACATAAACGAGATTGTAAGACTGCATGGTATGCCAGTATCCATTGTTTCTGATCGAGACCCAAGATTCACTTCACGATTTTGGGTTAGTTTGCAAAGAGCTATGGGCACAGATTTACAATTTAGCTCGGCATATCATCCTCAGACGGAATGGCAGTCGGAGAGGACTATTCAACCTCTTGAAGATTAATTAAGACTCTGTGTCCTTGACTTCAAGGGAAGTTGAGATAAGTTCTTACCATTGGTGGAGTTTTTCTACAACAACAGTTATCAAGCATATATTGGCATGGCTCCATTCGAAGCGTTGTATGGAAGAAAGTGTCGTTTTCCAGTATGCTGGGATGAGGTGGGTGAAGAAATGGGGTTGGGACCGGAGCTGGTACGTATGACTACGGAAAAGATTCAAACGATCCGACAACGTATAAAAACCTCACAAGATCGACAAAAGAGTTATGCTGATCTTTATCGAAAGGACGTGGAATTCGATATAAGTGATCATGTATTATTACGTGTTGCTCCATGGAATTGAGTTACGAGATTTGGAAAGAGAGGAAAACTCAATCCTCGGTTCATCGGCCCATTTTTAATCCTTGATCGAGTAGGAACTGTGGCTTATAGACTCGCTTTACCGCCAAGTATGTCTCGTGTTCATAACGTTTTTCATATATCCATGTTACGTAAATATATAGAAGACCCAAACCACATTATTGAGTTAGAACCGGACGAAATAGCGGAAGATTTGACGTATGAAGAGGTTCCTGTTCAAATCTTGGATAAGAAGGAACATATTCTACGCACCAAGGTTATACCTCAAGTCAAAGTTTTGTGGAGAAACCACGATGTTGAGGAAATGACTTAGGAGTTAGAATCTGAAATAAAATCAAGGTATCCTTACTTCTTCTATATACCAGGTACGTACCCTAATTTCAAGGGCGAAATTTCATAAGATGGGGAGGTTGTAAGACCCCAACTTTTTGAATAAAGATGAATTTTCTATAATTATCATTTTTGAATATTATGGAATGAATTTAATATAATGTTATAGTTGTGGGTAATATTTACAAATTTTGCAAAGTATGCAAGTTGTCATATTATATTCAATTGGTCGGGGAATATTCGTTTTAACAGGGAATATTCGTACAAAGGAACAATCATTGGTTGACCCCACAACGGAATTATTGTCGGATTGAGAAAACGACAAAAATACTTTATGAAAATAACGACGGATGTTTTACCGTTAATACTGTTGAACTACTCGGTAATAAAAGTAGAGTAATACGCGTGGTTGCATAGTAGCACACGGTATTGATTATTGATGCTTACGTGAGAAGTTATCTCAGTTTTGTTTTATTACTTATATATATATATATAAGTTTTATATGTATGTATATAAGGTACGTATATATATATATATATTATATTTGTGTTAGTGGGTGCTGGTGGGGGAGTTAAGACAATGGTGGGGTGGGTGATTGATATGTATTTATAATTGTATATATTATATATGGGTGAGTGGGTTGTGGTGGAGGTTGAAAAGTTGGCAATATATGTGTTATAATTTTCAAGCTTTCACCTTATTGGTGGAATAATCCAATAATACATTCAATGAGCCCATTTTTTTTCAGCTTGACAGGTGATGGTTTTGTGTTCTTCTCTTTTAATTGGTTAGCACCTTGAAAATTATGTACGAGTGATAGGATTTTTTCTAGGATAACATGTGTTTATATATATATATATATATATATATATATATTATATTTTAATTATTAGTTGATTGAAATCGATTCTACAAAATAAGTTCGTCCATGAACAGTACCCTTCCATTCGCCTATAAATAGAAGCTCATTCCTTAATTATTTCTTACGAATTCACTGAAACTCTAGAGAGAGAAATTATAGAGAGAAATAAGAAAAGTATTCTGCTACTTCCCTACTCTTATATTCAGTTTCTTTTACGGTAAGAGGTATTATTTCTTTTGTATTCATGAAGAGAACTTCTGTTATTCCATTATTTGTTATTCTGTTGGAATAACCAGTATACGCGGACTACCCAATACTTGGTGACATTCTTCTAATATTCCATCATTATTATTTTACATTGGAATATCACATGCATGCGTTCTGGGGACACGAAAGTAAATATGCACACAAGCCATCATGTTTGATGATAAAGCATATACTTTGTAACAATCTTATTCATTTATTAATAAAAGTATTAATTTATTAAAGGCTTTTAATTATCTACATGATGTTGTTTTATAATATGTGATAAACCCATAGTTTTAAGCAATGCTTTTAGAATAATGATGATGATCATTCTAATGAGATCTAAATTCTTAGAAAGCTTAAAACTAAAATAGTTCCCAATCATTGGATTACTAAATTGGGGATTAAGTGAATCCGGATAGATTCGATATATCGTTGCTTGCTCATTGGATGAGGATGATTGATCTCAAGATCATTTAGCGTGGAGACACTAAAGCAAGTATGTAGGTGCTTATTAGAGAATAAGTTCAACGAGCGTGGCTCGCTAAGGATTACCTAATGGAGTTTTACACTTTTGTCAATAGGAATTCTGTAGTGATAGTAAAGACAAGTGATCCTTGGACTTGAGATCATCATAGTATCTTGTGTATGATGAGTTATACTTTGACTTATTCCTTAAGACCCTTAGGGTATATCAAAGGGTATGCTTGGGTATAATAAGTTGTACATAGAGATAATGTATGATCAATAAAGAATCTACCACTTATTAAAAGAAGAGAAATGTCCTATGTGATTCGATAAATGACAACCCAAAGAGTCCTTGGCAATGAGAATGAAATTAGAAATGAGTTTCTAATTTGCATTATTTGAGTTGTGCATTTAAGAGTCGAAATACATATAATTAAATAAAATAAGACTTGACAATAATTCCATGTCTTATATTTAATTGGGACATTTATGGTGGAAGGATTGAATTATGCGGTAACTATTTATTCAAAGGTTCTTTTATGATTAATCTTTGAAATCTATATTATCCGGAAAGTCGTTGATCGCTAGGAGGCTTATCCCTATTGTTGAATAAATATTATTTATTTAAATAAATTAATTATTTAATTTATTTATTTAAATAAGATTAGAATTGTTCTAATTAATTTATTCACAACCTAGGTTTAATATGGAGAACCTAAAGGGTCACACCATAAAAGGAAGAATAATTATTTAAGAAGTTAATTTCATAATCGTAATAATATATGTTATGTATATTTAATTTAATCTATGGTGATAGAATAAATTAAATAGCTTAATATTATTATTTAATATTTTAGAAATATTAAATATAAATTAATAAGACGAGTCTTATTAATATTATTCCAATTATTATTATTATTTTAATTTCTAAAAGAGTTTAGAAATTAATTTAATATAAATACTCTCATTTATTCCTAATAGGATTAGGAGGAAAATTAGTTAAATGAGTTTAATTAATTATCCCTAATAAGATTAGGGAGCCCATTTAATTAAAAGAGTTTAATTAAATAATACCTTATTTTATTAAATAAGGTTACCTGATATCTTTATAAGAGGAGTCTTATATCAGATATCAAAATATACGTAATTCCTAGTGTTGAAGAGTACGCCCCCTTTTTCTATACAGATAGGAAAAACTAGGGTTTGAGCCAATACCCATTCTTCTTGAAAATTCTTTTTCCTTGGTGGATCACCTCTAGAGGCCAAACACTTGGGTGGCTAACGTTGATCAAAGGAAGGAACCAAACCCGGTGGATTCAAGTTGAACGCGAAAAGGATTGGAGGTGAACTTGTACCTGAGGAAGCTCGGATCTTCAAGGATATGTTTCTTATTCATCTTTTTCATTTAATTAATAATTGTACATAAAGGGTGTTCCGGGTATATGGTTTGTAAAAATTTTAAACTCTGATTTTTACACGTTTTCGCTTATTTATGCAATTTGATTGTGTTCTTGATTATTACAAACCTAACAGTGGCATCAGAGCCAAACCTTTATGCGAATTATTAATTATTTTAATTTGATATGTATATTGATATGTGTTTAGAACAATTTAATTGGGCATAATTTTGTTGTATGAAATTTATTTAAAAAAAAAAGGGAAAAGCCGAAATCAATTCGCTAACCTATTATTAAATCGCAAGTGTAATCTCGTTATTACATGGTTTATATTATATTATATATAAGTAATAGATAACCGTGAATTGTTTTGATTATTCAAAAGCATGTTATATGATTTAGCTGATTCACGTGATTCACGGATACATAATCATAAATGTTAATATATGTACTTGATTCCTTTTCAAGGTTTCAGGTAATCAGATTATATATTCACCTGCTGGTGAATCATATAACGTTTTTTAATATATATATATATATATATATAATATTTTAATTATTTTATTATTAAAATAAAAAGTTTATTTAATTTTAAAATAATTTTTATTTATTTTAATCTTAAAATAAAAAGGTTTATTTTAATTTTAAAATTAGATTTCACGCTAACTAATTAGAGTTGGAATTGGATTCCATGATAACTAATTAGAGTTGAAATTAGATTCTATGTTTTCTAAAAAATAAAGGAGTTTATTTGTGAATAGGAAAGTGAATCCATCTTTCCTTAAATAAAGGAGTTTATTTAGATATGAAATAAGATTTCATATTATTCAAAATAAAAGAGTTTATTTGTGAATAGGAAAGAAAATCCGTGTTTCCTTTAATAAAAGTTTTTTTTATTGGAATTGGATTCCATAATTAATTAAAATAAAGGAGTTTATTTTGATTAAAGATTTTGATTAAAATAAAATAGTTTATTTTATTCAAAATTGGATAAATTAAAATAAAATAGTTTTATTTTGATTTAAATTTGGATTAAAATAAAGGAGTTTATTTTGATTATAAAATAGATTTTATACTAACTAAATTTGCCCATTAAATGATATCAATATATATATTGAATGTTTATTATTCATGAGATGAATGTTATTTATTGATGCATATGGTGATGTGTATGATAATAAATGGGATTGATTATGGACTATTGACCAATATGATTGGATTTTATTTTAGTTGGATGCATGAATGTATGGGTTTTATTAAATGGGGTCTGCGTACCTCGTCTTCTCTAATTTTTCTTAATATAAATTCTATCTCCCTCCGATGTACTTCCCCTTGATTGCTGATCAAGGTTTCTATTTATTTTAAATAGTTTTGTAATAGGAATAGTTAGAATTAATTTTGAAGAATTAGAGATCAAGGAGCAAGGAGCAAGGACCGCTTGAAGACCCGTTTGTAATGGAGCCCGGGTTTAAATGTAATAATTATATTTACATATTATTTCTTGCACCCTTAGGGTTTGACCTTTTGGTTCACTTGGTGGCTCTAGTGAACCAAACTAGAATAAAAGTCCATAATCAATTCGGGTAGAATATAGTATTCTATATGTGCATGCTTATACTATATATATTATATATTATGCAAACATGCTTCGCATGTTCATTAATATAACGCGTATTTTATATATATATATAATGCGTGCCTTAAACAAGATGAGACAAATTAATAACAAACCCCTCAATTTTATATTAAGTCCTAAGCGTTCAAAGATATTTGGAATATCGAGCGTTAAGCCTTCTAACATGATAAAATTAATAGAGTATTAAATATTTAATATGAGTTTGTTGTGTCACCACAAGGCAAGTATTAAGTATTTAAGATGTTAATTTATCACATTTGATGCTTATAAAGAAAATTGAACAATATTGTTTTGTTGTGTCACCACAAGGATGATATTTTTCTTTTTTGAATATATGGAGTGCTAGGTCGGACTTAACTTGGATAATTTTGATTCGGATGTGCCACCACTTGATCAAAATAATCTAAGAGGCAAAAGAAAAGGAGTTGCATAGTTGATGTAATTGACAAAAGTTGTCTACCTATTTATTTATATATAGTTTGTTGTGTCACCACAAGGCTATATACATTTGAAATGGGATCCTTATTCTCACTAGCAAATCTTTAATTAGATTTTGCCGAACTATATAAGTGAGGGTAATATAGTTTGAAGAAAATAGTGGGAGATACCAATTTAAAACAAGACCTAAATTATTTTGGTAATTAATAAAAGAATGTATGTTAAAATGTTGTTAATTACAAATTCATTTATAGAATTTTACAATGTCTAAAATTACTATCACTGTGAAACATATTTGATGTTAATTAACGGGCCATCAATTACTTGGATTGGTTAAGGAATTTGAGAATAGTTCTCATATCCGAAAAGCTATCTTATGTCCTTAATACGCCTATCCTCGCAATGGTTGCGACAATGCCTCCGAGGAAGAGATTGCTACTTTTAGAAAGTGGCAAGATGATGCACGATTAGCTCAATGCATCATGCTCGCATCCACGAAAGTAACGAGCTTCAACGTCGAGATGAAACTATGGATGCTCCTACTATATTCCCGCACATCAAGTAGTTGATGGTGAGGAAAGTGGGGCCGATAGATATCGATATCTAAGGAGCTCTTCCGATCTAGAATGGCCAATGGCACTATATAGTGCAGACAAAAAGATCTTAACATAATCAATTTGATTGATCAATTAGGACAACTGGTTTTGTCATGGATGGAGAGTTGAGCCAAGATTTAATCTTGCACTCACTCCGGACTCCTTTCACAATTGTTGTGAATTTTCATATAAACAAGCTAGATATCGCCTTCGTTGATTTGCTTAACATGTTGAAAAATGATGAGAGTCACTTTCCAACCAAGAAAGACCATGTCTTACTTAGTAGGGGCCAAAAGATCTTCTCGAAAGAAGAACGATTCAAAGAAGGTATATAGAAAGGCAAAACAAAGGATAATAAGAACAAAAGCGTCACGGATAGCAAAGGAGTTTGCTTCCACTACAATAAGCTGACATCGGAAAGAAACTGAGAAGCATCTTGCGAGAGGCTAACCAAAGAAGCTTAGTGAAGTTTGGCCATAATACGCTTTTTGTTCATGATTGAAATAAATTTTTCTTTAAGTCAAGGTTCTATTTGGGTATTGGATACCGACTTTGGTTATCATAAATATAGATTTATGAAGGACCAAGCGTAAGTAGAAAGTTAAACAAGGTAAGTAATCCTATGTGTGGGAAATGAAGCAAAGGTTCTTTGCATATTAGCCATAGAAACTTATAGTTTAGCAATGCCTACGGGCAAATCTAGTAAGTCAATAAGTTGTTATTGTATTCCAGCTTCTTGTTAAAATATTATTTCCATTTTATTGTTGGACAATGAAATCTTTGGTATTATAATTAAGAACAATTGTTGTTCTATTTATAATAATAATATTTTGTATAGAATCGAATATTACTAATAAATTTTGTATACTTGACTTACATGAAAATAATTTTGCATATTGAACAAATTAGTATAAGAAAAGGAGATGATCATTCAAAGAGTTGAATGTGTGTATTTGCTTGAAATACAAGTATGAATTATTTGAAAGGTTCAAAGAATTGAGTAAGTGAAACAAATTGACAATGTATTAAGATTCTTGATTAGATCAAGGAATAAATACTTGTGAAATAAGTTTCTAGATCATCTCAAATGGTTTTCTCATAATGGGCGCCTCGATACATAATAATTGATTGATGTATCCGAAAGGAAAAATCGTACCTATTTGAACATGGTGCGATCCATAATGATTTTACCGACTTTCCAGTATCCTTCTAGGATCATGTCATAGAAATGGTTGCATATCTACGAAAAGGTAATCTCTAAATCCATTTAAGACTCCATAAAAGTTATGGATGGGGAGGATTCTAATCTTAAGTATGTTAAGATAAGGGTTGTCCAACTTATGTGAAACGGTTTCAAAGGATAAGCTTGGGATAAGATTTGACAAATACAGATTTGTGGGATATCCTAAAGTAAGTTTAGGGTAAATGTTCTATAATCCTACTTAGCAAAAGGTGTTTATTGCGAAACACGCTGCCTTCTAAGACAAATGTGTTTATCATTGAAGGGGCTAGTGGGAGGATAATAGATCTTGAAGAGTTCAAAAACCACAAAACACTATAAGTCAAATAAGAGGAACTCAGAGATGAACCTATTGTACCACAACCAAGATAATCAGAAATCGGAATAGTATCGAAGATACCTAGGAGGTATGGATTCATCATGGATGATGATGATGAGGTACACATCATAGAAGATGATGATCCAGTTACATACGATGAGGTAAGAGTTCTAGTGTGTACAAAAGGGTCAGTGGGAGCGTTGTGAAATTTCTAGTATTATATGTTGATATACTACGGATGAGGAATTACATACCAATGCTACAATCAGTAAAGATAAAGTTGTCTAAACATTCCTCCATGAATGATTTGGGAAGAGTATCGTAATTTGGGATACAAATCTATATAGATAGATTTAAAAGGATGCTCAGCTTAACCCAAGGAACGTATATTCATTTGATGCTAAAGTCGTTTAGCATGGAAAACTCCAAGAGATGTCTCATGTTGATGAGCCATGGAGTGTATCTCTCTTAATAGTCCCCATAGACTCCAAAAAGAGAGATCGCATGAGTAACTATCATGTATGCAATGAAATGTACGAGACCTGATGTTGATCAGTCATATTATGGAGAAGTTCACTATGAGTCGTTGAAAACATCTTAAAGTGCTTAACCCAAGCACTAAGGATGTGATCATATTCATGGTGGGTCTAAATTAAAACTAGAGGGCTTAATGCACTCAAGTTTTTCGAGACGCACCAAGATGACGAAAAATCCACTTTAAGGTAAAGCGTTATCTTGAATAAAGGTGTAGTGAATTGGAAAGGTTCCAAACAAAAAAGAGTTCTTTGGTTTAGTGATAAAGACAAAGTATATAGCTATAAATGAAGTCGCAAGTTGATTGTTTGGATTAAAAGTTCATTCTGAAACTAGGAATAGTTCCTAAGTCTCATCTTGGATCTAAACATGTGTTGTGGCACTTTCATTTGATTATTAGAATCATTAAAAGATGGGAAATCACTATAGAGATAGTGGAATCTCATGAACAACATTACATATCCATTAACTAAAGCTTATCCAACAGCAGGATAATCGACACTTAGAGAAGAAGAGTATGAGATACCATGACGATTGGCTTTAGTGCAAGTGGGAGATTGAAAGTAGTATGCATACAAGCCAATCATGTTTGATGATAAAGCATATACTTTGTAACAATCTTATTCATTTATTAATAAAAAGTATTAATATATTAAAGGCTTTTAATTATCTACATGATGTTGTTTTATAATATGTGATAAACCCATAGTTTTAAGCAACGCTTTTAGAATAATGATGATGATCATTCTAATGAGATCTAAATTCTTAGAAAGCTTAAAACTAAAATAGTTCCCAATCATTGGATTACTAAATTGGGGATTAGTGAATCCGGATAGATTGGTACATACGTTGGTTGCTCATTGGATGAGGATGATTGATCTCATGATCATTTGTGTGGAGACACTAAAGCAAGTATGTAGGTGCTTATTAGAGAATAAGTTCACTGAACGTGGCTCGCTAAGGATTACCTAATGGAGTTTTACTTGCCTGTCAATAGGAATTCCTGTAGTGATAGTAGTACAAGTGATCCTTGGACTTGAGATCATCATAGTATCTTGTGTATGATGAGTTATACTTTGACTTATTCCTTAAGACCCTTAGGGTATATCAAAGGGTATGCTTGGGTATAATAAGTTGTACATGGAGATAATGTATGATCAATAAAGAATCTACCACTTATTAAAAGAAGAGAAATGTCCTATGTGATTCGATAAATGACAACCCAAATAGTCCTTGGCCAAAGCGAATGAAATTAGAAAGGAGTTTCTAATTTGCATTATTTGAGTTGTGCATTTAAGAGTCGAAATACATATAATTAAATAAAATAAGACTTGACAAGAATAATTCCATGTCTTATATTTAATTGGGACATTTATGGTGGAAGGATTGAATTATACGATAACTATTTACTCAAAGGTTCTTTTATGATTAATGTTGAAATCTATATTATCTAGAAAGTCGCTGATCGCTAGGGGAGGCTTATCCTTATTGTTGAATAAATATTATTTATTTAAATAAATTAATTGTTTAATTTATTTATTTAAATAAGATTAGAATTGTTCTAATTGATTTATTCACAACCTATTTAATATGGAGAACCTAAAGGGTCACAACACCATAAAAGGAAGAATAATTATTTAAGAAGTTAATGGCATAATCGTAATAATATGTTATGTATATTTAATTTAATCTATGGTGATAGAATAAATTAAATAGCTTAATATTATTATTTAATATTTTAGAAATATTAAATATAAATTAATAAGAGGAGTCTTATTAATATTATTACAATTATTATTTTTATTTTAATTTCTAAAAGAGTTTAGAAATTAATTTAATATAAGTACTCTCATTTATTCCTAATAGGATTAGGAGGGAAAATTAGTTAAATGAGTTTAATTAATTATCCCTAATAAGATTAGGGAGCCCATTTAATTAAAAGAGTTTAATTAAATAATACCTTATTTTATTAAATAAGGTTACCTGATATCTTTATAAGAGGAGTCTTATATCAGATATCAAAATATACATAATTCCTAGTGTTGAAGAGTACGCCCCCTTTTTCTATACAGATAGGAAAAACTAGGGTTTGAGCCAATACCCCTTCTTCTTGAAAATTCTTTTTCCTTGGTGGATCACCTCTAGAGGCCAAACACTTGGGTGGCTAACGTTGATCAAAGGAAGGAACCAAACCCGGTGGATTCAAGTTGAACGCGAAAAGGATTGGAGGTGAACTTGTACCTGAGGAAGCTCGGATCTTCAAGGCTATGTTTCTTATTCATCTTTTTCATTTAATTAATAATTGTGCATAAAGGGTGATCCGGGTATATGGTTTGTAAAAATTTTAAACTCTGATTTTTACACGTTTCCGCTTATTTATGCAATTTGATTGCGTTCTTGAATATTACAAACCTAACAGGACCTGGTTCCATATTTATTATTATTCTGTTGGAATATCTTGTATGTGCGTTTTACGCCGGACCTGGTTCCATCTTTATTATTTTGTTGGAACATCTTGTCGGTGCGAATTTTGCCTGACCTGGTTCCGTTACTTATTATTCTGTTGGAATAACCTGTCTATGCGAAGTACCGCATGCATGGTGATTTCTTTTGTTGTTCCATTCTTGATTATACTCAGTTGGTTAAAACTTTGACTTCTATACTCCATGAAATTAGTGGAATATCCATGATATTTGCGTTTCATCCAGTATCTTTTCATGGAAATATTCTTCTAAGCATTCTTGAATTTTACTCTACAAAGCAGTATCATGTTGACAATTTGGACGTTATTAGTTCCTGGATAAATTAATTCTTGAACTTGTTTTATTGAATTTTTATATCATTGTCATCATCCTCATGTTTATATGTTGTTGAAAGTCATCTGTGGCCTATAATGCATAGATAGACTTGGTATGATTATGACCAGGAATTATTCTATTGTAATCATGGTAGTAATGTTACAAATGATGTGGTAAAAGTCCTCATTGGCCCGTAGTGCATTGATGGACAGTTGTTGGCATGATCATGACCATTAACGAATACACGAATATTCTTGGCCCGTAGTGCATGGATAATTGTAGTCGTGATACTAAAGAATATCCTTGGTCAGAAAAGTGCGGGGGATTCTTGATGTGGATTATTTATTAAAATTTTAGTCTCAAATGATAAAAGTGATGAAAAACCTTTTAAATCATAAAAGATAGTAGATTTTATTCTCTACTTGACTCTTTTAATGGATTGCTTGTTCATTGCAGCTTAAACTTGATGTTGTTATATTTTATCGACCTTAACACTATCAAGGCTAACGATAATTTATTCTGCATTATCTTAGTCATAATATTTCTTACTGGGCTAGTTGAGCTCACCATTTCTTTCACTATTCTTTCAGGAAATGAGAACATAGCAGGGACTAGTCGGGGAACGGAGTGACGGTCCAGAGGATAGCATTAGTAGTCCTCACTATGCTGTGAAATAGTGTGTTAATAATTGTAATGAGGACTCCTTTTGAGTTTGTATAATCTCTAGTAGACAATAATTGTATTCAAACTCACAGTTATGTTTTGTCGTATTGTACACGACAGTTGTATTAGTAAGTTGTATTTGAATTTTGTACCATGTATCTGACGACCCAGGATTGGTGATGTATACCTAATTTTGGGGGCGTCACACAATGGCAAGGTTAACAAGTGATGAAGACTTGTTATTTTTATTAGATGATGTATTTATGCTTAAGACTTGAGTTAATGATGTTGTTTAAGACTTATTTGTTTATGATTCCGCACAGATGTTTAAGGTTAGTTTAACCTGGGATTGTATTATTATTCGGATGTTTTAACCCTTAAGGGGAAGATTTTTTATTCTATCTATTGCATAGCTTGCATTTATTATGGGCAGATAGATAGATGATATTTGTCTGATGAACACCAAATCCGTGGAATTGAAGTACCCAGATTTGGGGTGTCACAAGTTAGTATCAAAGTCATGGGTTATGAACCTTAGGTGGGAAACAACCTTAGGTAGTAGCCTTATAGAAAGAACATAGTGATGGAAAACTCTTATCGAGTTCTAGGAAACGAATTTTTGTAATTCATTGAAGAAAATAAAAGACTTTATGTGCTTATGTGTTAAAATTATGTGCTCACTAGTATGGCTTAGTAACTAAAACTCGAATTTTTGTTGTCAGGATGTCTGACGTTGGAGGAACTAGTCGAGAAGGGGAGGAGGAACCCTGAGTACCTATATTACCTACAGAGGAGGAGCCTAGAGACATTCATGTTATTAGGGAACAGTTGGTACAGAGGGAGTCATCTCCATTGATCACCGTCGTTGGTCAGGAGCATGAACCTGAGATAGATCCTGAGGAGGATCCTGAGGAGGAATTTAACGAGGAAGAGGAAGAAGAGGAGTTTCCACAGCATTCCATCGATGCTGAGATGTACGACACATTATACGACTGTAACGTGGAGCTACGAGATGAGGTGCGAGGATCCGATCGAGCGAGCTATTATTCATGATTACTCTCGGCGTAAGGAGAGAGATTTCGACTCTTCACTCACGACTGGGAAATGTAGAATGGGATTTGGTGCACGAGAAGGGTCAAACCGAAGATAAGACCGCAGAGATAGAAAAGTTGAAGAAGAAACTGAAGGACAGCTCTGAAAGGCTGATCATAGCAGAGGAAGGCTGGGTAAAAGAGTCACGACGTGCTGATCTTGCAGAAGAAGAAGGTCGTGCAAAGAAGGCAAAGATGGGAGAGACATACTCTACACTGAATCATGCAATGGATGAGGCCCAAGATCGAGTTTTGAGGTACCCCATCCAATTCGAAGGACTTCCATCGTACATGTTGGATCGCAGGATGATGTCTCGTATCAAGGAAGAGGAGCGTAGCAAGGCTGTTCAGCACCTTGACAGACAGTGATATAATCTGTTTAATTATGTGAAAGACTTAATTAATTTTATATGTAAATTCCGATATGTTTATGAATGAAGGAATATTTTAATATTTAAATCCTGTGGATTCTTTATCTCAGGATGGTGGATGTAAATAGCAGTTATGCTATCATTTGATGTAAAAATTTTAGTTTGAATTAAATATAGTAAGTTATTTGAGATGATGTGTTAAATGATTATATTAAATTGTTGAGTTAAGTCTTAACTATTTAGAGAATTTAATAGAGATTTAATAAGCATATATTATTCTTAACATAAATATCCCGCCTAGAAGAAGACAACCACGTCAACCAACTCAGGAAGAGTCAACAAATAACAACAATAATGCCAATGCTAATCCTGTTCAGTAGTTGGTTAACTTGCTAGCTGGAGCAATGAATAATCAACCTCAAGCTCCACCAAATACTACGTTTAAAGATTTCAAGGCGGTGGGACCGCCAGAATTTAAAGGTTCCATGAACCAGATTGAGGGTCAAACGTGGGTTATGGAAATGGAGAAGGTTTTCGACGTTGCTAGGATTAGAGAAGACCAGAAGACTGCTTTTGCAACGTTTATGCTGAAGTCTAAGGCTAGCTATTGGTGGAAAGCAAACAAAGTGCGAGGAGGTGAAGGTGTAATTACTTGGGAGAGATTTAAAGAAATGTTTTTCGAGATGTACTTCCCAACTAGCTCGCAGAACCAGATGGAGGTTCAATTTCTGGAATTTAAGCAGGGAAATATGAGCGTACCTGATTATGCGGCAAAACTCAACGAGTTAGCGAGGTTCTCCCCGTATCAAGTTCACACGGATGAGAGGAAGGCGAGATGGTTTGAGCAAGGACTAAAACCTTGGGTGTACAACAAAGTATCAATGTTTCAGATAAACACATTTGTCGGAGTATTGGAAAAGGCCATCCTCGCTGAAGGTGGAAGCGATACGGTGACCAAGTACAATCAAGATCAGAAGAAGAAGAAGAGTGAAGGTGAGGGAAATAACAAGGTTAGTGGAAGTGGCACAGGAGGTGGAAATTTTAATCAGAAGAAGAGGTGGAATAACAACTCGTCATCCGGGAATCAGTAAGGTAGTCAAAAGAAAAGAATTGAAGCATGCCCGACCTGCGGGAAAGCCCATCTGGGAGTTTGTATGAAATGAAAAAGAGTGTGCTACAATCGTGGCCAATAAGGCCACATAGCACCAAACTATCCAAACCCAAAGAAGGGTGCTTGTTTCACTTGTGGTTCGAAGGACCATCTGGCAAGAGATTGTCCCAAGAAGGGATCGGGAGGGTCAGGATCAGGAGGAAACCGGGGAAACAACAGTAGAAATGCCTTAACCATCACCGGACCAACCGCAACAAACCGACCGACCGCCCGGACTTTCAACATGACAGTGAAAGATGCAGTTCAATCCCATGATGTGGTGTCAGGTATCATTCCGATCAATAAAATTAATGCTTATGTTTTATTTGATTCGGGTGCTACTTGTTCCTTTATATCCTATAACTTTGCCAAGAATTTAGATTTGCCTAAGGATGAATTGGATTACCCCATGAACATAGAAATTGCGAATAGAGAAATAATCCCTATTAAGTACGTACATAAGAACTGTAGAGTGGATATTAAGGGTAATATCGTGAACGTAGATCTTATCCCTATTTGACTTGGGGAATTTGACGTTATATTGGGAATGGACTGGTTATTCCATTACGGGGCTGTAATTGATTGCCAAAAGAAGCGTATTAACCTTATGACCCCGTCAAAGGTTGTGTTTTATGGTAGCAAGTCGCCTAGACAAGCGAGTTGTCTAACGATGATGCAGGCCAGGAAGTTGTTAAGACAAGGCTGTGTAGGATACTTAGCTTACATAGTCGACAGTTGAAAAGAGAATCCGAAGGTAGAAGAGATACTGATTGTGAAGGACTTCGTTGACGTATTTCCTGACGATTTACCAGGACTTCCACCAGATAGAGAGTTAGATTTCGTGATCGATTTGGCGCCCGAAACCGCTCCAATATCAAAGGCACCATACCGAATGGCACCAGTAGAGATGAAAGAACTAATGGTACAACTACAAGAATTGTTGGACAAGAAGTACATTCAACCGAGCGTATCGCCGTGGGGAGCGCCGGTGTTATTTGTGAAAAAGAAGGACGGATTGATATGGCTCTACATTGACTACAGAGAACTGAATAAGGTCAGGATTAAAAATAGATATCTATTACCGAGGATTGATGACCTGTTTGATCAATTGAAGGGAGCGAGATACTTTTCCAAGATAGACTTGAGAAGCGATAATCATCAATTGAAGGTGAGGTCAGAAGATGTACCAAAGACTGCGTTCAGAATGCGATACGGTCACTACGAATTTTTAGTAATGTCGTTTGGTCTAACGAATGCTCCTGCAACATTTATGGGACTAATGAATGGCGTGTTCAAGTCGTTTTTGGATAAGTTCGTAGTGGTATTTATAGATGACATTATGGTTTATTCGAAAACCAAGGAAGAACACGAAGAGCATTTGAGATTAATGTTGAAAGTATTGAAAAGAGAGAAGTTGTATGCTAAGTTTTCTAAATGCGAATTCTGGATTGAACGAGTACAATTTCTTGGTCACGTGATCGATAAAAATGGAATTTCGGTAGATCCATCCAAAGTCGAAGCCATGATTAACTGGGATCAGCCAAGAACGCCGTCGGAAGTAAGAAGTTTTCTTGGATTGACAGGATACTATAGAAGGTTCATACAAGACTTTTCCAAGATCGCAACTCCGTTAACGAATTTAACTCGAAAAGCTGTGAAATTTGTTTGGACGGATAAGTGTGAGGAAAGTTTTCAAGAATTGAAGAAGAGGTTGAGTACGGTCCCTGTGTTATCTCTTCCGGATGATACAGAAAATTTTGTTGTTTATGGTGATGCATCCCATAAAGGACTTGTTGTGTGCTGATGCAAAACGGCAAAGTCATTGCGTATGCATCACGACAATTGAAGGATTACGAGAAGAGATATCCGACCCATGACTTGGAGTTAGCTGCAGTTGTTTTTGCTTTGAAAATTAGGAGGCACTATCTCTACGTGGAGAAGTGTGAAATATATACGGACCATAAGAGTCTGAAATATATTTTCACGCAGAAGGATTTGAATATGCATCAAAGAAGATGGTTGGAATTAATTAAGGATTATGACTGTGAGATTTTATACCATTCGGGTAAAGCAAATGTAGTTGTCGAAGCCTTAAGTAGAAAGGGTCGTGAGAAATTGACGATGTTGACTGCTCAGGAGGAGCTAATTGAAGAAATGGAGAAACTGGAATTGGAAGTGAAGTATCCTATGGAGATTGACGAGAAAATATTTCAGATGCAATCTGGTACAACTCCACTAGATAAAGTAAATGAGGGTCAACTTCAGGACGAAGAATGTAAAAAGGTGACAAAGAAGATATCTGAAGGAACTGAACCGAGATTTAAGATAGATAAGGATGGAATACTGAGGTTTGAGAGTAGAATTTGGGTACTGCCAATACAAGAGATTAAGGAAGATATTTTGAGCGAGGTTCATAGTTCACGATATTCGATTCACCCTGGTAGTACCAAGATGTACCAAGATCTTCGACAACATTTCTGGTGGCCGAATTTAAAACGTGATGTTGCAGAATGTGTTGCCAAGTGTCTGACCTGTCAGAAAGTGAAGGTAGAACATCAGAGACCGAGTGGATTCTTACAACCGTTAGAAATCCCAAAATGGAAATGGGAACATATTACAATGGACTTCGTGGTTGGCCTTCCAACGACTGAGAAAGGCTATGATGTAGTATGGGTTATCGTTGACCGGCTAACGAAATCCGCACACTTCTTTCTGATCAAAATTAGATTCAACTTAGATCAGTTGGCGAGGTTATATGTAAAACAAATTGTTTCAAGACACGGAGTTCCGGTGTCAATTGTTTTTGATAGAGATCCGCGCTTCACATCGAATTTCTGGAAACATCTTCAAGAATGCATGGGTACGCAATTGCGAATGAGTACAGCATACCACCCTCAAACAGACGGACAGAGCGAAAGAACGATTCAGACCTTAGAAGATATGCTAAGAGTCTATGTGATGGACTTTAAAGGAAATTGGGATGATCACCTACCGTTAGTAGAGTTTGGCTACAACAACAGTTACCACGCTAGTATTGGCATGCCGCCTTATGAAGCGTTATATGGTAGAAAGTGCAGAACTCTGCTTTACTGGGATGAAGTTGGTGAAAGGCAATTGCTAGGGCCAGAATTGGTACAACAGATAGCATAAATAGTCAAAGTTATCCGAGCACGACTGGTAGCTGCTCAAGATAGACAGAAGAAATATGCTGATCCACATCGTAAAAATATCGAATTTGAATCATGTAGTTATGTTTTCTTTAAGGTCTCTCCTTGGAAGGGGAAGATCAGGTTTGGAAAGAAAGGGAAATTGAGCCCAAGATTCATTGGACCATTTGAAATCGAGAAGAATCGGAGAAGTTAAATTGAGGTAGCCCTACCTCCAGCACTCGAGAATGTCCATAACGTCTTCCACGTTTCTGTTTTACGACCCTACAAACCTGATTACAAGCATATAATTGAATACGAACCCCTACAGTTTGAAAAAGATTTATCTTACGAAGAAATTCATGTTCAAATTGTCGACAGAAAAGAACAAGTTCTCAGAAATAAAGTAATACCTTCTATTAAGGGAATTTGGAGGAACCACAACGCTGAAAAAGCTACGTGGGAACTCGAAGAGAATATGATGAAGAATTACCCTCATTTATTTACTTAATTATGTATGTTTATTACGGGGATGTAATCTTTGTAAGGGGGGAAGAATGTAACGGCCTAATTTATTGAGTCGTGATTACGGGGACAAAATCCTTTTAAGGGTGGAAAGATGTAACGAACGAGATTTTTGTAATTTAATTCTTAATATTTATTGAAGTAAATAAATATTTTTTATGATTTAATTATTAGATTAAATAATTAATTGATGCGCTTTTGGTAGATTAATTTAATTATATGTGCTACATTTATTGAATTAATGTGGAGAATAATTATTATTCAAGTATGTATTTATGTGAGCTTATTGAATTAAATGAAATATGTAATAAGCATAATGTTATTTTAATTAATTTAATTATTAATTAGAGAGTTAATAAATTGACATTTTTTATTAATGAGAAAATTAATTATGTGACTATGTGAATTTATGAGAAATTATTATATTTATTTTATATTAAATTAAATAATATAATTGAGCTATTGTGTATGGGTGTGACATAATTTATACTATATGATAAAGCTTTATTAAATTAAATGGTTTTGTAATCTATTAAACTAGCTAAACATGGCCTTAGGGGGAGTTATGGGCAGTTAACCCATGATGGGTAACTGACCATAGTGCGCGTCAGTCGATTCTTATAATGCGTATTCTCTTTTCTCTTCTTCATTATTTTACTAAGTCCGATAAAACATCACTAGAGAGAAAAAATCGAGAGAGTTTTGTCGAGAGAAATTGTAAGTCCGTGAAAGAGAATCGAGAGTGAGGAATCTAAGCCTACTAAATTATACTCTACAGGGTAATCTCCTCCTTCCCAAATTCTATTTTTACGTTATTTGAGTTTTATGAAAATGGCTTTCATTCATACTGTAAAGCCTCTGTAATTGGGATAGGAGTAACGATTATGGGTTTTGTATATGTTATGGCACATCACATCATATTTAATTATATATATTATGTAAACCATATCATCAGTTTAATTAAAACACATGTCGTATATGTTTGTCATAAATTACAGTGTTTGGGTTTTAGCCATATGGCCTTAAACGTGATATTTCATGTGTTGATCGTATATTATCCCTAAATTTTACACTCGTATGTTGTTATGCATGTTGATACGAAGAGACCAAAGCTTAAATAAACGGTTTCAGTGTTATAATGAATCCGTAGTGACAATTTTCATGATTTATTTTCAAAACCTTCAAGAACATCAAAGTTAGTGAAATTTCATGCTTAAATTCTGTAATTAAGTGTTTACATTGGTTAAAGTCGTTATATAAATATTGGGTTATGTTTATGCATGAATTACGTCATATGGGTATGTCTAATTTCGAGTAGAAAATAAGAAATTGGAAGAAATTGGCATGTTCAGCGATTTTTCGCATGAATCGCCATTTCAGAAATCTGATGCACTTACATCAAGTGGCGGCCACTGTTTTTTTTCAGCATACCACGTCAGCGCCATGTCTCCAACCATTATATTTACTAACAGCATAAAATACCAAGAGTCGGATCATAATCATCATCGTCTTGCAAATACAAGACCAAGTGTAACAGTGGTGCCGCAGCGCTACTCTCCAGAAAGTTCAGAAATTAGATTTTTAAATTGATTAAGTCTACCAATGTGAAAGCAACTTATTGTAATGAACATGGACATATGTTAGAATTATAATGAGATGTAAAATAGTTGTTTAACATGTAAATAACATAATTGCATGTGAATTGAATTATTGAATACATAATTAACTTGTTATTCATGAAGTGTTATTTTGGGACAACGAATGTAGTAATTTGACTAAGTATAGTCATAACCGAAGTTAGACAAAGGGAATGAGTTTTGATGATTAGTTAAGTTATAATTAACTGGTATTGTGAATGTGAATGGTATGTAGGATTAAATTCAAAGAACATGCTTAGTTAAAGTGTAATCTACGCATGAGGCAAGTTTCCTAACCCTACTTGTCATTATTGTTCAAGTTTATTATTTACCTCGAGTAAATTATCATTGTTATTATTCAAGTTCAAATGTTATATTAAAGATTGATTATCTTTTTAAAGCATGATTCAGTTATACAATAATTGTCCTATTGTATACTTCTTGAGATTATTATTCAAATTGAATACCATTATTGTTGAACCTTATTAGACTAGTGAACTTTATTGATTCAACTAGTCCTTAGTTGATGAACGTTCTAAATTTCAGAACCTTATTGAATTATCTAAACCAAACTTCCTTTGGCGCGGACTCGAATGTCAAACTGAGATGAACAACCCTGTAAAGGGATTTACTTATGTGTTAGCGTTAAGATATTGTGCTCAGTATGGTACTAAGGGCTGATCCCCCTAAGTACGAGTAGAAAGGTCCATAGTCTTAATAATGTTAAAGGTTTCAAGTATAACCCTTGATAACCTAGGACATAGTTCAAGGTCTTATGACCCTCAGAAATCTTTTCATTCTTGCTATTCATTCTTGATTCAGAAGTTAAGCTTTTATTTCAGAAGTTATTATTTCTCTCGCATGTTATTATTCATTGTTATATTGTTATACTTGTGGGAAATCGTACTCACTCTTACTTAATAATAACATTGCAGTTAAGAATGAAAGAACCGACGAACCTTCAACTAGTAAAGGCAAGGGCAAGGTTAACAAGTGATGAAGACTTGTTATTTTTATTAGATGATATATTTATGCTTAAGACTTGAGTTAATGATGTTGTTTAAGACTTATTTGTTTATGATTCCGCACAGATGTTTAAGGTTAGTTTAACCTGGGATTGTATTATTATTATTTAGATGTTGTAACCCTTAAGGGGAAGATTTTTTATTCTATCTATTGCATGGCTTGCATTTATTATGGGTAGATAGATAGATGATATTTGTATAGTGAACACCAAATCCCGTGGAATTGAAGTACCCGGATTTGGGGGTGTCACATTCAGCCTATGGGAATTACATTGGAGAAGTATCAGATGAGCTACCTCCTATCCAGTACCCTTGATATCAACATATCAATGAGCACTCAAAAGATAGATCTACACCCGCTGAGGCGAGCCCGACTGAAAGAAGGTGGATCCATCGACTTGCTATGAAATTCTACTTGAGCGGAGATGCACTCTACAAAAGAGATGCAGGACGAGGTCTCCTCAGATGTTTGGATGAGGACCAAGCTCAAAGGCTCACGGATGAAATCCATGGGGGAGTATGTGGCCCACACATGAGCAATCATCTACTTGTAAAGAAGATCCTACAACAAAAAAGTCCAACTACAATAGTTCAAACAACACGACTTGGTTTTGAAGAAGATCGTTGACAACCAAGCTCAGTCTAAAGGAAAATTTGCTCCAAACTGGGAAGGCCTATTTATTGTCAAGAAGGTACTGACATGAGCCGCTCTCAGATTACACGAAATGGACGGCGATGAATTTACGCAACTCATCAATTCGGACACCGTGAAACGGTACTATGTCTGAGGTTACCATCAAGCAAACATCCTAGTTTTGGATCACCAGATCCCCAGTCAATTCAGGTTTTCTCAAACCCTTCACTACATACAAGCTTTTTCACACCCATTCACCCCATCAAGGACAATCACACTTTCCAGCCAGCAGCCTGGTTTTGGATCACCAGATCCTTCACTCCCCGCAGGTTTTCAAAACCTTTCACACTTTCAGTTTATCCCGCCAGGGATTAAACCTTTCACACCTTCAATTTATCCTATACATGGGATTAAAACTTTTCACCTGAAATCTACCCTATACATGGGCGAACTACGTCGACCTGATCTCCCCAATACACGGGAGTACGTAGGCAGCCATGTTATATGGTCCGGTCTCATCATAGAAAAAACAAAAATAGACACACTCTTATCCATAGCCACATACAGAAACCAGTCCAAAGAGACCAAAGATGGTAGGGAGTACACATATATCGATGATCCATTCTGAAAATCCTGAGACATCTCACAGTCCATCCATCAAGGAGGAGTTCAGAATACATCCAGATCACAAAGTCATGGAGAATTAAGAAAATATCAAGCAAGTAACAAGGCACAACTAAAAGGGAAGTGAATCAACATATATTTCCCTGCCATATATAATGTTGTTTTATATATACAACGTGTAAGACCCCAACTTATTATTAATGAAATTTAATTTTCTCTATTTATTATTTTGAAATAGTAAGGGTTGATTTGATTAATGTGGATAGTTATGGGTAAAATACGCAAATATTTCAAAATAAGCAAGTGGTTATAAAATATTCATTGTTGTCTTGGTCGTGGAATATTCTTCTTTGTCGGGAATATTCGTATTTGCATGACGCCATCTTTTTGTGGGCCCCATAACTTGAAAGCGATTGGATGAAGAAAACGACAAATATAAGTTGTTTAAAAATAACAGTAAGTAGTTATTACGATTAATCTTTATTAAAATACTCGGTGGTTAAAACACAAGAAGACACTGCAGTATTGCACCAATTATTGATTCTTACGTAAAAAGGCACTACTCAATAATGGTTACGGAATTACTATTCAGTATTTTATTGATTTAATAATTGTTGCGTTGATATTTTATATTGTTGTTGTTTTAATAATTGTCATTACACAGTATTTTTCATTATCGAAGAAATAATTCATATTATCTGAATAATATTATTAGATAACATTATTGGCAATGTCTAGAAAGTTCTGTCTAAGGAGAGGTTTGGTCACCCTAATTGCTTGCCAAGAAGGAAAAATTCTTATTGGAAAGCCTCCTCTTCCTGAACTGCCTGGTTGTCAATATTGTGATTCTGTAATATTATTTGTGAATAATTAATTATTGATTCATATGATGATGAAAATATTGATTTTATGTGGATATAGATGGAGAAAATTTTTAATGTGACAATTGTTGAAAATTAATATTTTATCTTTTTCTGATAAAATAATTCATTTAAATATATTATTTTAATAATATATTAACGGTGATATTTTTATAATGAATGTGGGATATATGAGTATATGAGGATGAAGAGTATTTTTATGGCATTAAATGTTTAACACATATTTTGTGTGTTGGTGGACACAATTATTGACCGAAATTTGATTATAAATGTAAAATCGCTTGGTTTGTGGATTTCAGGTTAATTTACTTTGAATTTGGAAAAACTTCCTTTTGCAAAGTTGTAGATAATGGAATTTCCTATGGAAATGCGTGGTTAGCCTCATTAAACACATGCAAGTTGTTGAATTCAGATGGTTCTAGGTGCGTAGACAAATTTGTATATATATATGTTATTATTATATTAAATTTTCTGCTTTGGTGTTCTAAGCATTTTCCTATAAATAGGGTTCTTAGGTTAGAATTGAAAATCACACCGTAAACTCAAGTTTTCTCTCTATATTATCGAGCATATTCTTGTGAGTATTTTGAGTATACTTTGAGTATTGCTATACTGGTCTCAAGTCATCATAGCTATATCCGATGTTTCAACTAGAAGTCTTGTCTTTGTGAGGTAAGGGATATTATTTTTTTTCGTAATGATATTATTTCTTCAATATCATTATCTTTGAAATATTGATCTGAAGTTTTATCAAATTTAGAACTTTTGGTGTCTGAGTTACTATTCACGATACAAAGACTATTCACGATATCACGGTATTATTCACTAATACTAAGACTATTCATCAAAAAATAAAAAATTTCCTTTTAGTCCCAAAATATCTATTGTGGATACTAGCTTTGATTGTATCCATGTTTTGATCATTCTTGAATTTTACACCACTATGATTATTTTTGAGGTATTTTTGGACATGGATAAAACAAAGTACGAATCCTTAATCCTTAATCCTTGTCATTTTGTTTTCAATCGGATTCGCTTTCTTTAAAAATATTTTTCATCATCCTCAGTCTTAAATGATGATATTATTGAATATCTTTGGCCTGTAGTGCAAAGATGAATGATTTCTGATGAATATCTTTAGCCCATAGTGCAAAGATGAACATGTGTTTAGATGAACATGACCAACTGATGAATATCTTTGGCCTGTAGTGCAAAGATGAATATTTGATTCTAGATATATATTGATTGATATTACAGGGATAAAAGATAGACGATGAACTTTTAAATTCATACATAGAAGATAGTAGTTTGCATTCTCTACTTAACTATTCTAATGAATTATTATTTCCGCTGCGAATATTGATTTAAAACTTGTTGTCTATTGTATTCTATTAGATTTTTCCCTGTTGAAGACTAACGATAATTTTTTGTATATTATCTTAGTCATAATATTCTATACTGGGCTAGTTGAGCTCACCCTTTTCCTTGTTGTTCCATTTTTCTTCTCAAGAGGCGAGAATGTAGCGAGTACTAGTCGAGGTATGGAATGAAGGTTCTAGAGAGAGTTGTTTAGTAGTCCTCACCATTTTTGTAAAATAATGTATCAATAATTATGATGGGGATTTATTTGCGTGTGGATATTGTCTAGATGGAAATATATGTATTTAAACTCACAGTTTATATGTTGTAATAATAAAGTTGTAGTTGTTTCTGTACCATGTATTGACAACTCAGAATGGGTGATGTATACCTATTTTGGGGGCGTCACACAACGTGTACTGTACATGACAAAATGTCTAAGATAGTCTGTGCAGGAAAATACAAGCCCATCTACAAATCAGTGTATATGCGGGCTATCAAGTCCAACATAGATTCCCTCTCAGAAGAAGGAGGTAATGCTGTTTCTACACGAGCCAATAGATCCATCGCCAACTACATGTGATATTTCGGGCAGATATAGCGCTATCCCGCTCAGCAACAGCGGTATCCCTATGAGTTAGAGCATTATCTCTCTAACAAAGACACATCTCTACCAGAAAAAGTTGTCAACATCAAATCCCAAATCCACCTTATGGTACAGAGGTAAAAGCTTCTTGTGATCTCGGCGTCTTCTCGTCCCATCTATCAAAGAAACTACCCCAGACAACAAGCGAGGCTGGGAAAATTTAAAAATTGGCGAAAACCGGATATTGGGTCCCTTACAACAAGATTGGGGCAATCTTGGAAGCATCAAAAACTCAACACTAGGGCATTTATCAACCATCCTAAAGTGAAAAATGCACCAGTCAGCGCCATCAACATAGTCCATCATCATCTCAATGGCGATTCAGATATTATTCACTCGCGATGAATCCCCTGCAACAACTTGCAAAATTATTGGGTCATTTTGCGATTCCAAGAAATGGAAGGAGCTTAAGACGGGATCAAGCCTCTCAGCAAAAGAAGGGGAAAATTATCAAGAAAGTCATTAACTCAAAAGTAGGAGCCCAATGACAAGAGGTCTAGTGAATGAAATCCTCATCATCAAACATGTTAACCTGCTTCAAGTCCTCATCAGTTGAGGCCTCTACACCGAAGTTCAAATCTGGGCAGCGAAAGAATGAGTTACACCCTCCAGGGATGTCAGTGGCATTCAAGTCATCAGTTCAGCCGGGTTACGAATCAAACACTCAAGGAAATGGGGCACATGTCCCCAACAGCAAAAGGAAACTCCAAATCACCTCAAAAAGGGTGAGCATAACTTGAGGCAGAGCCTGGCGAAGCAAACCTTTGAATTTTATTTCAGCGAAGGTATCGAAAGATCCGGTATTCAAAACCATTAGCATCAATTCAGCGCAACATCAAGACAGTTCAGCGATGAAAGCTTCGTATACCACCGTTTGAGTGGGAACCGAAAAAGTTTGGCGATCAGCAGGATAGGCACCGTTGCAAACTACCAGCGAATACATCAGGATGGTCTGGTGATTTCAGAACGTTATCCCCATCAGAGAAGTGGAAAACATCTCAACTTATCTTCATCAAACAAGCATCAGCGATTAAATACCAAACCATTGGAGTAACACCAACATAGGCATCAACAATGATCGGTAAAGGTAAAGCGACTTGCAAAAACATTTTAATATTCATCATAACATTCATTACATTGCGATTTGCGATTTTGTGATATACGATTTGTGATATGCGAAATGCAAAATACGAGTTACGATATGTTAGTTGCGAAGTGTGATTGGCCAAATGCGAAATACGATGTGTGATTTGCGAACTACGATTTGCGAAAACATTTTAACATTCATCATAAACATTTATTACATTGCGATTTGCATCATTAGAAATACCTTATCATATTTTCAAGTGTCTACTAATCTTTATCATGTCCATTCCATTGCATTGCATGAACATAATAAAGAGGGGCATCTGTAGACACTCAAAATTTTCTTTTCCTGTTACTAACCATGCAGGAGGGCAAAAGCGTCATTTTCACACTCCAAAGATAACCCTGGAGGATCACAACATCAATTTTAACCCTAGAGATAGCTGCAGGAGATCCTACTTCCAACCCCAGAGATAACCCCGGGAAATCAATTTCCAACCCCGGAGATAGCCCCGGGGGATCAAGATTAAAGCCTAGAAATAGCCCCAGGACGTCAAGCCAACCTCAGAGATAACCTTGAGGATAGTCAAAGTAATCATTAAGTCAACCTATGAGATAACCCTGAGAAAATACTGCTACAACTGCGCGAAAACCAGAGATAAACCCGGGAGGGGAAAAATGGTCATTTTGCCAACTCAACTTCAACTCACATCAAATCAACTCATTTTAACTCAAATTACTTCAATAGAAGTCCCACAAGAACCATATCTTAACTTTTGAGTGCAAACTACGCAAAACTGCTCAGCGGACTACCTGACGGAAACCTGGGAATGCCATTTTAGTCATGGACCCATCTTCCTGGATTAAAAAAGGGCAAATCCTATGTCATTGTGTAGCTCTCAGAAAGAGCTTTTCGGAATGGTATGGCACGCTTCCATCGGACTCCCGAATTGAAAGTTATGAACGACCGAGCGAACAACGCGTTGTCCGAGTGTACGTACTTTGACACGGTGGGACCCACATCCTGGGTATTTCGGGCAGCTGCAGGTAGACCTGTGGTTCCCCCCTCTATAAATAAAGGGATTGGGGTGGCCATATTTGCAAGAGAAACGACGAGGAAGCCATGTCAAATTTGCTCCGTACTTACAATATACTGAGTACTTTCTCATTTTAAACACTTGTGAGCTCACATATAGCTACTCTTGTACCGGCGGGAGCCAAGTTTCATCCACTTTAAAGATATAGAAGTCTTCTTTAGCAGCCCACTGTAAGCCTTCTCACACACTTTAAAGCATTTCTCTTCATCTTTGCACACACTCTTCTTCACGTTGAGACAATTGCGTGTGTTTGCCCGGACTTCAGTCCGTGGTTTTATTTCAGTTTGTATATATATATATATATATATATATATATATATATGGACTAACAATATCGAGTTATTCCTCGATTGAGCCTAGACTTCGGTCTGGAGCGTTTATTTGCTTTAATATATATATATTAACTGTGTGTCGAACTTTTTTCGATGAGCCTAGACTTCGGTCTAGAGCGTTTATTTATTTTAATATATATATATATATATATATATATATATATATATATATATATATATATATATATTAACTATGTGTCAAACTTTGTTCGATGAGCCTAGACTTGATGCGAGGCGTTTCGCTTTAATATATATATACTTATATATATGAACTGTGTGTCGAACTTTATTCGATGAGCCTAGACTTGATTAGAGCATTTATTTACTTTAATATATATATATATATATATATATATATATATATATATATATATTAACTGTGTGTCAAACTTTGTTCGATGAGCCTGTACATCGATGCGAGGCGTTTCTTTGCTTTAATATATATATATACTTATATATATGAACTGTGTGTCGAACTCTGTTCGATGAGCCTGAATTTTATATCTGGTGCGCTTATTGCTTTTATATATATATATATATATATATATATATTTCGTCCCACTTGGAGTTTACTTCGTGGTGTTTGATCGCTTTTACAGCTTTCTATACGTTTTGTCCCGCCTCGAGTTTCCTCTATGATTGTTGATAGCTTTTACGGCTTTATTTACATTTTTGATCCCCACAGAGGTGCTTCGTGGTTGGTGATCATGTCTGTATATATATATTTATAGCTTTTATATATATATATATATATATATATATATATATATATATATATATATATATATATTGCTTACTACTTTCACACAAATTACAGCATCATGTGAGCCTAGGAATTATGTGATCAAAGATTCAGTCTATTGGATCTAGATTCAGTTCCTGAGATGGATATTTTCAGCTGTAAGCAGCTTGTAAATTTATTTGCGGTGTCTGAATTTCCTCAGATGATTTTCATACCCACGAGGAAGCCGGCATTATTTTGTACATTATTTTCTTATAGATGTTTCGCATCTCAAAAATAAAAGCAATCAAGCCGAACACTTAATAAAATGGGAGTGTAAAAGGTCTCAATTACTATTGATCATAAGGGTTTGAAAAACCTCTTTTATAAAACATCACTGCTATATCTTGCAAAAATTAAATTTTTACATAAATTCAAACCCTGTGTATATAGGTGCGAACGAGGCCTCGCACTACTTCCAAATAAGCATCACATTGACCCACACACACACACATTTAGATAACAGTTTCTTGAAAAGTGGCGGTCATCGTGGTAACATAGATGTCGGGGGGTTCCTAACACCTTCCCTCAGCATAATCAAGTCCCTAGACCCTAATAAATCTCAGTTTCACCGACCCGTTTAGCAGGGTCACATCACTGGGTCAATGTGCAAACCTTTTCTCGGTTGTGTTGATACAACCATATAAAAAATCAACTGGCAACTCTTAACAGTCTGTAAAGCCCCCAAATCCGGGTACTTGAAACCCAAACTCGGTGCTTCACGATACCATTTCTATGAGCGGAATCATACTAATAATAATAACAATAATATAAAGATCAACTTAATTTACATATTCATCAGAGTCTGAATCCCAAGTACGTATCCTTTAAACATTCATTACAACTCATGATAGATATTATATATCATACTTGTCTTAATAAAGTTAATTATTACATAAAATAGCATTTCTTTCATTCAACAACCTTTCCTTTTCCCTTGTTCTTAGCAGAGCTCTCTCGTCGTTCACACTTAGCTGAAAATATTTAAATTAAGCAAGGATGAGCATTTGAGTGCCCAACAAGTAACAATAATTATATATATAAGCTGAAAGAATTTAAATGTTTTCTTTGTACTACCCTTCTACAACAAGTCAATAGTTGTGAAGTAATCTGAACCGATAATAATATCATAACAACTCTCTTTCAAATTTTTGAAACTACATATTGACTATAACTGGGGTTATTGTGACATGCTATGAACAATGTTTTTATTTTCGAAAAGGTTAAACAGAAATTCATCTGCAAACCGTTATAACTTACGGCACGGGTGATCGGCCATAGTTATACCTTATGATTAATCTTGCATGCAAGAACGAGGGTATCGTTCACTCTGTCCACCTTGGGTGCATAAACAGTTTTCCCGTGAAGGGATGTTAATACTTGTCTGGGTTCCAAATCAAAGGTTTTATCTTGTTAAACAATAATCTATACTTCAACATATATATATATATATATATACGGGTAATTGACAAAGGTATATCAACATTTGATTAAATACAATGATTATCCAAGTGGGGACACTTGTATAACCATTTATAGAAATTAACGAACAGAATATATATATCTGAATTACTATATACTAAAATGTTGATAATCAATGAGCGTATATGATATAGGGTTAATAATCTATATAGTAATAATATAATTTAGAAACATTCTTATTCATGTCCATTACATAAAGAAAATGCAAAGGTAAGATACTTGCCTGATGCGCTGCTTACAATTTGTAACTTAGTTTTATCTTTTTATATCACGACCTATCATTAATCAGATCATTCGTTCGATTAGAACAATATACTATAACACATATTACTGCATTTCGCAGTCAGCACATAACCTAATCACATTATTAACAATGTTTAACAACCATCGAATCACAAATAATCACATATCTAATTAAATTATCTAAGTCCAGATCAATTTACAAACATGCTTGAATCTTGATGACTTTATTGGTAATTATTGAGTCTAAGACTCTATTCTGTAACTCAATATCTATAAATATCAGTCATATTATTTTTAAATGACTTAATATAATTTTAAAACATTTATTATAATTTATCGCTGAATTTTCAAACATCTAATCATTATTAAATGATTTAAATATTAATCAATTCTATTATCATTAATATTTAATTAATATTAAACTATTAATGAAATCATTTCCAAAATGTTAAAGTTATTTATAATAACTTAAAATACTTTTAAAGTATTAATATTATCCTTAAATGATTTTTAAAACATTTAAAATCATTCTTAAATAATTACCATTAATATTAATGTATTAATGTTTTATTTATCAAAATATTAAAAGTCATTAAGTATAAATTAAAATATTTTTAATTCATTTATGTCCTTTTTAAATGATTTTTAAATTAATAAAACCATTTTAAAACTATTTATTATTAAATTAATTTAATATCATTAATAATAAAATAATAATCATTAATATTAAATTATTAATGAAATTATCCTTTAAATATTAAAAGTTATATTTTAAAACTTAAAATATCTTTAAACACTTTATTTTTATTTAAAATGATTTTCATAATATTAAAATCATTTTTAAACTAAATTATTTAATATAATTATCAAATAAATTTAATATCATTAATAATAATTAATTAATGAAATTTACCTTTAAATATTGAAAGTTATATTTTATAACTTAAAATATTTTTAAATACCTTATTATAATTTAAAATGATTTTTAATATAATAAAATCATTTTTGATTAATTTATATAATTTATTTAGTAAATAATTTAATGATCATTAATATTAAATAATTAATGAAATTTGCTTTAAAATATTAAATGTTATATTTTATAACTTAAAATATTATTAAATAACTTATTATCATTTAAAATGATTTTAATATAATAAAATGATTTTTAATTAATTTACTTAATAAATTAATTAATTATGAATAATATTTAAATAAATACTAATATTTATGAAAAATATTTCAAATTATTAAAAATTAATTTTTATAATTTAAAAATAATTCTTAAAATTATTTTTGTAATTTTCGGAAATTAATTACTATTTTAAATAATTTTCAGAATTTAAATAATTAATTTTAATAAAATTGTCGTTAAAGACTGCCTATAGCGACAGAACCGTCGCTTATAGGTGTTCTTCGTGTTCTTGGCCAAACACATAAATTCAAGTGCAGTTATCGAGTGGCCTACTTTGACCAAGAACTGGGAACTATGTATTGTGTTTCTGGGTATTCTATTTCTCCGATCTTGTAGTACTAATGTTAGACTACAATATCCAACAACAAACATGATCAACAAGCTTTAAACGAACTAGATCTGAGCCTTCAAAGGGACTATCAGACCTGTTCTTCATTTATGGGTTATCCATAAATGAAGAACAGTTCGACTGTTCATTTTTTGGGCTTCTACAACTTGTAATCCTTGTAATATTTTAGTGATTTAAAGGTTGCAGTGTGTAGCCAACATGTAAGACAAGAGATCTATCACATAACATCAACAAAACCACAATACAATCGTCAGATCCGGACCGGTCAAACATTGTCACAAACTGTGTCCATAGGTTTTCTGGGTTGCTCAGAAAACCGGATCCGTGATCAAGCTACCTACTTTGACCAGCAACTACAATAGATTCGTTTATTGTTAAGGAGAATTTAAGGCATGAGAATGTAGTCTAACAAACATACTACAACTTAGATGCAAGAACAAAAACGAAACATCAAACCACTGTCAGATCCAAGTTCTTGAAGATCTTGTAAGAGCTTTCTGGGCTCATTCTGGGTTACCCAGAACTTGACCAGTCATGGTTGGTCAATGGTGTTTGACCACCCATAACTTGCAGCCTACAACCGATCTTACCCTGGTTTGAGTTCTAGAGAAAAGATCCCATATCATACTACAAGATCAAGGCTTAAAAAAACAAAAATAATTAACAAAAAGAGATTTACACGACCTGACATTCGGTTGTCAGTCACTCTTTAAAATATTTCCAAATTTTGTAAAATGCCAAATCCGAGCCTCTAGATGTTATGGATCTAACATCTATCAACCTAGATCATCATTATATAGTATATCTAACATGTTTAACACAAAAATTTTAACATCAAACAACAGATCGATGGCCAGATTGTATGGCTAGGGTTTATACCTTCTTTGATCAATTGATGATTCTGTGCTTATGATATGTTATGGTTAATCGTGCGGCTATTCTTATGGACTGATATGCTTATGAAATTCGTGGGTTTTAGAGAGAGAAGCTCAAGGATGAGAGTTGGACAAAAATAAGTGAGCAAATGAAATTTTTCTCTCTCCAATTCTATATATACTTGTCTTGTATGCATGAATTGGCTGATCTAACTTGGTTTGCTGGCATTTTAAGTCACATGGAGTAGTTGCATTAGGTCACCAACTCCCATCTAATGTCAAAACCTATACTAGCTTCAATAATGCATAAAGGGGCAATTTGGTCATTTGTCCAACACATTTAATGGCTACCTTGTAATCATGCAAACCCTTAGGGTTTAACCCTTAGGGTTTAATACAAATTAAATGTAGGATTTCCAATTTAGGGTTTGGACAAAAATAAAATTAAATAAATTTTAGTTTCTAAAATTTTGAAATTAGGGTTTCTTAATTATGATTAATTTTCTAATTAATTTATACAGGAACATTAGGGTTTAATATCTCTAATTATAATTAACTTTCCTAATTTAACAATTAGGATTTACAATTAGTAATTAGTTTTTAAAATTAATAATTAGGGTACTAAATATAGAAATTAGGGTTGCTAAATTAGTAATTAGGGTTTTCATGATTAACAATTATAATTCTAATACTTGTAAATTAATCAACTTATCACAATTACTAACAATCTCGAACTCTAATTTGAGTTTCCAATTAGGGTTTCTCATTTCTGAAATTATGGTTTTATAATTAGGGGTTTCTAAAGATTAATTAGGGTTTCTAAATTTTAATTACGGTTTACCTAATTAATCATATCATTATAAAATACACAGCATAAATCATATAACACAGTTATATAACAATCTTAAACTCACAATTGATTTTCCAATTAGGGTTTCCCCCAATAAAACTAGGGTTTAACCAATTAATATTAGGGTTTTGAAATTATAAACCATAATTGACCAACCATCCTCAATACGTACGTACAGTACATATTTATAGCACTGAAAAGTCAAAATATAATTAATATTATATTATTATTCTTATTCTTATTCCTTGATAATAATCCAAAATTAGGGTTTGGATTCTATATCTGATTTATTCTTCATATTTAACCTTAATAATTAAGGTAAAATAATTAACTTAATTATCTATACAAAATTCATATAATAAAATAATTATTATAATTATTCTAAAAATCACTCCATATATTATTTAAATAATATATGTTTATATTTTCATGGAAAATAACTAATAAAAATATTTCGCTATAAAAGTAATTATTATAAGAGTATACTTTATCAAAATCAATAATTCTAAAATAAAATTTTTGTAAATATTCATGTAAATATATTTTTAGTTACCACATAAATACATATACACATTATCTTGTACAAATCCTCATCCTTATATATAAAAAAAAATTATACGTAAAATTTTTGATTTATTTATATAGAAAATATCGGGTTGTTACACAGTCCATCGTCGACATTATACATGTCAGACCTTTTTCACTTGTTTTTTCAAACAATTCTCATCTAACATAAGAACACCAAAGAACAAGTAATGGAAAGGGACAAATAAAAATCCCGACGTTGACACTAAACTCAGATCTCCGCCAGAGACCATATCCCTAAGCTTTGATACTATTTGTGACATCCCCAGGATAGGTCCACACGACCCATTTTGGGTCGCCAGATGCACACTACAAAATTCAAATACAAACTTCATTTATATAACTGTTAAACTGTCATGCAAAATATGACAACACATAAGCTGTGAGTTTCGATAGAAATAACGGTACTCACACTCCAAACCAATGATAATTTACATAAAGGTAGAGTCGATAATTGTTTTAGGAATTAAAATCTTTGGAAAATGCTAAAAGAATCCTTCATACATGGGAGGTCATGCATCTATGTTATAATAGATATCGTAGAACTTGAGCATTAACCTTGGTTGACCCAATAGACCCCAAAAAAGAATGAGAAGATTACTATCCTGCTCATTCCAAGGGAGTGTATTTATGATGCTTTCAAAGTCGGGTCCTCCTCACCCTATTGTTGTTTACAAAAATTAATTATTAAGTGACGTATAAAATACGACACACATATCTTAAGTCCTCAATACAATTATATATTGTTATGCTGTTTTATAATGTATTGAGAAACTTCCACAGTCTCGAACCATCACACTATTCCCCTGTTATATATCCCCGCTCGACCCAGCTACACTCTTACTACCTGAAAGGAATTGTGAAGTAAAAAGGTGAGCACAAATAGCCCAGTAAAGAATATCTTAACTAAGATAATTAAATTATCAATAGCCTTCATTAAGTAATAAATCAGATATTTAGAACATATGGTAGATAATAAAAGTTTTCAACCATAATTACAGCGGAATCAACAATCTATTAGAAGAGTCAAGTAGAACATAATGTGTACTATCTCCTCCACATTAAAAGTCCATCATTAATATTTCGTTCTTGTAATACCCATCAACAGTTCTTTGTTGTAACCAAGATAAAGAGAACTTTCATTATTTGTCTTCACCTGAACCACCAAATATTATAGTGAAATTCACAATTCATGTTTATAATCATGTAAATCAATAGTTTCTCCTTGTGCCACAAAGGCTTAATAGAATGTATACTCAATATCCTTACCCCAAAGGCTAAAGATATTCACTTGTATCATCAGTGGTTATGATCATGTAAAACATATGTTCATCTTTACACTACGGGCCAAAGATATCAATAACCAGTTCATCTTTGCACTACGGGCCAAAGACAGACAACTATAAATTCAATAATCAACCGTCCATCTTTGCACTACGGGCCAAAGATGACTTTTACCACATCATTTGTCTATAACATTACATATCATGATTATACCAATACACAATTCCTAGTCATAATCGTACCAATCAACAGTCCATCTATGCACTACGGGCCAAATATGACTTTCGCCACAAATAAACATTAGAGATTTATAATTCAATTTATCCAGAGTTCAAGATTATCCTAATTGTCAAGATGATAATTTATTTATGGAGTAAAATTCAAGAATGATATTCATGTATCAAAAATAATTTGGACAGAAAAGAAATCACTTTTGTCGTGAATAATACCCTGTGAATAGTACCAAATGAATAGTACCTCGTCATGCAAAGTACCCCAAAAAAATAGTACCTGAGTGAATAGTAATAAATGAATAGTAACCCGTCATGAAAAGTATCCCGAATCCCCGAGTGAATAATATCCGAGTGAATAGTATTCGAGTGAATAGTAACCCGTGAACATTATCCCGAGTGAAAATATTTAAATTTAATAAGAAAGTTCAGACCAATATTCCCATGAAACGATACTAGATGAAGCGCAAAACTCAAGGATATTCTACTAATTTCAGGGATTCTAGAAGCAATATTTACCATAGTAAGTGTAGATTTAGGAATATGAAAAAAATTAATATACGAAACAGCAAATAGAGTTTCACCCGTCATGCGATAATTCGCGTAGACGTAGCTTTTCCACAAATAAAGAATGAGTACGAAGGGTTATTCACCATGCATGCGATAATCCGCGTAGACAGGTTATTCCAATAGATTAAAGAATGAATACAAAAAATAATATCCCTTAAGATTACAAAAGAAATAACACCCCTTACCATATGAAAATAACATCCCTTACCAATACGAAAAATAACATCCCTTACAAATACGAAAAATAACATACCTTACCATACAAAAATAACATCCCTTACCATTCAAAAATAACATCCCTTACGAATACAAAAAATAACATCCCTTACGAATATGAAAAATAACATCCCTTACCTTAGTAGAAGATTGGATACTGCAATAGTGAAGTTATAGAATACTCTTCTTTTTTCTCTTTATAGTTTCTCTCTCTATAGTTTCTCTTGTGAGTCTTAGTGAATTAGTGAGAATAAAAAATAAATAAGCTTCTATTTATAGGAGAATGGACTAAATACTGACTAATTCACGGACGGTCCAGATTAATTTATTATTAAAATGGATGGTCCATATTGTTTACTATTAAAACCACCACCGACGGTCCAGATTGATTTACTATTAAAACCACAACCGACGGTCTAGATTGATTTACTATTAAAACCACCACCGATGGTCCAAATTGATTTACTATTAAAACCACCACTAATGGTCCAGATTGATTTACTATTAAAACCACAACCGACGGTCCATAAATTAGTACATCTCTCTGTGGAATAATAAGTCAAACTTACAACAAATGCCTCATGACAAACCCATCTATTTATATAAAAAAATTGAATAAATATTTACTATAAATCACTTATCTTTAATAAACACATTTTTAATCTTTTAACAATTATTCATCATTAATATTATAACTTACAATATTGACAACTAGATCATTCCCAGGAAAGAGGGGGCTTTCCGATAAAGATTTCTCCTTATTGGCGCATAATTAAATGACCTAACCCCTTTCCTCGACAGAACTATCTAGACATTGCCAATAATGCAAATAATAATATGAATAAATGTGATGTCTCAATTATTGATTTAATAATATAAAATATTTTGTAGATGATATTGTGACAATAATTGAATCAATAATATGAGATACTATGCAGCAACTACTATTGCAATAATTGAATAAAATTGGGTAACTTCTTACGTAAGCATCAATAATTAGAGATACTTTGCAATACCGTGAGCTACTGTATAACAACGCATATTACTGTACTTTTATCACCAGATATTTCAACAGTTTAACGGTAAAAATTTTGTCATTATTTTTATAAAAATATTCCTTGACCAAACGATTATAAAAATCATTGGTGATAAAACTTTTACTTTTATCGCCAATGATTGAGATGTCGTACGGATATTCCCCGAAAAAAAGAATATTCCCTAACCAAACGAATATTTTATGACCACTTGCTTACTTTATAAAATTTTCAAATATCATACTTAACTTTAACCTTTTATCAATTTAACCATTTACTAAATAGAAAAATTGAATATTTTTATTTCATAAAATTCGGGGTCTTACAACTAAAGATTCAAAGCAGGAGCGGAAGAGGAGTCTCAAGAGTACTGACAACAGATTCTATTCTCTTCTCTTCTCTAATCTTACTTTAATCTTTTAATGTTTATTAAGTTATGGATTCTTTATTTTAATTCAATGATTATGAGCTAAATTCTTGTTTAAGATTGTAATGGATCTTATTGCATAGCTTATTTTAGTATGCTTATCTGTTAATTAATGTGATCTATTCTATGAATTGTCTATTATGATTGCGTTTAATTCTTTAATTGTCTAGCTAACAATTACCATGATAATCTATATAAATTCGGGAGATCATAATAGCATGTGATGGTGTTTTCTGCTGGTGATGTAATTTATGATTTATGTTTAGGATAATGATATGCCTTTACGTCGCATGTTATCTGATAGGGAACATATGCTTTAAAACCTTTTTAATTGTAATTCACATAGGAATATAGTGTGACGCCCCCAAAATAGGTATACATCACCCATCTTGAGTCGTCAAATACATGGTACAGAATTTAAATACAAACTTCTTTTATATAGTACGACAAAATGTAGCTGAGAGTTTAAACACGGATAATGTCTCGTAGAGAGTATCCAAACTCAAATAAAGTCATCATTATAATTATTATCACACTATTTCACTAAATAGTGAGGACTACTAATGTAAACATCTAGACCGTCACTCCGTTCCCCGACTAGTCCTAGCTATATTCTCATTTCCTGAAGAGAACAATGAAACAAAGGGTGAGCTCAACTAGCCCAGTAAGAAATATTATGACTAAGATAATGTAGAATAAATTATCGTTAGCCTTCAACAGTGTTAAATTGATAAAATATAATAAACATCAAGTTTAACTGCAGCGGAACAAGCAATCCATTAGAAGAGTCAAGTAAAGCATGATATCTACTATCTTCTATGATTTAAAAGTTTATCATCAATTTTATTGCTGAAACTCAGCTTAATAAATAAACCACATCATCGAATCATCCCTGCACTACTTTGCAAAATTTGTAAATAATACCCACAACTATAACATTATATCAAACCCACACCATAATATTCAAACATATATTTCGAGAAAAATTAATCTTTATTCATAAAAGTTGGGGTCTTACAACCTCCCCTTCTTATGAAATTTCATCCTCGAAATTAGGGTGCATACCTGGTATGTCGAAGATGTGAGGATACCTTGACTTCATTTTAGATTTTAACTCCCAGGTCATTTTCTCAACATCGTGGTTTCTCTACAAAACTTTGACTTGAGGTATAACCTTGGAGCGTAGAATATGATCCTTCTTATCCAAGATTTTAATAGGTACCTCCTCATACGTTAAATCTTTCGCTATCTCGTCTGGTTCTAACTCAATAATGTGGTTCGGGTCTTTCATATATTTTCGTAACATAGATATGTGAAAAACGTTATGAACACGAGACATACTTGGCGGTAAGGCTAGTCTATAGGCCACAGTTCCTACTCGATTATGGATAAAAAATGGGCCAATGAATCGAGGATTGAGCTTTCATCTCTTTCCAAATCTCGTAACTCCTTTCCATGGAGCAACACGTAACAACACATGATCTCTTATATCGAATTCCACGTCCTTTCGATAAAGATCAGCATAACTCTTTTGTTGATCTTGTGAGGTTTTTATACGTTGTCGGATCGTTTGAATCTTTTCCGTAGTCATACGTACCAACTCCAGTCCCAACAACATTGCTTCACCCACCTCATCCCAGCATACTTGAGAATGACACTTTCTTCCATACAACACTTCGAATGGAGCCATGCCAATACTTGCTTGATAACTGTTGTTGTAGGAAAACTCCACCAATGGTAAGAACTTATCTCAACTTCCCTTGAAGTCAAGGACACAGAGTCTTAATAAATCTTCAATAGTTTGAATACTCCTCTCCGACTGCCCGCTCGTTCGATGAGGATGATATGCCGAGAGCTAAATCAGAATCTGTGCTCATAGCTTTTTGCAAACTAACCCAAAATTGTGAAGTGAATCTTGGGTCTCGATCAAAAACTATGGATACCGGCATACCATGCAGCCTTTATAATCTCGCTTATGTACATACGAGCAAGACGCTCAAGTGTATAAGTTTCTCGTATCGGTAAGAAATGAGCAGACTTGGTTAATCTATCAACAATGACCCAAATTGCATCTATACCTTGAGAAACCTTAGGAAGACCGGTAACAAAATCCATGGTAATGTGCTCCCACTTCCATTCTGGAATTTTAAGTGGTTGCAATGGACCTTTTGGTACTTGATGCTCCGCTTTAACTCATTGACAAGTTAGACACCTTAAGATAAACAGTGTTATCTCTCTCTTCATATTGCTCCACCAAAATGTATGACGAATATCGTGATACATTTTGGTACTCCCGGGATGGATTGCAAACGGTGTGTTGTGCGCCTACATCATGATTTTATACTTAAGTCAGAATTGTTAGGAACACAAAGTATGATGTTTACTCAAAGTATTCCTTCTTCATCGATTCTTGCTTTTGGAATAGCACCTTCTTGCACTTTCTTCCTCATACGCATCAGCTCTAGGTCAGTAGCTTGAGCAGCTTTAACTTTATCGATTAAAGTCGGTTCTACTCGTATATTTGCCATCATCACATGGGTCCCTGGAGTCTTTAACTCTATCTCCATCCTTTGTAAGTCATACAAAATGGGCCTTTGCGTTGACAATATCGTACTTGTACTTGCATATGATCTTCTACTCAATGCGTCAGCTACTACATTATTCACTTTTCCAAGATGGTATTGAATGGTATGATCGTAATCTTTCAACAACTCAAGCCAACGTCATTGCCACATGTTGAGTTCCTTTTGAGTGAAGAAATATTTAAGGCTTTTATGATCCGTATAGTTCTCCACCTTCTCTCCATACAGGTAATGCCTCTAAATCTTAAGCACAAAAATGACAGCTGCCAACTCTAGATCATGAGTAGGATAATTCCTCTCATATTCTTTGAGTTGTCGTGAGGCATAAGCTATGACTTTCCCATGTTGCATAAGAACACATCCTAACCCTTTGCTCAAGCATCATCAGAGATGACAAATCCTCCGAGCAGATGGTATTGTCGTAATAGGTCTTTGAAATGAGTCTCCTCTTGAGTTATTGAAAGCTCTTCTCACATTCCTCGCTCCAACCTAATTTTATATCTTTCCGAGTCAGCTAAGTTAATATAGTAGTGATTCGAGAAAACCCTTCTACGAATCTCCAAAAGATATAAAAAGCTCTTGAGTTATTGAAAGCTCTTCTCACATTACTTCAATCTTTGCCAGGTCAACAGATATTTCGTGATTTGATATTACGTGCCCAAGGAATGCTACTTCTTCAAGCCAGAACTCGCATTTCTTCAACTTGGCATATAACTTGTTTTCACGAAGCTTTTTTAGTATCAGCCTCAAGTGTTGCTCATGATCTTCACGGCTTTTGGAGTAAATAAGGATGTCATCAATAAAGACGACCACAAAGTGATCCAAATATTCCGTGAATACTCTTTTCATCATATACGTGAAGGCAACAGGAGCATTAGTCAATCCAAAAGACATGACTAGGAATTTGTAATGCTCATACCAAGTTTTGAAAGCAGTCTTTGGAATGTCATCAGGTTTAATGTTTAATTGATGATATCCGGAACAAAGATCGATCTTTGAAAAGAATTTGGCGCCTAGCAACTGGTCAAACAGATCATCAATACGAGGTAATAGGTGCCTATTTTTGATGGTGACATGATTCAACTCCCGATAATCAATACAGAGTCGCATACTTCCATCTTTCTTCTTCACGAATAGAACATGAGCACCGCAAGGAGACGTACTAGGATGAATGAAACCGATGTCTAACAATTCCTATAGATGGGTTTTTAACTATTGAAGTTTAATAGGAGCCATTCGATATGGGGCTTTGGAAATGGGTTTTGTACCGGGTTCAAGGTCGATACAAAATTCAATTTCACGCTCTGGGGGTAGGCCAAGAAGTTCTTCAGGGAATACGTCAAGAAATTTATTAGCAATAGAAATATCATTCAGATCTGACGTATTTTTGTTTAAATATGTGACATGGGCTAAGAAAGCTTGACATCCGTTTTTTAATAAACGCATAGCTTTATGGCTTGATATGACAGTGATTGACTTTAGTGGTTTGGTTGCTTGAATTCGCATAATAGGTTGGTTAGGAATATAAAAGCTAACAACCTTACGAAAACAATCGATTTTAGCATAATGAGTAGTTAACCAATCAATCCCTAAAATCACATCAAATATAATTTTCAAAGCGATAAGATCGACAGGTAACGTGCGGTTACCGATTTGAATCAAACAAGACTTATAAATATTGGATGTAATGAAGGTTTCTCCCAACAGAGTTTTAACAGATAAGTCAAAGTCTAATTTCTCCAGAGTCAAATTTAAACGTTGAGCACAAGTAGGAGAAATAAAAGAATGGATAGAATCGGTATCAAATAAGGTATATACTTCGCTAGAGTTTATGATTAGCTTACCTGTGATCACCTCGTTCGGATTCCTCGCTTTTTGGGAGGTTACAAAAAATGCTCTCCCTTGAACTACCAGTTTTGTCTTGTCTGGGACGGTCTTTGATGCCTCCATCCCAGCTAGACTTGACTTCGGTACACGACAAAATAGGGCTAGGTGACCTTCTCTTCCACAATTGTAACATGCCTTGGAATGTTAAGCGCATGCTTTGACCGATGTGTCCCTCCCTCCGCATTTGTAACATACGATCGATCGCTGCTTCTCCTTCCTTAACAACAAAATCTTTGGTGTCGATGTCTTTCCATCATTATTGAATTTCGTCTTCTTGAAATTTCCACTTCTATTATCTTGGCCATGATTACCACTGAAGTGGTTACCATTTCTGCCATGTTGATTCCCTCCATGTTCGTTGTCACCACTACGATGACTGCTACCACTATTATTAACATTTTTTCGGCTTCTCTCTCTTAGTTGGGTTGACTCGTTATCGCGCTCCAATAACTAAACCCTATTTACAACATCTGAATACAAACACAGTTTGTGAGAAATTAAGTATTGACGTATCTCGGGTTTCAAACCTCGTAGAAACATCCACATCATTCTCTCCTCATTATCAACCAAGTGGAACGTAAACCAGGACAACTCGGTAAACTTAGCTTTGTACTGCGACACGGTCATATTGTTCTGCTCCAGCTTGATAAACTCCACCTTCTTCATTTGACGAATACTTTCGAGAAAGTACTTGTCGTTCAATAGTTCTTGGAACTTCTCCCAAGACATCTTCAGTGCAGAAGGTTGAGTACACTTTACCGATTCCCACCAGTAATATGCCTTTCCTCGCAAAATAAAGGTGGCAAAGGGAACCTTTTGCTCCTCGGAGCATCCCAAGACATCAAATATCTTGGTGATCTGCTTTATCCACGTCTCTGCCTTAAGTGGTTTTGGCTCTCCAATAAATTTCGGTGGTCCCAGCTCCTTGAACTGTTTAGTAGTGACCGTCCAAGAGTTACCAGTGTTTCCACCTTCATTTTGAACAGGAATCGTTCTTGCCCGATGTTGCATGAATTGCATAAAGCCTCTGAACATCCCATCGTTCATCATTTGGTCAGTGTTGTTGTTTTCCTGAGGATTATTGCCATCCTGATGCACATTATCATGGGTATTAATCATTAGTGACTCAACGGTCTCATGTGCTTCATTGCTTATCTCAATATTTTCGGATGCCATTTTCAAATACTGCCACAAAACAAGGGTTAATTGACATGTCACATATTATCCTTATACTCTGACCTACCAAATAAATACCATATAAACTTAGGTAGGTCATACTAGCGAAGGAATTCTCCGTCTCTACCCTCCTAGTTCTTGTCTCATATCCCAGCCAGGGATCATATCCCTATGCTTTGATACTAACAGTGACGCCCCCAAAATAGGTATACATCACCCATCTTGAGTCGCCAAATACATGGTACAGAATTTAAATACAAACTTCTTTTATACAGTACGACAAAACGTAGCTGAGACTTTCAACATTGATAATGTCTCGTAGAGAGTATCCAACCTCAAATAAAGTACTCATTATAATTATTATCACACTATTTCACTGAATAGTGAGGACTACTAATGCAAACATCTAGACTGTCACTCCGTTCCCCGAATAGTCCCAGCTATATTCTCATTTCCTGAAGAGAACAAAGAAACAAAGGGTGAGCTCAACTAGCCCAGTAAGAAATATTATGACTAAGATAATGCAGGATAAATTATCATTAGCCTTCAACACTGTTAAACTGATAAAATATAATAAACATCAAGTTTAACTGCAACAGAACAAGCAATCCATTAGAAGAGTCAAGTAGAGCATGATATCTACTATCTTCTACGATTTAAAAGTTTATCATCAATTTTATCACTGAGACTCAGCTTAATAAATAAACCACATCATCGAATCATCCCTGCACTATGGACCAAGAATATTCAAGTAATCATCAATGGTCATGATTATACCAAATAATCTATGGTCATAATTATACCAACAACTATCCAGCAATGCACTACAGGCCAATGAGAATTTTTACCACATCATTTGTAACATTACGGGTCATGATTATACCAAATGATCCATGGTTATAATCATACCAATCAATAGTACATCTATGCACGTAAGCCTCGGATGACTTTTATCATAATATAAGCATGATGATGATGACAATGATATAATAATTCAATAAAAATTAAGCAAAGGATAAATATTTAAAGATTTATAATTTAATTTATCCAGAATTCAATATTGTCCAAATTGTCAACATAATACTGATTTGTGGAGTAAAATTCAAGAATAATATTGTATCAAAAATGATTTGGAAAGCAAAGAAATCAATTTTTGTCATGAATAATTCCCCGAGTGAATAGTACCCCGTGAATAGTACTTCGAGAATAGTACTTTGTGAATAGTACTCATGAATAGTACTTTGTGAATAGTACTTTGTGAATAGTACTCTATGAATAGTACTCTGTGAATAGTACTTTGTGAATAGTACCATAAAAATGAATACTACTCATGGACAATACTCCGGCATGAAAAGCTTAAAATTTAACAAGAATGTGTAGAAAATATCCTTGTGAAACGATACTAGATGAAGCGCAAATTTCAAGGATATTCTACTAATTTCACAAAATATAGAAGCAATACTTTAACAAAATGAGGGTATAATCAGGAATACGAAACAAAATAATATTACTCAAATACTACAGAGTATGGAAGAAAATATTATTCCTATGAATACTAAACAAAATAATATTCCTTACCTCAGAAAAGACTGGATACTGGAAGAGTGAGGTAGCAGACTTCTCTTCTACTTTCTCTCTAAAACTTCTCTTGTTAGGTTTATAATATTCATGGACGCAATCAACTTGCATAAAATAAGCAGAAACGTGAAAAGTCAAAGTTTAAAAATTTTACAAACTATATACCCGGATCACTCTTTATGCACAATTATTAATTAAACGAAAATATGAAGTACAAGAGTCATACCCTTGAAGATTCGAGCTTCCTCAAGTACAAGTTCACCTCCAATCTTTTTCGCGTTCAACTTGAATCCACCGGGTTTGGTTCCTTCCTGTGATCAACGTTAGCCACCCAAGTGTTTGTCCTCTAGAGGTGATCCACCAAAAAAGAAGAAAGATTCAAGAAGATGGGTGGTTGGCTAAACCCTAGTTTTCTATCTCTATAGAAAAAGAACGTACTCTCCAACTATTGGAATTGCGTATATTGATATCTGATATAAGACTCCTCTTATAAAGATATCTGTTAACCCTTCTAATCTAATTAGAAAATAGGGTATTATTTATTTAATTAAATTCTTTTAATTAAATGGGCTCCCTAATCTTATTAGGGATAATTAATTAAACTCCTTTAACTAATTTTCCCTCCTAATCCTATTAAATAAATGAGAGTACTTATATTAAATTAATTCCTAAACTCTTTTAGAAATTAAAATAATAATAATTGTAATAATATTAACACTACACCAAAATAGGGATGTAGCGAAGGAAATTTTGTGAAGGAATTTATTCCTTAACATGAAGAGTTGTTTACCGAAGGAACAGTGAAGGAAAAAAGTATAGTGACAATATAGTTATTAGCGAAAGAAACATCCTTCATAATTTATATTTTTTTTCTCGCAAAATTGGAGCGATAGAAAGATTTTTGGAGCCAATTTATGATAAAAATTTGCGATGAATAAAATCTATTAGTGAAGGAATTATTACTCACTATATATTATTGATCATAGTTTTTTCATGAGAGATAAAATCTCATTGCTTTTGTTCTAAATAATTTTTATAATTAATTAATTGAATATATAAATACATTAAATTTTTTACAAGATTAAATTTATTTATAATAATTGTAACTTACTTCTATATAATAAAACAGAACTCATTTTGTATCTTTTCCCACTTTAAAATTTGAGAATTTGAGAAAGCACAAGAACGATTGAGATTGATTGTAATTTTAATTCAATGAACTAGATTTATCTCAATTCTTCTTAAGTTAATCTAAAACTCCTACTTCATCTCACACAAATAGAAATCTCGCCCAAATTAACAAGTCTTAGCCCTACCCCCCTCCTCTGCATCAACTCTCTTCACAAACCCACATCCCAATCGTACATCCTATTGAGATTCGATACCCATCTCAATCCCCTTTATTTCTCTGCAATGGTAATCCCCAATTGCATTATTCAATTTCTCTCTCATCAATGGCGTCCTTAACCCCAGGAATTCTCTTAAAGTCATCCAAAACATCCACGACAAGACCGCCAAGGTCGCCGGAGACCGCAAGGACTTTTTATTTGTGCTACAGTCTGAATGGTGGGAGGTGGTTCTTCTAAGGAGACCGGGGCACCAAAAAATCCAGTTTGATTGTCACTGTCGCAGTTGATACTTTTCTGACCAATGTCCCTTATGTGTTGCCGCCGACGAGGTTGCCTGACGATTTGTATCCCAAAATAGTCCCTATTACCATAATCTATACCTCTTCTAGGTCTAATTCTCTTTCACTTTCCAATAAATATCATTGTAGGATTTCAAGAATCTATCTGGATTTATGTATATGTGTTCTTATCTTATTCTATTGTTACTATGCTGAGATATCTCACAATTTTATCCTGAAAGGGGAAAAGTGGAGATTGAAAAGTTTACTGTTCATTTAATTTTTGAGTAAATGCATTCAAGGGAGATAGAATAAATTTGATTCCAGAGGGTTGGGGCTACAAATATGTTTCTGAAATGGACGTCTGTCATTGTTGGTTAGGAAACTTTTGGCGCCATACGAATAGTAAGATCTTTTGCTCAAGAAAGTTCTGAGATTTCACAGTATTCAAAAAAAAGTGGACGAGACTTTGAAGCTTGGATTTCAACAGGCTGTGAGTTCCTTAATCACCCAAGTCCTCTAATTGTTTGAAAACTTCCAAATTTCCCCATTTCACCTCAGTCCTCTAATTTCTATGAATAAAAGATAGAGCCACAAAAGAAAAGAGATACCATAGTCCTCTAATTGTATGAAAACTCCCAAATTTCCCCATTTCATTTTTTTTGATTTAGCTGTTATTAGCTTATGGCCACTTAAGACTACCAATCTAGTAACACAAAATTTAATACCTACAATAATAAAGAAGTCCAGGATACCGCCCAACTGGATTTATTGGTGATTGCAGGGAGTTGATTCTAGCTCCACTAGATATTGTGTGTGTTTCTGATTGCATATATGTCTCTGTGTGCATATATCCCATGTCGCATTTGAATTATATTATGTGCAATTGTGGTATGCAAGAACTAGCTGAATGCTTTCATGTATTAGAAATTAAGGACATGTGTCCATTTTGCTATTTTGTGTTTCAAAATGTTGATATACATCATAAAAAATACTTTAAACGTTGAACTATTGAATCCCTTCTCTGGTCTAATTAACTATTCGAACTTATTTATGCCAAATTTGGGTTTTCCTGATATTTCTCAAGCAAGTCTCTGTAGAGGAAGCAGAAGAGAAAGCTCATTATCTTAATGTCAGGTTTATCGAAACTAGTGCTAAAGATGGCTTCAACATAAAGGTCTCTCTCTCTCTATCTCTCCCCCTCCCTCCCCTACATCTACACACGTAACAAGCATGCAAGCTACCCCAACACATGCACACTCTTGAGGGCAGGTTCATCTCTTTTGCATACATACATGCACATGTACAAGCTGATATAATAGTTCATTACAACCTTGCCTTGAATTCATCACATCTTGGTGTAACCATGAAAAATAATGTTTTATTAATTCAAGAGGAATTCATGGGCTATGTTTTGTTTTTCCTTCATTATTTTCCTAGAAAACATAGGTTTAGCAGAAAATTGTCATTTCATAACTCATTGTAGTGGACTTGGATGGCATTTTGTTCTCATCAACATAATGAGGGTGTCATTAAATGAGAATCATTACACTGCTGTGACATTGTAAAAGTAATCTCATTACATATAAGATCAATATTGACCTTGAAAGTCAATTTGAGATTTCAAAGTAAATGAATTCATATTAATATTAATTTTATATTTGAAAATATCTCAAATTGATTTCATCAAGTCAAACTTGATCTTATAGAATGGAGGGAGTTTGAGATATTAGAGGCTCTATTTTTAGGTGGCTAATCTTAACTTGATTCAAGTCATCAAGCAAAGTATATATGTTTTCTTTGTTTTTATCAACTCTACTCACCGCTTCCTTTTATCCCTAATAGAGTATTTATGTTTTCTTTATTTTTAATCTTATGTATTGTTATCAATATTGAAATGAACCCTTTCTGCAAGCTTTATTTTGAAAAATTGCTGCAGCATTACCGGGAATGGAAAATCTTTCTTCCACAAAGCAAGACATGGTTGACGTGAATTTGAGGTATACCAGTGGGACTGCATCACAATCCCAGCCTCAGTCAGGTGGATGTAACCAAAAATAGGATTGCGCAAGTGCTAGGATAGTTTTCAGTTGATTTTCTTATTTGAATAATTGATATCCAATTCTATGCTGCTGTGGTAGAGCCCATCATGGTTAAGGGGCCAAGCTGTAGGTGTATATATCCATCAAATGAGAACTGGAAATATTACTTTCCCAATAAGACCGATTCTATATCCTATCAGTAGTGCAATCGACAAAGTTTGTAAATAAGGTCGATGATGGTGGTATCACCGCTTTTCATATGGCCGCATCAATGGCTATTTTGATTGTGTACAACTACTTCTAAATCTTCACGCCAATGTTTTAGTTATCACATTTCACTATGGAACTTCAATGGATTTGATAGGTACATTTTTTTTACCCGAAACTTAGTAATATGATTTTGTGGTAGCCATTTCATGCTTTTCAACCAGAAGATTAAGTACACCATTTTGTAGGAGCGGAAGCACTCCTTTGTACTATGTCATTTGCTTGGGAAACTTGAAATGTTTTTAGGCAAGAATTAGTTATATTTTTCTGATTTCCTTTAGATTGGAAAATTCTATTTAGTTTGACATGGTTTCTTATTTCTGCAGATCCTCCTTGCAAATGGTGCCAGCCGGTTGACGTTAAACTGCAATTTTTTGATTTATTTTAACTTGGTTCTTCCGTGTTCAACCATTGTTTAGTGCACTTGTTGTTTTTTCGTCTCTGCATATCACATTCTTCACAAAATTTTGTACACCTTTTCAGGTGGCTTCCTCTTGATGTTGCAAGGATGTGGGGGCGACATTGGCTTGAGCCGTTGTTAGCACCCAATTCTGAGTTGATAATTCCAGTATTCCCCCCTTCTAATTATTTATCATTACCTCTAATGAGTGTTCTTAATATAGAAAGGAATTTGCTATTATTCTTATCTTAATAGATTGATTAGATTGTCTGGATTTTGCCACCTGAATTGCATTATTTTTAATAAAGAGTGTTTGTGCAAAATTTTGTTGTCAAAATACTTCATTTAGCTATAATGATAACTTATTACCGGAGTGCTTCACCCTGTCGAATGTGGGCAAGTGACCCTCTTGGATTTGGATATACCATGCATAATTTTTATTTTTGTTTTCAAATAATAAAACAACTAGACAGCTGGACTATAGTAGCTGATTTAGGCCTATACATACACCATACAAGCATACATACATTGAAATGAGCAGGAAATCTTGTAAGAAACTCTGACAACATACATTGACAGCTGGACTTATACTACTAACTAAAAATACATTCACAATGCTAAAGCTACCTAACTAGGATAATTGAGTTGTGTCACAGTAGCCAACTTGTGCTAAGCATCTCTGAAATTGATGTTTGATCTCTTGTGCTGGACCTGATATATGAGCAGCTGTATGTTCATCATTTTTGGCTTCTAAATTAGTAGAAACTGCAACAACTTGAGCTTGTGCTTGAACTGTGTATTCTTTATTATTATCTCTTCAAATATAGTTATATCTTAAGACTCGGGTTTCAAAATTTGTTGCCTTATTCTTTCTTAGTCATTCTAAAATTTAGGGGCACAAGGAATGGATTAATGAAGTGAGTTTCTAGGGTGTAGTCAAGCATCCAAATCTTGTCAAGTTTCTTAGTTGATACTTTGTTATTAGTCTATTTTGTTGGAATAGATTATCTTATATTTACTCTTGCAGATTTTTAACTTTTATGAGGTTATAAATCACTGATACAATCTGTTGTTGCTTATATTGCAGTTAAAAGAGAAGCAGAAACGGTACATACACTTCCTTTATTATGCATTATCTAATGAGCACTTCCTTGGCAATAATCCTTGAAGTAAAAGTAGCTATGCCAAAGGTTGTGATCTTTTATTAGTTCAAATCTGTCATTTAATTAAGAAGTGTGTAATGGTCTATACTTTTTTAGTGTATTTATATTTTCATCCTAAACCATATGTAATATTTTGATAGGAGGCGATGCGAGCACCATCAAAGAAAGTCACCAGGATATTTGTTGCTCAGGTTGCCCCATCTGTGACAGAAGCTACATTCAGGAGGTAATTGTGTATAGTAGCTTGATAGGAAGGAACAAAGCTAAAAAAAACTTATAGGGTGAACGCATTATTATTTACTGAAACTCTTACTAGTTCATAAATCTATAATAATAGTAATCACATTTATGGGGTGATAATGAGGCATGTGCTAAAAATCTATGTTTTTGTCTTTTTGTTGCAGTTATTTTGAGAAATATGGTGAAATAACGGATTTATACATGCCGAAGGTTCCTCTCTCCTCTGAGAGTTAAACATATTTATTAAATCCATGCGTGTTATAATTTGCATATTTCATGTAATATATTCCTGCATACAATATTTATTACTACCTTTAATATTTTGTAGGATCCTAGTACCAAAGGGCACCGTGGAATTGGGTTTATCACTTTTGCAAATGCAGGAGATTGTTTTAATTTTGTCACTTTGCAAGATTGGTGTTTCCTGAAATACTTAACTTACAAAATGTATTTCATAGAAAGACATAATTGACAACCTGCCTTCCTTGTGTTTTCATCATTTACTATAAAACAAAGCAACAAATTATATCCCTTTTCACCATCTTATTTTGGCATGTCTATGTGGGTTGGAGCTTTGTTTTAGATTTTAGTCAGTCTTCTTGCTGTCTTGTATATAGTTGTCTTCCTATTTTTTTATATTTAACATTTTTCACTTTATGTAACTGTTGCTAGAGAAAGTAGTTGTACTAGTTTAGGATCATTCCCTGTTTCCAAAAGAAGTTTTTATTTCCTTTTCTTTTTATAATTTAAGTTCATCAGTTTCATCTTTTCTTATTCCTCGTCTTTTTGAAATTGAATTTTGGTGTTTATTGCAGGATAAAGTTTACATGCCTAACCTTGATTTTCTTGAAGAAAATGATGATGAAGTGGATCTAACATATGACACTTTATTCCTTCTAGTTCATTGTTATTCATTCAATTTTTCATGTCACCTTGATTTTGATTTTATTAGCTCTTTATGCATTAGCTTATCAATTAGTTTGAAAAAACTATGGCAATATTTATATTTACTTGAAAAATAAATTTAATATTTCTTATAGAGATTAATAATAATAATAAATATGAAATCAATGATTTAAAAATTAATTATAATTTTCAATGAATTTTGATTATTTAGCAATTAATTTTTTATTTACAATTTTATAATTTGTGAAGGAATTTTTCTCTCACTAATTTGAAGAAAGACTCAATTTATAATTAGTGAAGGAAAATATTATCTCGTTAAATAAATTTGTTCCTCGCAATATATTATTTGTGAGGGAATCAAGTTATTCACTAATTTCAAATAGTCCTTCTTAAAATATTATTTGTGAAGGAAACCAATGTTTCACTAAATAACAATATTCCATTACTAAATACAATTTGTGAATAAAAAAGTTATTCACAATATATCATTCACAAAAAAACATTTAGTCACTACTTAGCGAAGGATACCCATTTGCGAGGAGGTCTAATGTGAGCACTCGTGTGAAAGAAATATTTCTTCGCAATAAATCACTTGTGAGTGATATAGGGCCTCTAGTGAAAGATTTGTCCTTCACTAGAGGCCATTTTTGGTGTAGTGTAATAAGACTCCTCTTATTAATTTATATTTAATATTTCTAAAATATTAAATAATAAATATTAAGCTATTTAATTTATTCTATCACCATAGATTAAATTAAATATACTTAACATATTACTACGATTATGCCATTAACTTCTTAAATAATTATTCTTCATTTTATGGTGTGACCCTTTAGGTTCTCCATATTAAACCAGTTATGAATAAATCAATTAGAACAATTCTAATCTTATTTAAATAAATAAATTAAACTATTAATTTATTTGAATAAATAATATTTATTCTACAATAGGGATAAGTCTCCCTAGCGATCAATGACTTTCCAGATAATATAGATTTCAACATTAATCATAAAAGAACCTTTGAGTAAATAGTTACCGTATAATTTAATCCTTCCACCATACAATGTCCAAATTAAATATAAGACATGGAATTACTGTCAAGTCTTATTTTATTTAATTATATGTATTTCGACTCTTAAATGCACAACACCAAATAATGTAAATTAGAAACTCCTTTCTAATTTCATTCTGCCTTGGCGAAGGACTACTGAGTTGTCATTTATCGAATCACATAGGACATTTCTCTTCTTTTACTAGAAGTGGTAGATTCTTTATTGATCATTCACTATCTCCATGTACAACTTATTATACCCAAGCATACCCTAAGGGTCTTAAGGAATAAGTCAAAGTATAACTCATTATACACAAGATACTATGATGATCTCAAGTCCAAGGATCACTTGTACTACTATCACTACAGGAATTCCTATTGACAAGCAAGTAAAACTCCATTAAGTATTCCTTAGCGAGCCAATGCTCAAAGAACTTATTCTCTAATAAGCACCTACATACTTGCTTTAGTGTCTCCACACAAATGATCATGAGATCAATCATCCTCATCCAATGAGCAAGCAACGTATGTACCAATCTATCTGGATTCACTAATCCCCAATTTAGTAATCCAACGATTAGGAACTATTTTAGTTTTAAGCTTTCTAAGAATTAAGATCTCATTAGAATGATCATCATCATTATTCTAAAACCATTTCTTAAAACTATGGGTTTATCACATATTATAAAATAGCATCATGTGGATAATTAAAAGCCTTTAATACTTTTTATTAATAAATGAATAAGATTGTTACAAAGTATATGCTTTATCATCAAACATGATTGGCTTGTGTGCATACTACTTTTAATCTCCCACTTGCACTAAAGTCAATCGCTATGGTATCTCATACCCTTCTTCTCTAAGTGACGATTATCCTGTTGTTGGATAAGCTTTAGTTAATGGATATGTAATGTTGTTCTTGAGAGTCCACTATCTCTATAGTGATTTACCATCTTTCAATGATTCTTATAATCAAATGAATGTGCCACAACACATGTTTAGATCCAAGATGAGACTTAGGAACTATTCCTAGTTCTGTAATGAACTTTTCATCCAAACTGTCAATTTGCAGCTTTATTTACAGCTATATACTTTGTCTTTATCACTATACCAACAACTCTTTGTTGTTTGGAACCTTTCCAATTCACTGCAACATTGTTCAAGGTAACACTTTACCTTAAAGTGGATTTTCTGTCGTCTTGGTCTGTCTAAAAAAACTTGAGTCTGTTAAGCCCTCTAGTTTTAATTTAGACCCACTATGAATATGATCGCATCCTTAGTGCCGGTTAGGTACTTTAAGATATTTTTCACAGACTCATAGTGAACTTCTCCAAAATATGATTGATCAACATCAGGTCTTGTATATTTCATTATATACATGATTGTTACTCATGCGGTCTCTCTTTTATGAGTCCATGGGGACTATTAAGAGAGATACACTCCATGGCTCATCAACATGAGACAACTCTTGGAGTTTGCCATGCTAAACGACTTTAACTGCCATGCTAAACGACTTTAGCATCAAATGAATATACGTTCCTTGGGCTAAGTCGAGCATCCTCTTGAATCTATCTATATAGATTTGTATCCCCAATTAAAATACTCTTCCCAAATCATTCATGGAGTAATGTTTAGACAACTTTATCTTTACTGATTGTAGCATTAGTATGTCATTCCTTATCCATAGTATATCAACATATAATACTAGGATTGTCACGGCGCTCCTACTGACCCTTTTACACACACTAGAACTCTTACCTCATCGGATATAACTCTGGATCATCATCTTCTATGATGTGTACCTCATCATCATCATCTATGATGAATCCATACCTCCTAGGTATCTTTAGTACTATTCCTGATTTCCGATTCTTGCCAGGTAATAACAGTTCATCTACGAGTGTTCCTCTTATTTGACTTATAGTGATTTATGGTTCTTGAAATCTTCAAGATCTATTATCCTCCCACTAGCTCCTTCAATGATAAACACATTTATCTTAGAAGGTAGCGTGCTTCGCAACAAACAGCTTTTGCTTAGTAGGATTATAGAATATATACCCTAAACTTATTTTAGGATGTCCCACAAATCTGTACTTGTCAAATTTTGTCCCAAATTTATCCTTTTGAAACCTTTTCACATAAGTTGGACAACCCCTAATCTTAACATACTTAAGATTAGGAATCCTCCATGTCCATAACTTTTATGGAGTCTTGGAGCCGGATTTTGAGGTTACATTTTTTGGAGATATACAGCCATTTCCAGGGCATTATCCCAGAGGGATACTGGAATGTCGATAAAATCATTATGGACCGTACCATGTCCAACAAGGTACAATTTTTCCTTTCAGATACATCACCGCTTATTGCGATCGAGGCGCGCCCATTATGAGAAAACCATTTGAGATGATCTAGAAACTCATTGCACAAGTATTCCTTCCTTGATCCGATCAAAGAATCTTAATACTTTTTGTCGACGTCGGGATTTTTAATTGTCCCTTTCCGTTACTTGTTCTTTGGTGTTCTCATTTTAGGTGAGATTTATTTGAAAAAATAAGTTAAAAAGGTCTGACATGTATAATGTCGACGATGGAACTGTTAAGAGTCGTCAGTTGGTTTTTTAAATGGTTATACCAACACAACCGATAAAAGGTTTGCACATTGACCAAGTGATGTGACATCATAAACTAAGCCTGCGGAAACCGAGATTCATTAGGATCCGGGGACTTGGTTATGCGGAGGGAAGGTGTTAGGCACCCCCCGACATCCGTGTTACCACACTGACCTCCTCTTTTCAAGAAACTATTATCTGAATGTGTGTGTGTGGGTCAATGTGTTGTTATTTGGAAATAGTGCGAGGCCTCGTTCGCACCTATATACACAGGGTTTGAATTTATGTAAAAATTCAATTTTAAGCAAGATATGGCAGTGATGTTTTATAAAAGAAGTTTTTCAAACCCTGATGCTCAATAGTAATTGAAACCTTTTATACTTCCATTTTATTAAGTGTTCGGCTTGATTGATTTTATTTGACAGATGCGAAGCATCCGTACGAAAATAATGTACAAAAATAATGTCGACTTCCTCATGGATATGGAAACCATCTGAGGAAATTCAGACATTGCAGAATAATTTACAAGCTGCTTACAGCTAAAAATGTCCATCACGGAAACCGAATCTAGATCCAATGGGTTGAATCTGTGATCACATTATTCCTAGGCGCACATTATACAGCAATTTGTATGAAAGAAGTAAGCATGTATATATATATAAAAGCTATAAATATATATATACAGACATGATCACCAACCACGAAGCACCTCCATGGGGGATCAGAAATGTAAATAAAGCTGTAAAAGCTATCAACCGCCACAGAGAAAACTCTAGGCGGGACAAAACGTAAATCAAGTTGTAAATACGGTCAACTGCCACGAAGGACACTCCAGGCGGGACGAAATGTAAATAAAGTTGTAGAAGCGATCAACTACCACGAAGAAAACTCCAGGCAGGACGAAACGTAAGGAAAGCTATAAAAAGCGATCAACCATCACGAAGTAAAATCCAGGTGGGACGATATATATATATATATATATATATATATATAAGCAATAAATGCACCGAATGTAAAATCCAGGCTCATCGAATAGAGTTCGACAGCAGTTCATATATATAAAAGCGAGTAAACGCTCTGAATATAAAATCCAGGCTCATCGAATGTAGTCTCACACACAATTAATATATATAATCAGATATATATATATATATATATATATATATATATATATATATATATATATATATATATTAAAGAAGTAAACGCATTCATACCGAAATCTAGGCTCATCGAACAAAGTTTGACACACAGTTCATATATATAAGTATATATATGTATAAAAGCAAGTAAATGCTCCGGATAAAAAATATAGGCTCATCAAACAGAGTACAACACACAGTTCAAATATATAAATATATATATAGAAAAGTAAATAAACGCTCTAGACCGAAGTCTAGGCTCAATCGAGGCATAACTCGATAATGTTAGTCAATATATATGTAAATATATATAATATATATATATATATATATATATATATATATATATATATATCATCAAATGAAACCACAGATCGAAGTCCTAGAAAAAGCGAGCAACACGACTCTCAACGTGAAGAAGGGTGTGTGCAGAGATGAAGAGAAAGACTCTAAAGTGTGTGAGAAGGCTTACAGTTGACTGCTAAAGAAGACTTCTATATCTTTAGAGTGGGTAAACACTGGCTTTTATAAGTACAAAAGTGGCTATATATGAGCTAACAGGTGTTTAAAATAAGAAAGTACACTACATGGGGTGAGTGCAGAGCAAATTGGGCAGGGCTTCCTCGCCGTTTTCTCTTGCAAAATGGGCAGCCCAAGCCCTCTATTTATAGATGATTTCGGCTGAGCTGCAAGTGTACCAGAGGCAACCCGGATTGGCCCGGGTTTTTTGGGTCGGGTCGGGTCGTCTCGAAGTACGTGCACTCAAGCACCGTAATGTCCACTCAAACTTTAAGAAGTGCAATCCGGGCATCTGTTTGAGGTATACAGGACCTATTTCAGACAGCCATTGTTGAGAGTTGTACGATGGCTTGGGATTATAGTTTGTACGAAGTCATTGAAGATGGAACGATGCCCTTCGGTCTTCAAGCTTCAACTTTCATCCGTTATCCCGCACAATAGTTACTCGGGATTGGTTAGTCTTGTGGGACATCGTTGCGTAGAAATGTTGAAACAACGTGGCATGGCATCGTGTTAGCGAGATGACGATGTTTCCCTCACCGTGTTATCATTGGATCAAAATGATAGCAGACGCGTTGCTCGAGCTTTTCACCGAGATTGACCGCCCCAATTTATTGAAGGTCCTCATTGTCATCTTTGAGGTGTGCATGTCTTCCCGATGTTATTGTCGGGTTGGTACATTGTATCTCGTTGTGAGCGCCGAGATTGAAGCTGGTCACATTTGAAATAAGCATTTCCGGGGTTATCGCCGAAACTGCATTCCTTGGGGTTATCACCAAAGTTGGTGGCTATTCCCATGGTTGGGACTAAGACTGGATACCTCGGGGTTATCTCTAAGATTAATCGGTCTTCTCCGGTGTGTGTTCTGGTATTGTATCTGCACGCCTCGAGGTTATCTCTGAGGTTGGATTTGTTACTCCCAGAGTAAATTGGGGTTGATGCTGAACTTTCGGTAGTATCTGGTATGGATATGGATTGTCTTTCAGGGTTCCCTCTTAAAAGATGAATCTGTCCTCCTGCAATGTTAGTGATAGTAGTAAAGAAAATTTTGAGTGTCTACAGATGCCCCTCTTTATCATACTCATGCATGGCGATGCATGGGTATGATAAAGAATCCTAGACACTTAAAGCGCAACAAGACAAACATGGTACTATATATAGTAACATGATGCAAATGTATGATGCATGTGTACGGGGTTGTAGCCCAACATGTTGGGGATGATTGCTGGCTCCCTGTGGATTCAACTGGGGATTGGCAATGCTGACCAGATTTGATGTGTAATTCGAATCTGTTAGGATGTTGATGTTGGAGTTATCACCAAATCCCTGTGTCTTTCATAATGACTTGATCTTGAAGATGTACCTCTTATGTGTAAGAGATCTGTGGGGATAAAGCTTGGTCTGTTTGAGGATGTGTATAACATATTCCACCATCAATCCTTCTTGATAAAGTTGACCTTTCCAGGTTAGTATTGCCAGGACATGTCACGATTCTATTGGATTTACTTCCAACAGCAAATGCTGTCAGGGATGCCTGACCTTCGTTGACGTGTACTTCACCAACATGTGAATCAACGGCTGATAAATCCTCTGGGATATACTGTCAAGGCTGCTTGAACTTTGCTGACGTGTGAATCAATAGCTGATACTCTATGGGTAGATTGTCAAGGTTGCTTGACCTCCGCTGTCGTGTAGATCAACGGAGCATTGCGTTGTGACCCCCGCCGGGGATCCGCTGGGGAATATGAGTAATCGAGCATGAAATCCTTGAATAGCTCTAGAGCTCTGATAGGTTTAATCGCTATCGGCTGAGATAACGTCAAGGTTGCTTGACCTTCGTTGATATGTATATCAACGGCTTGAATGCACGTTGTAATCCTCTGTCGGGGCTTCACGTTGTAACCCCCGTCGGGGACGTGTGTAGCAGCGGCTAGTCATCAGATGGTTTTCGATGTTCTGTTGGGTTTGCTTCCAACGGTTATCATGATGTCAAGGCTACTTGACCTTCACTGATTTGTGTGTCAACGGATGAGCATGCGTTGTAACCCCCACCGGGGACATACGTTAGAACTTCGTCGGGATGCATTTAGGTAACGACCGGAGTCAAGCGAGATCGGACCAGATAAGGTATTGCCCGATGTGATTTGTAACCAATGAGATCATTGGTAGAGTATACCTCGTGTTCGGGTGACTACCAATGAGCGATGTACAGACTCACAGTTTCATCTGAGAAGACTAGATCAGATATCTTTGTTTTGCTCAATCGCGTGGCATTTTTATTCCCAATTTGACTTTTCTAGGCCAAGAAGAACTCCTTTCATAAATTCGAATCGGGCAGTGGAGGAGGGGTGGAACTCATATAAGGGTGCCACAGGTGAGCCTGCAGCCAATTGCGGATGATAAATTCCAAAGAGTTGGCAATACAAGTCATTTTCAAATTTTGTCGCGAAGAAGAGAAATCAGTGAGCCTCCTTCGATCTCACCGAGTTCGCTATTTTCCTCAAATTTCGCCATCGTACAAGTGTTCTACACTATTCTGGTAACGTATGCATGTATTTTTTCTAGTTTTTATCCGTTGGATTTTGAGTTATAGAATGAAATGCATCTAAACACATAGTAGTGATTATGTATGCACAAATGACTTATTAAAAAATATTCTACATAGTAAATGTTAGTATTAAACCATGCTTAACATAATGATGTGGAAAATTCTGACTTTTAAGACAGTCAAATTGGCACCTTTTGTGAGACCCCAGATTTTATCAATAAAGATTTAAATTTTGTCAAAATAATTTTTTAATATTATGGTGTGAATTTGAGATAATATTATAGTTGTGGGTAGTATTTATAAATTTTACAAAGTATGCAAGTGGTTATATTATATTCGATTGGTCGGGGAATATTCTTGGTTTAGCAGGAATATTCGTATAACTACCAATCATTGGTGGACCCTATTAATGTAATTATCATTTGATCGAGAAAACGCACAAAAATATTTTATCGAAATAACTATGAAGTTTTACCGTGGTTACTTGCTGAACTACTCTTGTAGAGTAAAAGTACAAGAATAAGTGTGGTTGCATAGAAGCACACCAGATTAATTATCGATGCTTATGTGAGAAGTTACTCAGTTTTGATTCCATTATTGTCTATTAATAATATGAATTATTATAATGATAATGACGCTTTTGTTTTATTCAGATTATTAACGTAATAAAATGTAAACATCTTTTTATAAAAATAGAATACTTTATTAAAGTTATTCTATAAATAGAATATATTATATTTTATTATGCATAGTGTTGCATAGTGTTTTTTGCATAGTGTTTTTGCATAGTATTGCATAGTGTTTGCATAGTAAAATGTTTTTATATAAATAGAATATATTATATTTTATTTAAAAGATTTTTCTTTAAATATGGACCGTCGAGATTAAAGTAAATCAATCTGGACCGTTCATGGATTAGTTACTATGCATTCCATTTTCCTATAAATAGAAGCTCATTCCTTCATTATTTTCTTACGAATTCATTGAAACTCTAGAGAGAGAAATTATAGAGAGAAGCTATAGAGAGAAAATTATAGAAAGAAGAAGAGTATTCTCGCTACTTCACTACTTCTATATTCAGGGCTTTTTATGGTAAGGGGTGTTATTCTTCTTCTTGAAGAGAACTTCATTATTCCATTCACTATTATTCTTCATTGAATAACTCGTAAAAGTGGCATACCCTATACATAACCTCGTATATACGCCAGATACCCTATACTTGGTGAAATCCTTATGTTATTCCATTGCTTATTATTCTGCTGAATAACTCAGATACGCCGCTGATTTACCCTATACTTGGTGACATTCTTCTATTATTCGCTGGAACATCCTGCTCATGTGTTTTACACCGACCGGTTCCGCTTTTTATTATTCTCATTGGAACATCCTCGCTCATGTGTTTTACACCGACCGGTTCCGCCTTTTATCATTCTCGCTGAATATCCTATCTCGTGTGTTTTACACGGATCCGGTTCCATCTTTATTATTCTGTTGGAACATCCTGCTTGTGAATTTCACCGACCGTTCCGTTATTATTATTCTGTTGAATAACCTTGCCTATGCAAGTACCGCATGCATGGTGATTTCTTTTTTGTTATTCCATTCTTTATTATACCCAAATTGGTTAAAACTTTGACTTCTATACTCCATGAAATTAGTAGAATATCCTCGATATTTCATGTTTCATCCAAAGATCTTTCACGGAAATATTCTTCCGATCATTCTTGAATTTTACTCTACAAAGCAAGATCACGTCGACAATTTGGACGTTAATAATTCTCGGATAAAATAATTCTTGAACTTGTTTTATTGAATTCTTATATCATTGTCATCATCCTCATGTTTATATTTTTTTTAAAGTCATCTCGTATTCGTAGAGAGCATGGATGGACTTGGTATGATTATGACTGTGGATTATTCTACGTAATCACGACCGTAATGTTACAAATGATGTGATTAAAAATCCTCAGTGGCCGTAGTGCATTGATGGACAGTTGTTGGCATGATCATGACCATTAATGAATACACAACTATTCTTGGCCCGTAGTGCAGGAATAATTGTGATCGTGATACTTAAGAATATCCTTGGCCGTAGTGCAGGGGTGATTCGATGATGTGGATTATTTATTAAAGCTGAGTCTCAGCTATAACAGTGATGAAAAACCTTTAAAATCATAAAAGATAGTAGATTTTATTTTCTACTGACTCTTTTAATGGATTGATATTCCACCGCAGCTTAAACCGGTTGTCTATCAGATTTTATCGCTTTAACATTGTTGAAGACTATTGATAATTTATTCTCGCATTATCTTAGTCATAATATTTCTTCGGGCTAGTTGAGCTCACCTTTTCTTTCACCGTTTCTTCGTGAAATGAGAACATAGCCGGGACGAGCCTGAGGGAACGTAAGTAATGGTCCGAGGATAGCATTAGTAGTCCTCACTATTCGTGAAATAGTGTGATAATAGTTGTAATGAGGACTCCTTTTGAGTTTGTATAATATCTAGTAGACAATATTTGTATTCAAACTCACGCTTTATGTCGTATTGCATACCATGCTTAGGTTAGTAAGTTGTATTTGAATTTATGTACCATGTAAGTGGCGACCCAAGATGGGTGACGATACCTAATTTTGGGGCGTCACAAGTTGGTATCGTAGCTTAGGATATGATCCCTGCTAAGATGTGAGAATAGTACTAGGAGGGGAGAGACGGGAATTCTTCGCTAGTATGACCTACCTAAATTTATTTGGTATTTAATTGGTCTCATTGAGTATAGGGATAATATGTGATATGTTAATTAACCCTTATTTTATGGCGGTGTTTTTGAAAATGGCATCCGAGAATGTTGAGAATAGCAATGGAGCACAAGAGATCTGCTGATTCTCCATATATCAATAATCGTGACAATGTGCAACAGGATGGCGATAATCCTCCCGTAAACAACAACACCGATCAATTGATGAATGACCAGACGCGTTTAAAGGTTTTTAAATTCATGCAACATCAAAGCGAAAGCGACTCCTCGCTCAAAACGTAGGTGGAAACACGGAAAACTCTCTCGCGGTCACCGCTAAACAATTCAAGGAGTTGGGACCACCGGGAGTTTAAGGGAGAGCCAAAACCACTTCGGCGGAAGCATGGATAAAGCAGATTACCAAGATATTTGATGTCTTGATGCTGCGAGAGAGCAAAAGGTTCCCTTTTACGCCTTTATGTTATGCGAGAGGCGACATCGGTGGGAATCGGTAAAACGTACTCAACCTCATTGCATCAAGATATCTTGGGAGAAGTTCCAGAGTCGCTTCAACGACAAATACTTTCCCGAAAGTATTCGCCACACGAAGGAGGTGGAGTTTATCAAGTTGGAACAAAACAATATGACCGTGTAATCGCAATACGAGGCAAAGTTTGCGAGTTATCACGGTTTCATGTCCCCACTTGGTAGATAATGAAGAGAGAATGGCGCGAATGTTTTTAAGAGGTTTGAAGTTGAGATACGCCAACATCTTATTTCTCATAAACCGTGTTTTTATTCGGATGTTGTAAATAGGGCTCGATTAGTGGAGCGCGATAACGAGTCAACGCAACTAAAAGAGAGCAAACAAGAAAATTATAATACCAAATGAGAGTAGTCATCAAGCGGTGACAACAAGCGTGAGGAAATCAACAAAGCGAGATATGGTAACCACTTCGGTGGTAATCGAGGCCAAAATAATAAGAATGGACATTTCAAGAAAAGGAGATTCAACAATGATGGAAAGACGTCAAAGACCAAAGACTGTTGTTAAGGAAGGAGAAGGACCACCTATCATATGCTTCAAATGCGAGTAGAGGGACACATCGATCCGAATCACGCCATGCCATCCAAAGCATGTTATAATTGTGGAAGAGAAGGCCACTTAGCTCGATTTTGTCGTTTTCATCAAGACGAATTCAACTAGGATGGAGGCACCAAAGGTCGTCCCGCACAAACCAGAGCCAGAGTTTAAGAGAGAGCGTTTTTTTTCTCTGATTGACGAGGAACCTAAATAAAATTATCACGGGTAAGTTAATCGTAAGCTCTTAAGTCTCTATACCTTATTAGATACCCTGGTTCTACCCATTCTTTTATCTCTCTCGTCTTAGGCTCAACGCTTAAATTTGACTCAAAGAAATTAGACTTTGATTTATCTATTGAAACTTCGTTGGGAGAAACCTTCGTTACCTCCACTCGCTTTATTAATCTTGTTGTTTCAAATAAACACTTTCACGTTACTCCGATCTTATCTCTCTTGAAAATACTTGCCTTTGAGGTAATTTTTGAAAACGATTGATTAACTACTCATTATTCTTTTTGTAAGGTTGTTAGCTTTCATATTCCTAACCAACCCGTTATACTAAATTCAAAGTAACCAAACCCTAAAGTTAATCATCGTTATATCAAGCCATAAGTAAAGAGCCCCGATCCTTTCGTTGTTGACTTTCTTGTGTGGAATGCAAGCCGCACTTTCAGAGGCGGACGCCATGATCAAGATGGCAAGTTAATAGGTATCAATGTGACGTCTTGTCCAAGTCTTGGACGAGAGTAATTGATTTGAATGATATTTCTATCATTAATAAATTTCTTGGCTTATTCTTGAAGACTTCCTAGCCTACCCTAGAACGTGAAATCGAATTTTGTATTGATTCCCAAAGATAAAAACCCATTTCTTAAACCCTCAAATATTTCTTCAACTAAAAGGATCTGCTTATGTATTATGATGAAAGTCATAATAAAAGCATTGGAATAATAAAATCATGGGTATATGAAGTATTAGTAAGTTTTATGATGAGTTATGTTGGTTAGTACGTAAAAAACATGAAAGTTTCTTAGAAATCACAAAGAGTTGAAAATCGATTTTAGTGAAAACGAACATGAAATTAAATTGACCATATCTCCTATTATATTTTGAATTTTTGAATGTGGTCAAATCCTAGAGTTAGATCTATGAGTTACCTAACTAATCCAAGTGGAATTACTGGAAAAGGTGTTGTAGATTTTTGTGTGGACTGATTTTAGCAAAGGAGGCCAAAGCTGTAAATTTTGAAAATGCTACTGCCCAGAAACTTTAAGGGGCTGTTTCGGCCACTTAAATTATGAGAAAAATTCTGGCCTTTTGGGACATGAAGGTATATGGTATAAAGTATCTCCTGTCCAAAAATGAGCTCATTCTGACTTAAAATGAGCAAGTTATGACTATTTCAATATTTAGGTTTTTCCCGATTTAAAACGCTATAACCTGAGTTCTATAACTCATGTGACCATGAAATTTAAACTAGAAGCTCACGTTAACATGTGTAAGGTTCTGCCAAGATTTGGGAATTTTTGGAGTTAAACTTGAGGTAGCTAAATTTCTTAAGGAATTAATTAGAAATTGATTTTTAAAAAATAGTAAATGAATTTTAAAAAATTCCGAGAAAAATATATTTTCATTATGGGACTATATTATGCTAAATCCCAGAAAAGAAATATTTTTGGGGCTGATTTGGTATTTTTCATGAAAATAGTTTAGTTACGAACATATGAGTTAAATATGTTATGTGAAGTAACAAAGTTGAAAATAGGATTTTATGGCTAGAGAATCCTATATAGAGTATATGCATATTTTTTTGATGAGGATTTGATAATTGGTGATGATATTTTATGAGTATGGCATTTTGAATGATGAAATGCATTATATGGTAAAAGCGTAAACAATTGAGATAAATTGTTTATAAATTTAAGAAGTGATTAAAATATTGGTATAATATTAATGATATTAGATTATGAGATTATTAAGTGATTGATAACATGGGGATATTCTTGAATCTCGGATAAATTATATTATAAATGTTTAATATTTATCCTTTATCTTATTTGATTGATTCTTTATATCATTATCCTCATGTTTATATTTTTTTTAAAGTCATCTGTGGCTTACGTGCATAGATGGACTTGGTATGATTATGACCAGGGATCATTCGGTATAATCATAATCAGTAATTGAAAACACAATTATCTTTAGCCGTAGTGCATGGATAATTTGTGGTCGTGATACTAATGAATATCCTCGGCCCAGTAGTGCGGGGATGATTCGATGATGTGGATTAATTATCGAAATGAGTCTCAAAGAATGAAATATTAATTCATGGATGTGTTCAAAGTCATCCGTGGCTTACGTGCATAGATGGACTTGGTATGATTATGACCGAGGATCATTCTTAAGATAATCATAACAGTAATTGAAAACACAATTATCTTTAGCCGTAGTGCATGGATAATTTGTGGTCGTGATACTAATGAATACACGATTATCTTTGGTCAGTAGTACATGGATAATTTGTGGTCGTGATACTAATGAATATCCTCGGCCCGTAGTGCGGGGATGATTCGATGATATGGATTAATTATTGAGTCGAGTCTCAAAGAATGAAATATTAATTCATTGATGTGGTAAAAGTCATCTTTGGTCAGTAGTGCATTGATAGACTTAGTATGATTATGACCACGGATTATTCGGTATAATCATGAATCAGAATTGAAAACACGAATATCCTTAGCCAAGAGTGCATGGATAATTCATGGTTGTGATACTATTAAGTCGAGTCTCAAAGATTATTAGTTTTACAACAGATATCTTTGGCCCGTAGTGCAAAGATGAATTGTTAATGAATATCTTTGGGCTGGATTGCAAAAATGAATTTAATGTTTTCAATGATAAAGGTATTCAAGGTATTCTCATCTCTTTATCATACCAGTATCGCACCCTAATTTCGAGGGCTAAATTCCATAAGGAGGGAGATCAGAGACCCCAGATTTTATCAATAAAGATTTAAATTTTGTCAAAATAATTTTTAATATTATGGTGTGAATTTGAGATAATATTATAGTTGTGGGTAGTATTTATAAATTTTACAAAGTATGCAAGTGGTTATATTATATTCGATTGGTCTGGGAATATTCGGTTTAGCGGGGAATATTCGTATAACTACCAATCATTGGTGGACCCTATAATGTAATTATTGTCTGATTGAGAAAACGACAAAAATATTTTATTGAAATAACGGCGGAAGTTTTACCGTGGTTACCGCTGAACTACCTTAGTAAAAGTACAAGAATAAGTGTGGTTGCATAGTAGCACACACCAGATTAATTATTGATGCTTATGTGAGAAGTTACTCATTTTGATTCCATTATTATTTATTAATAATATGAATTATTATAATGATAATGACGCTTTTGTTTTATTCAGATATTATTAACGTAATAAAACGTAAACATCTTTTATATAAAATAGAATACTTTATTAAAGTTATTCTATAAATAGAATATATTATATTTTATTATGCATAGTGTTCAGTAGTGTTTTTTCAGATAAAGTTTTTCAGATAAGTGTTTTGTATAGTATTGCATAGTGTTTGCATAGTAAAATGTTTTTATATAAATAGAATATATTATATTTTATTTAAAAGATTTTTCTTTAAATATGGACCGCCGATTAAAGTAAATCAATCTGACCGCTCATGGATTAGTTACTATGCATTCCATTTTCCTATAAATAAAGCTCATTCCTTCATTATTTTCTTACTTAATTCATTGAAACTCTGAGAGAGAAATTATAGAGAGAAGCTATAGAGAGAAAATTATAGAAAGAAGAAGAGTATTCGCTACTTCACTACTTCTATATTCGGGTTCTTTATGGTAAGGGTGTTATTCTTTCTTCTTGAAGAGAACTTCATTATTCCATTCACTATTATTCTGCTGGAATAACTCGTAAAAGTGGCATACCCTATACATAACTCAGTATCACGCCAGACATACCCTATACTTGGTGAAATCCTTATGTTATTCCATTGCTTATTATTCTCATTGAATAACTCAGTATACGCTGGCTTACCCTATACTTGGTGACATTCTTCTATTATTCATTGGAACATCCTGTCTGCATGTGTTTTACACCTTAACCGGTTCCGCTTTTATTATTCTCGCTTGGAACATCCTGTCAAGTGTTTTACACCGACCTCGGTTTCCGCTTTTATCATTCTCGCTGGAATATCCTATCCGTGTGTTTTACACCGGATCCGTTCCATCTTTATTATTCTGTTGGAACATCCCGCTTGTGTGAATTTCACCGACCGGTTCCGTTATTATTATTCTCGTTGGAATAACTCGCTTATGCGGGCACCGCATGCACGGTGATTTCTTTTGTTATTCCATTCTTTATTATACCCAAATGGTTAAAACTTTGACTTCTATACTCCATGAAATTAGTAGAATATCCTTGATATTTATGCTTCATCCAAAGATCTTTTCACTAAATATTCTTCCGATCATTCTTGAATTTTACTCTACAAAGCAAAGATTATGTTGACAATTTGGACGTTAATAATTCCTGGATAAAATAATTCTTGAACTTGTTTTATTGAATTCTTATATCATTGTCATCATCCTCATGTTTATATTTTTTTTTTTAAAGTCATCTGTGGCCTGTAGAGCATGGATGGACTTGGTATGATTATGACCGTGGATTATTCTTGTAATCATAATCATGACCGTAATGTTACAAATGATGTGATTAAAAATCCTCGATGGTCAGAGTGCATTGATGGATGCTTGTTGGCATGATCATGACCATTAATGAATACACAACTATTCTTGGCCCGTAGTGCAGGAATAATTGTGATCGTGATACTTAAGAATATCCTTGGCCGTAGTGCAGGGGTGATTCGATGATGTGGATTATTTATTAAAGTCGAGTCTCATTTATAACAAAGGATGAAAAACCTTTAAAATCATAAAAGATAGTAGATTTTATTTTCTACTTGACTCTTTTAATGGATCGCATATTCACCTGCAGCTTAAACCGTTGTCTATTGTATTTTATCGCTTTAACATTGTTGAAGACTATTGATAATTTATTCTCGCATTATCTTAGTTATAATATTTCTTCTTTGGGCTAGTTGAGCTCACCTTTCTTTCACCGTTCTCTTCGTGAAATGAGAACATAGCCGACGAGCCTGGGAACGAAGTAATGGTCCGAGGGATAGCATTAGTAGTCCTCACTATTCTCGTGAAATAGTGTGATAATAGTTGTAATGAGGACTCCTTTTGAGTTTGTATAATATCTAGTAGACAATATTTGTATTCAAACTCACGCTTATATGTCGTATTGTACCACCCACGCTTAGGTTAGTAAGTTGTATTTGAATTTATGTACCATGTAAGTGGCGACCCAAGATGGGTGACGTATACCTAATTTTGGGGGCGTCACACCTTTTTTTGCTATTTTTTGTCCTATTTGAGGTCCAATGAGCAAAGGTAGAAAGGCAAAGTACTAATGATACTGAGGTTAACCTTATGCATGTATGATTTTGATTTTTAATGCATATATTATGTATATGACTTTGGGGCAGGTGTGCTACTGAATGGCCACCTAGACGTGCCTATGTGCATGTGGATAGTCCTATTTTCAAAGGGGACTATGGCAAAAAATTTCCAAATGTAGGCATTGGGTAGTCATGCATTTTAACTCTATTGTATGTTAAAGTAAATGCATGCATGCATATAGTCATAAAATGCATTTTAGAAAGCTCTAGGTAAGGAAATACCACACCCTTTCTGAGGCGATTTGGAGACTTGTTGTCCAGATATCATGGATCCGGATCAGCCGAGCAGTTCCCATAGGACCACTTCTGGCATACGACGGAGGGCTTCCGAAGTGCCTCTTCCCCGTTCTGTCAGACAGCCTCGTCGGTTGGTGGAGGCCGTAATTCGTCCTATCCGGGTAGATGTGCCAGACGTTGAGGATGAGGAGGCGGATATTTCGATTGAGGATCCCGCTCCTGCTACACATGTCCCTCGTAGGGAGCTCCCGAGTATTTAGGTGGCAAACCCAGAGCTGCAGGGTGATTTGAGTAGACATCCATCGATGTACTTGAATGCTAACGAGGTATGGCATTAGACTTTAATCTTTATTCTTTCCTATTGATGAGGATAAAAGGGTTGATGTTGATCTGCATTTCATGCAGGTTCTTGGCTTCACACAGCCTCGAGGGAATTGTTTTAGTATACACTCCATGTACCAGGCTCTTCATCCTGATTATAGAGCTGCAGTGCATGACTGGGGATTTGGGGCATTCTTCTCCATCCTTCCCCGTCGTTGTCCCTGGGGTTACCTCAGGGCATTATCTGAGCTATAGTTTCATTAGACTCAGTCACTCCATCTGCTGGATTGCGAGGTGATGATGATGCCTATGGATTGGCGATTTATCACAGGTATAGAGTTTGGAGGGGAGCCAATGCCTTGCATGGCGAATATTACCCCTACTGCCGTCAGATCCTTGTTAAGAGTTCCGCTGGAGGCGCTCAAAGGTAGGACTGTCCGTTCAGGTCCTTTGAGCGTAGATGCTATGAGTGGGCTTTTGAGTGAGCCCATGCCTGATGATGTAAGAATCAGGGATCGCGTTCTGCGGCGATTATTCCTGATGATCATTAGAGGCTGCTTCATAGCAGATAACTCTTCTATGGTTTCTTTCGCATTGATCAGCGATACGCGTGATGTGGACCATATTGGAGAGTATTATTGGGGCTCCTATACCTTTGCCTATTTCCTCCAGGGCATGCGTATGCACTCACAGGGTTTGACCGATGCTTGGCTAGGATTTTACCTAATTTCTGCTGGTGAGTATTTTCTCTTGTCTTTTCCCATTTATAGGTTAAGAGTGTTTACTGATAGCTGATGTTTTGCAATTGTGGTGGCAGTTTTGGGCCTATGAGAGGCTCCCATACTTGCGTCCTGTGAGTGTGTTAGGTTTAGATACCTATCCACGAGGACGACGATGGCATCATTTCATTTTATCGGAGGTCCCTGTAGCTGAGGGCTTCACTCACTACCATATGCAGCTGGAGTTACTGACAACTGATACCATCACATGGATTCCCTATTCAGGGAAACACTTACCCATCGGCTTTGAGAATGGATACCCGACTGGAGTCGAGTACTTGATTTCCACCAGGAGAGTTCCTCTCTTCACAGATGGAGCCTGGGAGCTCTATTTATGAGAGCGTGCTATTAGGAGCACCACAGGGGAGATTCGTATGTCGATCTTGCCTCCTTCTAGGCGTCATTGACCTGTAATGCACTAACCCATCACTGATATCCCATTATTGGAGGTTGACGATTTTGCATTATCAGAGGGTCCATGTACTCAGGAGACGTTCCAGCGGTGGTGGTCCCCTCGCACTATTGGAGCCCATTCCCGTGCCACACATTTTATGGGCGATATGCTTCCAGGATCCTTAATGATGATGGATTGGATAGCTTGTGTCTAAGATCCGACTCATATGACCCAGACTGATAGTTTGACCCGGCAGTTGGACTAGGCACATGTATTTATCCGGCATTTGGGTAGAGATCCAGCACCAGCGACTTCATTTGTTCCTTCCAGCTCAGGAGCTAGCCCCTCAGATGACCCATTTGGTTTTGCTAGCGCAGATCCTCCTCTGTATAGGCCTGATATCCCTGTTGATAGAGATCCAGTGACTTAGGAGGAGTTACATCAGGTGGACAGGATTGATGATGTGGACATCGACACCTTGGTCTTCTTCTGATGTGTATTCTCGTTATATCTTTTGATAGGCCTTTGTTAGATATTGGGTGGCTGTACCCCATTCTCGTTATATCTTTTGATAGGCCTATGTTAGTAGTAGGGCATCTGTGCCCCATTTCCCTGTATTTGTAGCTGTACAGAGATGATGTATTAGATGTTGATATACTTTGGAATGTATGCACAGTTTTCCCATTCCATATATCATATTGCCATCTATTATCTGCTATGCATGTATCATGTTATGCATATGAATGTATATCCAGAGATTTTCAGTATTAACCCCTGGATGGTCTTATGACACGGCCCATACAGATGTCTTCTTCGATAGTTAGCCGTATTGATCATACACCACCATCATTGGTGTCATCGGGTATGCGATCGTGGTATAATAGCATGTCACCATTAGACATGGTGACCGTAGATCATTTGTTGCAGCATACTATGACTTTATTGATGTTTTAGGTTCTCACAGGTTTTGTGGATGGGATGCTAGAGCATTGGATACAGGATAGGCAGGTTTTCCGATTCGGGACCCATGAGTTGACTCCTACTCTGGAGGAGTATGCACGATTGACGATGCTACCTTTAGACAGACCTTGCGTGCATCTGGCTTTGGGAGACATGAGTAGACGGTTCATGACTCTCACAGGTTTGCGGCGCAGAGTAGTGTAGGACAAGCTGACATGTAGCCACGTGATATCCCAGCATTTTCTGTATAACAGATTTGGCTCGGAGGATAGCTATTCGTGACATTCCGGGGATTTCACCGCACCGGAGGACCATTGGCATTTGGCCAGGGTTGATGTACTGATGTTAAGCCTACTGTCATATGTCTATATGTCGCGTTACATGGATGAGATAGACATTGGTGTCATCATGGCCATGAGAGCTCTTTGAGAGGGTCGCACCATTATACCTATGATTGTAGCAGAGACCATGCGGTCAGCATCCTACTGCTGCACTTATCCGACAGGAGATTTCACGGGTAGTTCGGTCATGCTGTATGTGTGGTTTATGTCACACTTGAGACCGATTGGTACCTTTAGACGGCATGGATATTGTTTCACCCATGATGTAGCTATGTCATACTCCTTTTAGCCATCGGAGTGTATAGATGCTCTTTCCTGGTCCACATTTTTGGCAGATATCAAAGATCCTTTTAGTATATTGCCGTGTTCGGGGCTTAGCTCACCATACAGCTTCATTAATCATGCTCCGGGCATGGACTACCTTCCTCTGGCTGGTTTGAGGGGCGTGACTACTTATCACTCACTGGTCGTGATGTCGCAGTTTGACCAGTTTCAGGATTTTCATCCTTTCGAGGGGGCGATAGGTCAACGTTCAGCTTCTCGATATCTCTCAGCAGAGGACAAATCTCGTGTGTATGCTTGCTGGGATCAGCGTGAGATAGCTGCTTTTTCTGTGAGCCATCCAGGTTATTCTGCAGAGTATTCCGCATGGACGGAGATAGAGATTTTATCGGTTGCAGCAGTATTTACAGTACCAGATAGCAAGTCAGATGATGTAGAGCCCATGGAGGACATGGATTCCCACCTTGAGGATGAGCCCGTCACCGGATTGCCAAAGATTTCTCCCGAATTCTCCCAAATTACCAAAGATCTTGTTGTGATTCTAAGACTCAAAGATAAGTACTTGAAAGCGTAGTCTTCATCTGATGACCTTTGAAAGAGATCAGGCTCGATCTATGATATTGACTGCCCTTAATGAGAGGCACGCAACTCTATTAGAGAGAGACAAGGCATTAGCTCGCAGAGACGTCGATGTTGTTGAGCGGGACTAGGCCAGATTATCCAGAGACGTAGTGATAGTCGAGCGGGATAGTGCCATATCTTCTCGGGATGTAGCCCTCACAGATAGTACTGCAGTGAGGTCCCTTACCACTGGCATGATCATAGAGATGATCGCATATATTGACGAGCATATTGTAACCATGCAGATGGCTGCAGATCTATTGGGTCGTGTGGATATTCTCATATAGGAGACCACAGCTTCACCTCCATCTTCCGAGAGGGACGCCATGTTGGGCTTGTTAGCTCGCATATACCCTAACTTGTAGATGAGCTTGTATTTTCCTGCACAGACTAGCTTAGCCATCTTGTTATGTATAGTTTACATTGCATATATCAAATAGCATTATATATATGACAGGGAAATATATTTTTGGATCACTTCCCTTTTAGATATGCTTTGTTACTTGCTTGATATTTTGCCTGCTGCTTCAGGGGTTGTTGTCTTGATGTATTCTGAATTCCTCCTGGGTGGATGGACATTGAGTTGTCTTTGGATAGTTCAAAATGGATCATCGATCTGTATGTATCCCTACCATCTTTGGTGTCTTGGGACTAGTTTCTGTATGGAAATATGGAGAGGAGTGTGGCTTTCCTCTCTGAGATTGACCACACCACAGATGGTCGTCAGTACTTCTATTTAGGAGAAGCCTAGTTAATTCCATCTCTTATGGATTGGTGTTGCTCTTCAAGGTATGACCGTAGCTTAGATGGTCACCGAATCTCCTATTTGGGAGGAGTTCAGGTAATTCCATCCCTTTGGTCTGAAGCCTAATGAAATGTAGTTGATTGAAGGATGATCTCAGTACCAGTTGACAATGGTTTGTATTTTGGTAGGGGGTGAGACCGCACCATGAATGGCTGCCTACGTACTCCTATTGAAGAGGAGTTCAAGTCTGCGTAGTTCGAACCTGGTGTAAGAGGTTCAACGCGGTATGTGGCAGAAATGGTGTAGGAATGTTTTTTTTTGTTTTTGTTTTATTTTAGGAGAAGAGGGTAGAAATGTTTTTGTTGTTTTTGTTTTATTGCGACCGGGCCATATGAAATGGTTACCTATGTACTCCTATTAGAGAGGAGATCAGGTCAACGCAGTTCGCCACTCAAGGCGAGATGAAAAGCGTAATCCCATGTGCAGGTCAGAGTGCGGGGAGGAGAAAGTTTAATCCTAGGTTGAGGATAAACTGCAGATAGGAGAAGTTTGATCCCATGTATGGGTAGCCAAACTGCAAACGCAAGAGGTTCAATCCACGGTGGGATGACCTAAGTCGTAGGAACGCAAAGGAGAGCCAGGCTGCTGGCTTGAAAAGAATGTTTCCTTGAGGGGCAAAGTATAGAAGAGTTATTTGGTGTAAACGGTTAAAAAACCGGAATGACTGGTGATCTGATTGTTCCGCACCAGGGTGTTTGCGAATTACTTCAGACATAATACTGTTTCACGGTGTCCGAGTTGATGAGTTGTGGAAATTCATCGCCGTCCATTTCTTGAAATATAAGAGCGCCTCCTGTCAATACTTCTTTAACAACAAACGGGCCTTCCCAGTTAGGAGCGAATTTTCCCTTAGATTGATCTTGGTTGTCAAGGATCTTCTTCAAAACCAAGTCATGTTGTTTAAACTGTCGTAACCGGACTTTTTTGTTTTAGGATCTGGCGATCCTTTGTTGATATAACTGACCATGGAAGATAGTCGCGGTTCACCTTTCGTCTATTAGAGACAATTGGTGATACCTATCTTGTACCCATTGGTCTTTATCCAACTGAGCATCTATCAACACTTTGAGGGATTCCATTTCAACTTCTATGGGGAGCACTGCTTCCATCCCATGGGTTAAAGCGTAGGGGGTTGCCCCAGTGGAAGTGCGCATTGAGGTTCTGTAGGCCAATAGAGTGAGAGGCAATAGGTCAAGCCATTCTTTGTGGTTAGCGGACATCTTCTGCATAATCTTCTTGATTTTTTGTTAGCCGCTTCAATAGCACCATTCATCTTCGGATGATAGATGACAGAGTTAAGATGTTTGATGTGGAATTAACTGCATAATTCCTCCATCATTTTGTTGTTGAGGTTCTTGGCATTGTCTGACACAATCACCTCTGGTTGTCCATATCGACAAATGACATTGTTTCTGATGAAAGCAATGATGACTTCTTTAGTAACCCTGGGGAAGGAGGTTGCTTCTACCCACTTGGTAAAAGTAATGATCATGGTGAAGATAAATCGGTGACCATTATCGCTTTTAGGCTCAATGGGCCCGATAACGTCCATTCCCCACATTGAGAAGGGCCAAGGTGAACTCAGGTTATGGAGTTCCCGTGGAGGGGCATGTATAGCATTCCCATAAATCTGGCACTGATAGCATCTCTTAACGTGGTCATGACAATCAGCTTTGAGAGATAGCCAATAATGTCAAGTCCGGAGGACTTTCTTAATAAAGAGGGGGCCACACATGTGGGGGCCACAGACTCCGCCGTGGTTTTCATTCATAAGCCTTTGGGCTTGATCTTTGTCTAAGCATCTGAGGAGACCTAGTCCTGCATCTCTTTTGTAGAGCGCATCTCCACTCAGGTAGAATTTCATAGCAAGTCGATGGATCCGCCTTTTCTCAGTTGGGCTCGCTTCCGCGGGTGTAGATCCATCTCTTAGATATTCCTTGATATGTTGATACCAAGGATGTTGGATGGGAGGTAGCTCATCCGATACTTCTCCAACCTAATTCCTATAGGTTGGGGCCTTGTGTAGGGAAATTGTGAGGCTTGGCAAATGTTCCTTATCTGATATGCGAATCAAGGAGGCCAAAGTTGCTAACGCGTCCGCAAAGTCATTCCTATAACGAGGAATGTGAGACCCCAGATTTTATCAATAAAGATTTAAATTTTGTTGAAATAATTTTTTTAATATTATGGTGTGAATTTAAGATAATATTATAGTTGTGGGTAGTATTTATAAATTTTGCAAAGTATGCAAGTGGTTATATTATATTCGATTGGTCTGGGAATATTCTTTAGCAGTGAATATTCGCATAACTACTCAATCATCAGTGGACCCTACAATGTAATTATTGTTTGATCGAGAAAACGACAAAAATATTTTATTGAAATAATGGCGAAGTTTTACCGTGGTTACCGCTGAACTACTCTAGTAGTAAAAGTACAAAGAATACGTGTGGTTGCATAAGAAGAACACCAGATTGATTATCGATGCTTATGTGAGAAGTCACTCACTTGATTCCATTATTGTTTATTAATAATATGAATTATTATAATGATAATGACGCTTTTGTTTTATTCGTATTATTAACGTAATAAAATGTAAACATATTTTTATATAAAATAGAATACTTTATTAAAGTTATTCTATAAATAGAATATATTATATTTTATTATGCATAGTGTTGCATAGTGTTTTTAGTGTTTAGTGTTGCATAGTGTTTGCATAGTAAAATGTTTTTATATAAATAGAATATATTATATTTTATTTAAAAGATTTTTCTTTAAATATGGACCGCCGATTAAAGTAAATCAATCTGGACCGCTCATGGATTAGTTACTATGCATTCCATTTTCCTATAAATAAAGCTCATTCCTTCATTATTTTCTTACGAATTCATTGAAACTCTAGAGAGAAATTATAGAGAGAAGCTATAGAGAGAAAATTATAGAAAGAAGAAGAGTATTCTCGCTACTTCACTACTTCTATATTCAGCCTTTTTTTACTAGTAGGGGTGTTATTCTTTCTTCTTGAAGAGAACTTCATTATTCCATTCATTATTATTCGTTGAATAACTCGTAAAAGTGGCATACCCTATACATAACCTCGTATACGCCACATACCCTATACTTGGTGAAATCCTTATGTTATTCCATTGCTTATTATTCTCGCTGAATAACTCAGATAATGCTGCTTTACCCTATACTTGGTGACATTCTTCTATTATTCTCGCTGGAACATCCTGTCTATGTGTTTTACACCGACCGGTTCCGCTTTTTATTATTCTCGTTGGAACATCCTCGTCATGTGTTTTACACCGGACCGGTTCCGCTTTTATCATTCTCGCTGAATATCCTATCTCGTGTGTTTTACACCGGATCCGTTCCATCTTTATTATTCTCATTGAACATCCCGCTTGCGTGTGAATTTCACCGACCGGTTCCGTTATTTATTATTCTCGTTGAATAACTCGCCTATGCTAAGTACCGCATGCACGGTGATTTCTTTTGTTATTCCATTCTTTATTATACCCAAATGGTTAAAACTTTGACTTCTATACTCCATGAAATTAGTAGAATATCCTTAATATTTCATGCTTCATCCAAAGATCTTTTCATGGAAATATTCTTCCGATCATTCTTGAATTTTACTCTACGAAAACAAAGATCATGTCGACAATTTGACGTTAATAATTCATGGATTAAATAATTCTTGAACTTGTTTTATTGAATTACTATGTCATTGTCATCATCCTCATGTTATATTATGTTATCTTCGCTTACGTGCATAGATGAACTTAGTATAATTATGACCGTGGATCATTCTAAGATAATCATGACTTGATATAAATGATGTGACAAAAGTCCTCAAAGGCACGTAATGCAAATGATGGATAGTTTTTGGTATGATTATGACCAGGTGGGTGATTCTAAGATAGTCATGACCATTGATAATTTGATGAAAATCCTCGACCGTGGTACGTGGATGATTAAATGTGGTGGTTTATTTATTGTCGAGTCTCAAATGATAAAAATTGATGAAAACCTTTAAAACCTAAAAGATAGTAGACTTTTATTCTCTACTTGACTCTTTTAATGGATTGCATATTCCGCCGCAGCTTAAACCGGGTTGTCTATTGTATTTTATCGCTTAACATCACAAGGCTAATGATAATTTATTCTCGCATTATCTTAGTCATAATATTTCTTCGGGGGCTAGTTGAGCTCACCCTTTCTTTCACCGTTTCTTCGTGAAATGAGAACATAGCCGGGACGAGTCTGGGAACGGAGTAATGGTCCGTAGGATAGCATTAGTAGTCCTCACTATTCTCGTGAAATAGTGTGATAATAGTTGTAATGAGGACTACTTTTGAGTTTGTATAATATCTAGTAGACAATATTTGTATTCAAACTCACGCTTTATGTCGATTTGTACACCTACGCTTAAGTTAGTAACTTGTATTTGAATTTATGTACCATGAAAGTGGCGACCCAAGATGGGTGACGATACCTAATTTTGGGGGCGCACAGCTTGGTATCGTAGCTTAGGATATGATCCCCGCTAAGATGCTAGATAAGAACTAGGAGGGAGAGACGGGGAATTCTTCGCTAGTATGACCTACCTAAGTTTATTTGTTATTTAATTGGTCATCGAGTATAGGGATAATATTTGATATATTAATTAACCCTTTTGCTTCATAATTCCTTTCGTGTAATAAGAGTGTAGCTAGGTCGAGCGGGGTAACAAAGGGAATAGAACGCAGTGGTCATCATTTAGTAGTTATATTTGGTGAATCAACTAGGGTGAGGCTAACCCAACGTTGGAAGAGTGTTTTGCCACTATCATACAAGATGTCTAATGACATACAACCTCGTGTCATCATAAGATGTGGTTGTGCTCATCCACTTGTCGAGTATATTTACGAGCACTACCTATATGATCTTGGTGTTTGTTTGAAGTATAATTCTCAATTTGAGACAAAGGAGATAATGATAAATCAAGAGAAGACTCACCATTGGGAAGAATATGATAGTAATCTTCTCATTTTTCTTTGGGGTCTATTGGGTAAACCAAGAATAATTTTGTGGCCATATGATATCTATCATAACCTAGAAGCATGGCCTCCCATGTACGAAGGTTTCCTTGAGCACTTCCCAAAGGTTCTAATTTCTAAAACAGTTTTTGACTATACATTTATGTAAGGTGTCATTGTGACGTGCTATCTAGGTTAAGGGATATAAGTCACAGTTGGTATCAATGTGACGTACTATCCAAGTCTTGGATGAGAGTAACAGTTTTGAATGATATTTCTATCATTAATAAATTTCTTGGCTTATTCTTGAAGACTTCCTAGCCTACCCTAGAGCGTGAAATCGAATTTTGTATTGACCCCAGTACAAAAACCCATTTCTTAAACCCTCAAATATTTCTTCAACTAAATGAACAGTTTACGTGGTTTATGATGAAAGTCATAATAAAAGCATTGGAATAATGAAAATCATGGGTATTCGTGGTATTAGTATGTTTTATGATGAGTTATGTTGGTTAGTATGTAAAAACATGAAAGTTTCTTAGAAATCACAAAGAGTTGAAAATCAGATTTTGGTGAAAAACGTAACATGAAATTCAATTGACCATATCTCTTATTATATTTTGAATTTTTGAATGTGGTCAAGTCCTAGAGTTAGATCTATGAGTTACCTAACTAATCCAAGTGTAATTACTGAAAAAGGTGTTGTAGATTTTTGTGTGGACTGATTTTAGCAAAGGAGGCCAAAGTTGTAAATTTCGAAAATGCTACTGCCCAGAAACTTTAAGGGGCTGTTTCGTCCACTTAAATTATGAGCAAAATTCTGGCCTTTTGGGACATGAAGGTATATGGTATAAAGTATCTCCTGTCCAAAATGAGCTCATTCTCGACTTAAAATGAGCAAGTTATGACTATTTCAATATTTAGGTTTTTTCGATTTAAAAATGCTATAACCTGAGTTCTATAACTCCGATGACCATGAAATTTAAACTAGAAGCTCACGTTAACATGTGTAAGGTCCTGCCAAGATTTGGGAATTTTGGAGTTAAACTTGAGGTAGCTAATTTCTTAAGGAATTAATTAGAAATTGATTTTTGAAAATAGTAAATGAATTTTAAAAATTCCGAGAAAATATATTTTCATCATGGGACTATATTATGCTAAATCCCAGAAAAAGAAATATTTTTGGGACTGATTTGGTATTTTTCATGAAAATAGTTTAGTTACTTAACATATGAGTTAAATATGTTATGTGAGGTAACAAAGTTGAAAATAGGATTTTATGGCTAGAGAATCCTATATAGAGTATATGCATATTTTTTTGAGAGATTTGATAATTGGTGATGATATCTTATGAGTATGGCATTTTGAATGATTAAATGCATTATATGATAAAGCGTAAACAATTAAGATAAATTATTTATAAATTTAAGAAGTGATTAAAATATTGTTATAATATTAATGATATTAGATTATGAGATTATTAAGTGATTGATAACATGGGGATATTCTTGAATCTCGGATAAATTATATTATAAATGTTTAATATTTATCCTTTATCTCATTTGATTGATTCTTTATATCATTATCCTCATGCTTATATTATGTTGAAAGTCATCTCATATCAAAGTGCATAGATGGACTTGGTATGATTATGACCAGGATTGTTCTAAGATAATCATAACCGTAATTGAATACACAATTATCTTTGGCAGTAGTGCATGGATAATTTGTGGTCGTGATACTAATGAATACACAATTATCTTTGGTCGTAGTGTATGGATAATTTGTGGTCGTGATACTAATGAATACACATTATTATCTTTGGTAGTAGTGCATGGATAATTTGTGGTCGTGATACTAATGAATACACAATTATCTTTGTCAGTAGTGCATGGATAATTTGTGGTCGTGATACTAATGAATACACATTTATCTTTGGTCAGTAGTGCATGGATAATTTGTGGTCGTGATACTAATGAATACAAAGTTATCTTTGGTCAGTAGTGCATGGATAATTTGTGGTCGTGATACTTAATGAATACACAATTATCTTTGGTAGTAGTGCATGGATAATTTGTGGTCGTGATACTAATGAATACACAATTATCTTTGGTCGTAGTGCATGGATAATTTGTGGTCGTGATATTAATGAATACACAATTATCTTTGGTCAGTAGTGTATGGATAATTTGTGGTCGTGATACTAATGAATACACAATTATCTTTAGCCGTAGTGCATGGATAATTTGTGGTCGTGATACTAATGAATACACGATTATCTTTTGCCGTAGTGCATGGATAATTTGTGGTCGTGATACTAATGAATACACAATTATCTTTGGCCGTAGTGCATGGATAATTTGTGGTCGTGATACTAATGAATACACGATTATCTTTTGCCGTAGTGCATGGATAATTTGTGGTCGTGATACTAATGAATACACAATTATCTTTGGCCGTAGTGCATGGATAATTTGTGGTCGTGATACTAATGAATACACGATTATCTTTGGCCGTAGTGCATGGATAATTCGTGGTCGTGATACTAATGAATATCCTCGGCACAGAGTGCGTGGATGATTCGATGATATGGATTAATTATTGAGCTGAGTCTCAGCAATGAAATATTAATTCATGGATGTGGTAAAAGTCATCTTTGGCCGTAGTGCATTGATAGACTTGGTATGATTATGACCACGGATTATTCGGTATAATCATGACCTGTAATTGAAAACACGAATATCCTTAGCCAGTAGTGCATGGATAATTCATGGTTGTGATACTATTAAGCTGAGTCTCAAAGATATTGGTTTTACAGTTATATATCTTTGGCCTGTAGTGCAAAGATGAATTGTTAATAAATATCTTTGGCACAGTAGTGCAAAGATGAATTGTTAATGAATATCTTTGGCGGATTGCAAAGATAAACTTAATATTTTCAACGATAAAGGTATTCAAGGTATCCTCATCTCTTTATCATACCGTGTACGCACCCTCTAATTTCGAGGGCAAAATTCCATAAGGAGGGAGATTGTGAGACCCTCAGATTTTATCAATAAAGATTTAAATTTTGTTGAAATAATTTTTTAATATTATGGTGTGAATTTAAGATAATATTATAGTTGTGGGTAGTATTTATAAATTTTGCAAAAGTATGCAAGTGGTTATATTATATTCGATTGGTCTGGAATATTCTTTTAGCAGGAATATTCGTACAACTACTCAATCATTGGTGGACCCCACAATGTAATTATTGTTTGATTGAGAAAACGACAAAAAATATTTTATTGAAATAACGGCGGAAGTTTTACCGTGGTTACCGCTGAACTACTCTTGGTAGTAAAAGTACAAAGAATACGTGTGGTTGCATAGTAGAACACGGTATTGATTATCGATGCTTATGTGAGAAGTCACTCGGTTTGATTCCATTATCATTATTAATAATATGAATTATTATAATGATAATGACGCTTTTGTTTTATTCGTATTATTAACGTAATAAAATGTAAAACATCTTTTTATATAAAATAGAATACTTTATTAAAGTTATTCTATAAATAGAATATATTATATTTTATTATGCATAGTGTTGCATAGTGTTTTGCATAAATGTTTTGCATAGTATTGCATAGTGTTTGCATAGTAAAAAATGTTTTTATATAAATAGAATATATTATATTTTATTTAAAAGATTTTTCTTTAAATATGGACCGCCGATTAAAGTAAATCAATCTGACCGCTCATGGATTAGTTACTATGCATTCCATTTTCCTATAAATAAGCTCATTCCTTCATTATTTTCTTACTTAATTCATTGAAACTCTAGAGAGAGAAATTATAGAGAGAAGCTATAGAGAGAAAATTATAGAAAGAAGAAGAGTATTCTGCTATTTCACTACTTCTATATTCAGCCTTTTTTACTGTAAGGGTGTTATTCTTTCTTCTTGAAGAGAACTTCCATTATTCCATTCATTATTATTCTGTTGAATAACTCGTAAAAGTGGCATACCCTATACATAACCTCGTGATACGCCAGATACCCTATACTTGGTGAAATCCTTATGTTATTCCATTGCTTATTATTCTCATTGAATAACTCAGATACTGCTTGTTTACCCTATACTTGGTGACATTCTTCTATTATTCTGCTGGAACATCCTGTCACAGTGTTTTACACCTTTACCGGTTCCGCTTTTTATTATTCCGTTGGAACATCCTGCTGCATGTGTTTTACACCTGACTCGGTTCCGCTTTTTTATCATTCTCATTGAATATCCTATCTGTGTTTTACAATCGGATCCGGTTCCATCTTCATTATTCATTGGAACATCCCGCTTGCGGTGTGAATTTCACCGACTTCGGTTCCGTTATTATTATTCTGCTGGAATAACTCGCCTGTGCTAAGTACCGCATGCATGGTGATTTCTTTTTTTGTTATTCCATTCTTTATTATACCCAAATGGTTAAAACTTTGACTTCTATACTCCATGAAATTAGTAGAATATCCTTAATATTTGCGTTTCATCCAAAGATCTTTCATGGAAATATTCTTCCGATCATTCTTGAATTTTACTCTACGTAAACAAAGATCATGTTGACAATTTGGACGTTAATAATTCATGGATTAAATAATTCTTGAACTTGTTTTATTGAATTACTATGTCATTGTCATCATCCTCATGTTATATTATGTTATCTTTGGCTTACGTGCATAGATGAACTTAGTATAATTATGACCAGGATCATTCGGTATAATCACGACTTGATATAAATGATGTGACAAAAGTCCTCGATGGCACAGAATGCGATGATGGATAGTTTTTGGTATGATTATGACCAGGGTGATTCTAAGATAGTCATGACCATTGATAATTTGATGAAAATCCTTGACCGTGGTACAGTGGATGATTAAATGTGGTGGTTTATTTATTAAGTCGAGTCTCAAATGATAAAAATTGATGAAAACCTTTAAAACCTAAAAGATAGTAGACTTTTATTCTCTACTCGACTCTTTTAATGGATTGCATATTCCACCGCAGCTTAAACCGTTTGTCTATTGTATTTTATCGCTTTAACATCGTTGAAGGCTAATGATAATTTATTCTCGCATTATCTTAGTCATAATATTTCTTATCGGGCTAGTTGAGCTCACCCTTTCTTTCACCGTTCTCTTCGTGAAATGAGAACATAGTCGGACGAGTCGGGGAACGGAGTAATGGTCCGAGAGGATAGCATTAGTAGTCCTCACTATTCCGTGAAATAGTGTGATAATAGTTGTAATGAGGACTCCTTTTGAGTTTGTATAATATCTAGTAGACAATATTTGTATTCAAACTCACGCTTTATGTCGATATTGCATACCTACGCTTAGGTTAGTAACTTGTATTTGAATTTATGTACCATGAAAGTGGCGACCCAAGATGGGTGACGTATACCTAATTTTTGGGGCGTCACAAGGAATGTGTATAAAGGAGATTTCTTCAAACTCCAAAACTATTTTCAAAACCTACCGATGGTAAGGCAGCAAATGTAATTCCTTGGTTTGATAGATTCCGGTGGATTGTCTGATTACCAACTCTGAATCCCCAAAGAAAGTTAACCGCCTGATGCCCATTGAACGGGCAAGTTTTAGCCCCATGAGACAGCCTTCATACTCAGCCGAATTATTGGTGTGACAAACTATAATTTGATGGCAACGGGATACTGCTCCCTCGTACCAGATACTAGAACTGCTCCAGCTCCAAAACCTTCTACATTAACAGCTCCATCAAAATACATCTTCCATGATTGGCACGTATCGTACTGATGGTGTTGCTGCACTTTCATTACTCCTTCATCGGGGAAATATATTTCCCAGGGTTTGAAATCCCCTGAAGGTGCGGCGGCCAGTTGATCTGCGATTCCTTGACCTTTAATGGACTTTTGAGTCAAATATACGATGTCAAATTGTTGTAGGATCAACTGCTATCTGGACAGCCGACAATTTAATATGGGTTTGTTGAACACATACTTGATAGGATCCACGCGGGATATGAGATGGGTTGTGTGACCATGGAGGTAATGATGCAACCTCATGGAAGCCCATGCTAAAGCACAACACGTCTTTTTGATCAGAGTGTACTTGTGTTCACTGCTGCTGAATCTTTTGCTGAGATAATAGACAGCTCGTTCTTGGCCTCTATCGTCCTTCTGTCCCAGCATGCAGCCTATGGCGTTATCACTTATGGACAAGTACATGAACATGGGAACATCATCCCTGGGTGGTACCAAAACGGGAGCTTTGACTAGCTGTTTCTTGATTATGAGGAAGGCCTTTTGACACTCATCATTCCATTTCACGGAGGAGTTCTTCCTTAATAGCTTGAATATTGGCTCACAAGTTACTGTGAGTTGGGAGATAAACCTGCTAATGAAGCTGATTCTTCCCAAAAATCCCCGTATTTTATTTTCTGTCTGAGAAATGGGCATTTCCGTGATGGCTTGGATTTTGGCAGGATCCAGCTTAATCCCTTTGTGGCTGACTAGAAATCCTAGCAACTTGCCCGATTTAACGCCAAAGGTGCATTTTGCTGGATTCAACTTCAAGTTGTACTTACGCAACCTATTGAACAACTTTCTGAGATGGTCTAAATGGTCATCCTCCTTTCAGAACTTAACAATGATGTCATCCATGTAGATCTCAATCTCTTTGTGCATTAAGTC